>JARHVA010001688.1:2625000-2967500 GCA_037957365.1 Torreya grandis | reverse complement strand
AGTGCAAGTATTTTCATTCCACCTATTAGTGAGTGTAGTCATCAAGTTCATATCATATAAAATAATATGTAATTAACCAACATGGTCTAACCTTGGTGGGTCCAAATTCTACTACTAAACAAAACTCAATTTAGACCCAATATAGTCTCGTAAGCTTACTATGTTATAACTCTATAACATGTGTCAAGCCCTAAAAAACATTAAATAAAATATAAATTATATCATAAATCATTACAAAAATAAATTATAATGGTAAAGAACTATAATATATAAAATTATCATCCTTAATAGACACCACATGTATGTAATGAGAAATATATTATCTAAAGATCTAAACTTATATAAGGTTAATCAAAGAGAGCCCAATGATACTTCATGTTTAGGTAGTGCCCAATATAGTTTCAAACTATATATATATATATATATATATATATATATATGTATGTATATATATATATATGTATATATATATATATATATATGTATATATATATATATGAACTTAACAGGGGTAAAAATATATTAAGAAAATGAAAAAACCAAAATTACACATCATTCTCCTGGTTCACGAAATGAACCAACTCCTGAAACATACTAGCAGAGAGCATTCCCGGGTCAGTAATACTCCACATGGGACCATTCACCGAAGCCCATTTGGCAAGGCGGTCAGCAACACCATTCCATTCACGTGGAATATGTTTGAAAACAATAGAATTCAAAGAGGAACTTAAATGCCTAATCTGAAGAATAGTAAGGTTAAGATGCCAATCCATAATACCAGCATTACCGTTATTCAGCAAATTAATCACCACTTGCGAATCGGATTCGCAGATGATATTGTAGCAACCCTGTTGACAACAGAATTTCAAAGCCTCCAGAATCACCATGGCTTCCATGAGATTGTTTGTGTGACAGCCTTTGTAGATCGAGAAAAGAAATTGTATGCAGCCGAGACTGTCCCGAGCAATACCCCCAATACCAGCCTCCCCTGGGTTCCCCCGCGAGGAACCATCAGTGTTCACTTTGATAAAGCCAGGTTCAGGGCGAGTCCAGCGACCATTTCTATTAACCGGACGTGTTTTGGCATTCCGCCCATACTGCGCACCACAGTCTAGCGCCAAATCATTACCAGGCTTTAGACTCAGCCCCAGCCGCTTGAGTTGACCGTCCACCTCATCATTCCAATCCGCACCCTCCACACACTTAGCGCACAGAGTTTCCTGCAAGGAGTTGAGAATGTTAGACCACAGCTGGCGCCACTCCAGGCGCTCTCCCCTAAAGATTCTCCTATTGCGCTCAAGCCACAGATTCCATAGAATGAAGGAAGGGCCGACAGTCCAAGCACTCTGCAACAGGGAGTTCCTAACAGGCGCAGGTCTCAAATGTTTCCAAAATTCACTCAGAGAATGAACATGATAGCAGGGGGCGCCCCAAGCAGCCCACCACAAGTGCCAGAACTGAATAGCAAAGGGGCATTGGAAGAATAAATGCTCCCCTGTCTCCTCACTATTGTAGCACAAAACACAGACCGAAGGCCCCTGAAAACCACGTTTACATAAGTTATCCCAGGTCAGGCACTTGTTGTGAGTAAGAGTCCACAGAAAAAAATTACATTTGGGCCAAGAGATCTGGTTCCAGACATTTTTCCCCCATAAAAATTGATTACCAATGAAAGCTTGCTTGATCAAGAGAGCATAACCAGACGAGACAGAGTACTGGCCAGTTGTATCTCCCCCCCAAGCAAGAACATCTCTGCCCTGAAGATAATTGCATTCTCTAGACTGAAGGACATGACATAACTCACTTCTAATCTCAGCAGAACCTCTCAGAGGCCAATCAGAAGAGTGTTTCCATCTATATCCAATAGCCAAGCCCAGGCTGACAGCTTCCTTATAATGCATCACAGTATCCCATCCAGCTGAGATACAGATATCAGCAAGAGGCTGTAACTGAGGATGAGAAACTAACAGAGGCGGTTCACCATTCCAAGAGTCTTCCCAGAACAGAGCTTCAGTCCCACTATTGCACACCCAGAAAAGACTCTGTTTCACCAACTGCGCTCCAACCTTAAGGGTGCTCCACACCATCGACCCTCTACCAGCAAGAGGAAGTCTAACCATGTCATGAGGCGTAATGCCCGGGAAGTACTTAGCATTTAAAATTCTGGCCCACAGAGCAGAGTGGTTAGAGCACCACCTCTAGTATAACTTAGCGGCCAAGGCTTGGCTGCCTAAGATAGCTGAACGAAGACCCAGGCCTCCTTCCTTCTTTGGTCTACACACCGTGTCCCAATTGACGAGACTCCATTTAGTGTTTTGAAGATTCCCACTCCAAAGAAATCTCCGAGAGAGGGCGTCATATTCTTTAAGGAAGTAGACTGGGGCGGTTTGAATCATGCACCGGTAAATGGGCAGCGCCTGAATAACAGATTGCAAAAGAATAACACGACCAGCAGTGGAGAGCCATCTATGGGTCCAATAGCTGATTTTCCGTCTTAACTTGTCCAACACATTCTGCCAAAAACGTCTGGGCTGCCGCCCAACAACAATGGGAATGCCTAAATATACAACAGGAAGGGCTTGAATTTGGAATCTAAGAATGGCAGCAATTCTTCTTTGGATAACTTCAGGCGTGTTGAAGAAGAAAATGGAGGACTTGTGCTCATTAATCAATTGTCCCGAAGCCTCCAGATAGTTGTCAAGGGTGTGACGGAAAGCTTCAGCTTCACGGATCCTAACTTTGCCAGCTAAAATGGTATCATCAACAAATTGGAGATGAGTCAAGGTAGTAATGCCATTTCCCCATTTCCAGCCCTGAATGGTATTCTGAGCAGTCCGAAACTTGAGAAGCCATCCAAGCCCCTCAGCCATAATGATGAACAAATAAGGTGAGAGCGGATCTCCTTGGCGAAGACCTCTCGAGGCCCCAAAAAGTTCCGTAGGGGCTCCATTAATAAGAACTAAAAAGGAGGGCGTCGTGATACAGCTGAACACCCAGCTGATCCAATCCTGATCAAAACCAAAAGCAAGAAGGACTTTGCTCAGAAATCTCCAGCTGACTCTGTCGTAGGCTTTGGCAAGGTCCAGCTTAATAAACATAGCTTTATCTTGAGAAGTACTCATAGAGTGGATTGCTTCAGCCGCAATCACCACTCCATCCAAAATTTGCTTACCTGCAACAAATCCACCTTGTTCCTCCGAAATAAGGCGAGGGAGGAATCCTTTCAGTCTTTGAGCAATAATTTTGGAGATGATTTTATAAATGACATTACAAAGCGCAATTGGCCTATACATCTCCAATTTATCAGCCTGTTCTTTCTTTGGAATAAGAGCCAAGAACGTGGCATTCAAAGCTCTGAGCATTTCTCTGTTGGAATAAGATTCCTGTATCACCTGCATTAAGTCATGATTTATAATGTCCCAAAAATCCTGAAAGAATTCAGCCGGGAATCCGTCAGGACCGGGGGCTTTACCTCTCTTCATGCTGAAAACAACCTCTTCAACTTCAGGCAAAGCAATTGGCCGCATAAGGCGTTCATTCATTTCCTCATTCACCAAAGGAGGAATACATGACAAAATAGTATTTTCAGTCCCCTCATCTGGTATATGATCACTAGCAAACAGAGCCGAAAAGTGCCAGACAGCTTCTTTGCTAATAGCTTGGGAAGAGGTTAGGCAAGTACCATCTTGAGAAACAAGAGAAGTAATAAAGTTCCCATTGCGCCGGGCCTGCACAGACTTATGGAAGAATGTCGTGTTCTTGTCTCCCTCTTGAAGCCAATCATTGCGAGCCTTCTGCTTCCAGTAGATCTCCTCCCTAAGTTCCCATTCCGCTAAGACATTGGCAGCACTGGCTTCTTCCAGACGAAGCACCTCCAAGAAACCGCATTCTCTTATTTGCCTGGTTATCTTATCGAGCTGCTCTTGTGCCATCTTTTTCTTACATTGTAGATTCCCAAAACTACTTCTATTCCAGCCCTGCAATTTTCTTTTAACATATTGGAGCTTTTTAAGAAATGAATACATAGCTGTACCATACGCAGGCCCTCCCTGTCTCCACCATTGCGCCATGAGGTCGTGAAGGGAAGTATCTCTAAGCCACATCATCTGAAACTTGAAAGGAGGCTTTTTGGGCCTTCCTATATAGCCAATGACCAGCTTGATAGGCCAGTGATCGGAACCCCTCCAGTCTAAAATTTCAGAATTGATAGAAAAGGCACTAGATAGCCAAAAACAGGAAACTAAAAATCTATCAAGACGTTCGGATATGGCAGCGTTACCTATCCTTCTGTTGCTCCAAGTGAACAGTCCATTAGAGGGTCTAACATCAGATAGACGCAACACTTCAACATTGTGGCGAAGGCAATCAGCAGAGGGACCCAGCCGATTCAAGCCACCTCTTTTGTCCTCAAGATTCAGCACCACATTGAAATCTCTGGCAACTATCCACGGCATGAATGGGTGAAGGCTACGAATGTAACGAATGTGCTCCCATAGCTGCAATTGGCCAACAATATCAACAGGGGCATAAACATTGGTGATAAGAAATCTTTCCCCGGTGTCAAGAGAAGAAGCCAACACAGTTAAGGTAGACAAGTTGGAAATCCAATGAATAGGTAGAATTTTCCTTGGATTCCAACCCAGAGCTAAACCTCCGGCACTACCGCAAGCGCCAATACATTGCCATTGACCGCTAGGCCAGATATTTAACATATAATCAGAAAATACTTCAATCGACAATTTGGTCTCCTGAATACAGAGGATATCCGGAGAGTTATCCCAGATCAAATTACGCAAAGCCTTTTGTCTAGGGGAGCTATGCAATCCCCTTACATTCCATGACAGAACTATCATTGGGTGGGTTGAGGGAAGTGCTCATCCATGGTTTTGACAACCCCTGTTTCCACCAGCAATTCACCAGTAAGTTTCAATCTATCTTGATCCTTTCTTCTTCCAGCTTTGGAAGGAGTAGCTGAGTTGGCTTTCTTGAATTGTTTTTGCAAAAGACCAAGAGTGCTGCTGGCTCCTTTTCCTTTTTTTCCAGCATCCCCTTCTTTGGCCAAATCTGCCCAGCTCACATCCTTCTCAGGCTGTTCATAATGAGCCTCAGAAGGACCTCCCTCCTGTTGAAGAGAGCAATCAAGAAGCACTTGACCTTGTCCATTAAGAGTTCCGTTGAATTCAGAGACCTGTCTAGGTTGCAACATCTCTTCCCCCTGCTCCTCCATCAGGATTCCATCTTCAATGACCATGCAGTCTAGAGCTTCAAATCTATTAAACCCCAGGTCTGTTTGTCTCTCAGAATTGCCATGCCTTGGTCCCCGACCTCTTGCACACTTTTTGACTGGCATGAAACCATCCATTCCAGCATAAAATTGTTCTCCAGCACCTGGCGCCAAACCTGGAGAAATAGCATTTTTCCCTTTATCAAATTTATCAGGTAAAGATTTGGTGTTTTCTGCCAAATCTCTGCGCCCACTTCCTTTCCTAGAATCAGCTGTAAAAGTCATTCCAGCATTTATACCATTGTCATTGGTTTTGACCGCCAAGGGGCACTGCCGATGAAGGTGTCCATAAACATGGCAAAGTCGGCACCTGAAGGGGATGGATTCGTAATCAAGCTGTTGTATCCAAGACAAGGATCCCATGCAAATTTCTAAAGAATCTGGTAGCAGATTATTTAAATCCATGTCAACACAAATTCTATCATATGAAATAATCTTCTTGTCAAGTGACTGGTGTGCAATAGCTGTTGGTTTACCCAACATTGCCCCAATCTGTCTGAGGATATCTTCCCGCCAAAATTCCAACGGAAGCCGCGGAAGACGGACCCAGACTGGGACACAGGCTGGGAGTTCATCAGCTGAGTTGAAACCCATGTGCCATGGTTTAAGAAACAGGCCCACTCTTTCATAGAAGTAGGGACCTCCTTCAAAAATGCGATGTCTATCAGAAACAGAGGAAAAACTTACCAGAAAATATCCATTTCCTGCCAGCATGAGATCAAAATCTCCTTCAATGACCCAGGAGCGGCGAATCCAGGACTCTAATGCTGTCACAGGGATTCTAATACCCAGAAATTTGCATATTAGAGTGTGTGCTGACAAGTATTCCACATCATCATGGACAGCTTCCTGTGGGATGACCAATACAGGACGGTCCTGGGTCCTCAAAAGGCATCCATTGACTTTAGTGAGCCGTGAGCGCTCACTTTTATAGAAATGTTCCTGGCCGTGGAAGTTCGCCCCAGGGGTCTCCGCCTCATGCCTGGGGCCTGTCAACGGGCCGCCTGATCCTCCACCGCGCGCAGCCATCCCTCCACCGTCTCAATCTCATATTCTCGTATATATATATATATATGTATATATATATATATGTATATATATATATATATGTGTATATATATATATTTATTTATATATTTATATGTATATATATATATATATACATATAAATATAAATATATATATACACATATATATACATGTATATACATATACATATATATACATACATATACATATATATACATACATATATATATACATATATACATACATATATATATATATATACATATATATATACATATATATATATATATATACATACATACATACATATATATATATATATACATACATACATACACACACACACACACACACACACACACACACACACACACACACACACACACACACACACACACAGTGGACTATTCTCTTGAGGGGACTATAGTGGATGTTTGGGGTCGAACACATTGCTACATTTATTTTTATATTAACCACTAATATGTGTTAATATAACCATAAATGTAGAAATGTATCCGACCCATTTGGGGTTGGATACATTGCTGCATGTATGGTTATATTAACACATATTAGTGGTTTATGTGTGTGTGTGTGTGTGTGTGTGTGTGTGTGTGTGTGTGTGTGTGTGTGTGTGTGTGTGTGTGTGTGTGTGTGTGTGTGTGTGTGTGTGTGTGTGTGTGTGGTGTGTGTGTGTGTGTGTGTGTGTGTGTGTGTAGTTTCACTTGAGAGGACTATAGTGGAGGTTTGGGGTCGAACACATTGCTACATTTATGGTTATATTAACCACTAATATGTGTTAATATAACCATAAATGTAGCAATGTATCCGACCCCAAACCTCCACTATAGTCCTCTTAAGTGAAACTCTATATATATATATATATATATATATATATATATATATATATAACACCAAGAATACATAGTACCATGCTCCTAATTATCCTAAATAACATCATGCATTTGATACAAGATATAAAGTTTACATCCACCCACTACTATAAAAAATAAATTAATAAACATAATAATTTTTACAAATTTATAACATCTACTAACATAATCTATGACAACAAGATAGTAGAATCATTTGGGGTATAATGAACCCCTCAATTCTAGTCATAAATATGTGGGTAGGAACTTTTGGGTCATATCCCTCTCCAACTAACTAATGGCATGTGTCCCTGCCAATAATAATTATAAGATCATCCACACATCATCTAATATCATAATCATCTCCCTTGATAGGAACCAAAAAGTGCAAGTATCTTCATTCCACCTCTTAGTGAGTTTAGTCATCAAGTTCATATCTTATAAAATAATATTGAATTGACCAACATGGTCTAACCTTGGTTGGTCCAAAATATACTACTAATCATCAATCAAATCTAGACCCACTATAGTCTCCTAATCTAACTATGTTATAACTCTATAACATGTGTCAAGCCCTAAAAATACATTAAATAAAATATTAATTATATCATAAATCATTACAAAAATAGATTATAATGGTAAAAAACTATAATATTTAAAATTATCATCCTTAATAGACACCACATGTATGTAATGAGAAATATCTTATCTAAAGTTCTAAAAATAGATAAGGTTAATCAAAGAGATCCCAATGATACTTCATGTTTAGGTACTGACCAATATAGTTTCAAACTATATATATATATATATATATATATATATATATATATATATATATAGTTTGAAACTATATTGGATGTTTAGGTACTGACCAATATAGTTTCAAACTATATATATATATATATATATAGTTTGAAACTATATTGGTCAGTACCTAAACATGAAGTATCATTGGGCTCTCTTTGATTAACCTTATCTATTTTTAGATCTTTAGATAAGATATTTCTCATTACATACATGTGGTGTCTATTAAGGATGATAATTTTATATATATATATATATATATATATATATTAGCCATAAATGTAGCAATGTGTTCAACCCCAAACCTCCACTATAGTCCTCTGAAGTGAAACTATATATATATAGTTATAGTTATAACACCAAGAATAAGTTGTACCATGATTCTAATTATCCTAAATAACATCATGCATTTGATACAAGATAAAAATTCTAAATCCACCCAGTACTATAAAAAATAAATTAATAAATATAATACTTTTTACAAATGTATAACATCCACTAACACAATTTATGACAACAAGATAGTAGAATCATTTCGGGTATAATGAACCCCTCAATTCCAAACAGTCATAATTATGTGGGTAGGAACTTTTGGGTCATATCCCTCTCCAACTAAATAATGGCATGTGTCCCTACCAATAATAATTTTAAGATCATCCACACATCATCTAAGATCATAATCATCTCCCTTGATAGGAACTAGAAAGTGCAAGTATCTTCATTCCACCTCTTAGTGAGTGTAGTCATCAAGTTCATATCATATAAAATAATATTGAATTGACATACATGGTCTAACCTTGGTTGGTCTAAAATCTACTACTAAACATCACTCAAATATAGACCCAATATAGTATCCTAAGCTAACTATGTTATAACTCTCTAACATGTGTCAAGCCCTAAAAATACATTAAATAAAATATTAATTATATCATAAATCATTACAATTATTAATTATAATGGTAAAAAACTATAATATATAAAATTATCATCCTTAATAGACACCACATGTATGTAATGAGAAATATCTTATCTAAAGATATAAACTTATATAAGGTTAATCAAAGAGAGCCCAATGATACTTCATGTTTAGGAAGTGACCAATGGATCTGTAAACCTACCAAGAGGAGCACCTACAACACCAACATTAAAGGAAATGGTTTTAAAGCCTTTAGGACTATTAAACAATGAAATAGGTCTAACTATATCTCTATGTAAGTATTTGATATTTAAAATAATCAATTTAAGTAGTTTTATAAGTAAACTAAGTTAAATGGGAAGGGTTAGAATAATAAAAATGGGTATGAAGACATGGTAGGAACATGTGAGTCTATGCTACCTAATTATGTATAAATGTAAATTTAAAGCAATCGTATATCCACACTAAGTGTAAGTGTATATAAATATTAAACAAGGATACACCCACGTTAATTCACTAAGAAACAAACAAGTTCTATATAAAAAAAAAAATAAAGGAAAGAGCTAGGGTTAAAAATAATACCTTGAAGAGGATCCATCAAGCCTAAAAATCCAATTTGGATAATGGTTTTTTGAAAAATATTTTTGTATTTGTGAAGACCTGAAATTATTGGTAGAATACCTATCAATAATCCTAATGACTTATCCTATTGTATCTCTAAGACTTTCACAAGATAAGATTTTATTAGCATAAGATCCTATGAATTACCCAAAATATGAAATAGGGAGGAACTTTAAGTGAAAGCAAAAAAAAATGATTATATATGATTTATTGGAATGAAAGAGTGAATTTTATACATAGTGGTCAATAGCCAAAACCCATCCTAAAAGGTACTTTGACACCATCAATGTATGTACATATGTATGTATGTATGTATGTACGTACATACATATATATACAAAGATATATATATATATATATATATATATATATATAGTTTCACTTGAGAGGACTATACTGGAGGTTTGGGGTCGAACAAATTGATACATTTATAGTTATATTAGCCACTAATATGTGCTAATATAACCATAAATGTAGCAATGACTCCAACCCCAAACCTCCACTATAGTTCTCTCAAGTGAAACTATATATATATATATATATATATATATATATATATATATATATAATGCAACACCAAGAATATGTGGTACCATGCTCCTAAATATCCTAAATAACATCATGCATTTGATACAAGATAAAAAGTCTACATCCATCCACTATAATAAAAAATAAATTAATAAACATAATACTTTTTATAAATGTATTACATGTACTAACACAATCTATGACAACAAGATAGTAAAATCATTTGGGGTATAATGAACCCCTCAATTCCATCTAGTCACAAGTATGTGGGTAGGAACTTTTAGGTCATATCCATGTCCAAATAAATAATTTCATGTGTCTCTACCAATAATAATTATAAGATCATCTACACATCATCTAAGATCATAATATTCTCCCTTGATAAGAACCAAAAAGTGAAAGTATATTCATTCCACCTCTTAGTGAGTGTAGTCATCAAGTTCATATCATATAAAATAATATTTAATTGACCAACATGGTCTAACCTTGATTCGTCCAAAATCTACTACTAAATATCACTCAAATCTAGACCCAATATGGTCTCCTAAGTTAACTATGTTATAACTCTATAACATGTGTCAAGACCTCAAAATACATTAAATAAAATATTAATTATATCATAAATCATTACAAAAATAAATTATAATGGTAAAAAACTATAATATATAAAATTATCATCCTTCATATACACCACATGTATGTAATGAGAAATATCTTATCTAAAGATCTAAACATAGATAAGGTTAATCAAAGAGATCCCAATGATACTTCATGTTTAGGTAGTGACCAATGGATCTATAAACATACCAAGAGGAGAACCTACAACACCAATGTTAAAGGAAAGGGTTTTAAAGCCTTTAAGCATATGAAACAATGAAATAGATCTAACTAGATCTCTATGTAAGTATTCGATATTGAAAATAATCAATGTAGTTTTATAAGTAAAGTAAACTAAATTAATTGGGAAGGGTTAGAATAATAAAAATGGGTATGAAGACATGGTAGGAAAGTGTGGGTCTATGCTACCTAATTATGTATAAATGTAAAGTTGAAGCAATCCTATATTCACATGAAGTGTAAGTGTATATAAATATTAAACAAGGATACACCCAGATTAATTCACCAAAAAACAAACAAGTTCTATATAAAAAATTAAATAAAGGAAAGAGCTAGGGTTAGAAATACTACCTTGAAGAGGATCCATCAAGCCTAAAACTCTAATTTGGATAATGGTTTTTTTGAAAAATATTTTTGTATTTGTGAAGACCTAAAATTATTGGTAGAAGACCTATCAATAATCCCAATGACTTATCCTATTGTATCTCCAAAACTTTCACAAGATAAGATTTTTTTAACATAAGATCCAAATAATTACTCAAAATTTGAATTAGGGAGGAAGTGTAAGTGAAAACAAAGAAAAATAATTGTATATGATATATTAGAATGAAAGAGTGAATTGCATATGTAGTGGTCAATAACCAAAACCCATCCTAAAAGATACTTTGGCACCATCAACCCACCATGATGTAGTTTTAAATGGGTTGACCGAAATCAAACTATATTGACTAAGATAAAATAGTTATGAAAGTCAAGCTAACATATTGAAAACTAAATCAATTGGGCTGATATGGTATGAAAGGTACATGTGTCAAATAAAATACACTATATTGTGATGATGTAGTAGAAAATATGAGTACTGATATAGAAATACAAAGTAGCATGGAAGGAGGTAAGTAGGAAATCAAATCCAAAGAAGTTAAACTATATGTAGGAATGATATATAAATAGTAACATCTCTCATAAATAACCAAAGACCTATCCACCCATTTTTAGTGAACCCTTTAAGGCATGAACTTAGGGATATTTAATATTGATTATTTTTTAAAGATAAATCATATGTAATTGATAAAGGTCAAAAATATTATTTATATACATATTCCCAACCTAAATCTCATCATGTGTCACAATAGTGTGACATGGATGGTGTTTTGATAAATAACCTAGTAACACAATAACTAAACTAACTTAATGTATCAAAAGTAGAAAAGAAATGGAATTAAATAAAATGTAGATACCTACCTTAATTTACCTTGTTAATAATAGGAAAATTTATGCATGTACCATATGATAAGAGACACCTCATATATGGAACTAAAGGCAAACCTAAAAAATAAGACAAAATTCCATTTTTTTGAGAAAATATTATGTTAACACCTAAAAAAATTATATCTCACCTTCTAGGGTTTATTTTGGTTCATGAAAAAGACCTAAATGAATAAAATATAGGTGAAAAATGAAATTTGGTAGAAAATAACTAAATGCTATAATTTTTAAAAATTTTACTATAAAAGGGTGAGAAAATATGGTTTTGCCAATTTTTGAAACTAGAGATTTGTGTAACCAAATATAGTGATTTTAGAGTCCATGACTCTTATATATGGAGATAGATAGGATGGTGAACATATCATAGTGGCTAGCAGAGTTGTACATGTATGATGTGAAATAATTTTCTTTTTTTAGCTTTTTAGATTAGAATGAACTAGATTAGGAAATTTAAGCATTGAGGTGAATCTATGTAATATAATTTTCCCAAAAAATCATAAAGGTAGGGATAATAATAGGATAGATATTAGGTAGGTGAAAAAAATTCAAAGAGTAGGGTAAGGTCATTTATTGGGGCTAAATGAAAAATCATTATGATGACTAAACTATATTATCCATGCTGATGTAACTTGGAAGTATTGTTAAATTTACTTGGTTGATACCCTATGAATTAGATGATGTAGTTAAGTAATGTTTTGGTTGATGCCATATAACATGGTCAATGTAGTAGTAATATAGCTAAGGTAGACAATGTCATATGGCATGGCTGATGGTGTTGGGGAGGTAACCTAGCTAATGTAGTTTATTATATATAAGATGTCATAATATAGGAGGATAAGCAAGACTGATGTAGTAATTTATGGTTGATATAGTAAGTGATAAGGGTTTTTAATGTCATATAACATGGTTGATTTAATAAAAAATAGATCTATTTGATGTAGTAATATACATGGATAATACAATAGAAAAGCATAAATGAATGTTAGTTTTTATATTTTGTGATGTTTTTAGGCATATGTTTCAGATTTGGGATAAAAATATGATTTATGGTTTATTGTTTGGAATTTTTTAGAGATGTCAGAGACTATGAAGATTTATATATAGGATATAGTTATTTTTTCTACTAGATTGACTATCAATAATGGATCAGACATAGTTGACTATGGTAGGTTTCAAAAAGATAATAGAGATGTGTCAAATTTCTTTGAGAGTGAAGCTAGTGGCCATGTTTACTAGCATGGGAGAGGTTAGCATTATCCGTTATATGGGTTGATATGGTAACACTATAGATGTAGACATCATCCTAGAGAATGACCATGTTATTTAGGGGTTATTAGTTATAGGCACACTAGTGGTGTTAAATACCATAGGTACTACTAATGGGAGGAGGTAATTAACAAAGTGGACTATTGTATCAAATAGGTAAAATAAATGAGGGTTTGTATATAGTTTTTCAATGTGTATATGTCAGGTATTCTAGATATCCAAAAGGCCCTAATTGGACTTCTAATAACTTGAATTCTATATCACAAGTTGAATGGGGTGGTCACTCTATATATTATGATTTTTTTCTATGCTAGATCATGGAACATTATATGATTTTGGATCTATTATCTAGGTTTAGGTAGTTCAATATTTTTATGGTATATAAAGTAGAGAATGATAGAAAATGGGTTTGATCATCCTCTTTAGAAGATAGATCTATGAGAGGTCACCTATGTATATGTTTGTAGGGTTACCTTATTCATCAGATGATTCCCTCCCATGAGTGTGGATATGGGTGAAAGATCATATGGTGAGGGTGACTATGCATACATTGATGCTTTAAACCTTATGTTAGGATTAAATTATTTGGTGGTTATACTAGGGTTATATTTATTTATGGCAATCATGGCCAACCATAATACTTGAATAAGTGTGAATGAAGGTTATGGGGCATTAAACCTAGTGGGTAGAGCCTCATTTGTGTGATTATCTACTAGGATAGTTTATTTTGGCACATCAAATATCTCCTTTATTAGTTTCAACATTTTGGGCTACCTTGAAAGAGAGTTGTGCAATGTGAGAGATAAAGGGGTTCTGATTGAGGTACCTTTTGTGTTGACTCATCATATTATGGTGGTGAGACATTAACGTAAGTGATAATGGGAAGTTCAAGTAGTGGGAGGAGTTTGCTAGTTATACCTTAGTGTTAGTATCATGGGGATCCTAATGCACATTCAACACATAGCTAAATGATAGTGTGATGATTATGAAGTGGGGCATAGTGGGATAAAGTCATATATCCATGATAATATATAGGTTTTTCACCACCTAGAGATATGAAAACCAACAAGTGATAGGTGACCAGGTATATAAAACCACTATGGGTAAATATATGTGTTTTTTTTTTATCAATTTCAGTTCCTAAAGGTAGAGATATATATGATAGGTTCTAGTAATATATGTGTTATTTATTTTTATACATGTATGGGAGTTACTAACCATTTTTTTCCCAATAGGCCAAAAAATTGGTCCCCTTCTGTCCCTACTATTTTAGACTATTTTATTTTTTCAATTTTGCATGAATCTATTCATTTCTACAGACTCTGCAAAATTTCTATAGACTCTACAGGTCTAAATCTATGGACTCTATAGGTCTAAATCTATAGACTCTACAAGTTTTGGATTTTTATAGACTCTACAGGTTTTAGATTTCTATAAAGTCTATAGGTTAGTCTTTGGCGCATGAAGGATTAGTTCAGAGAGTTTTGGGTTTTTGCAAGGCTTCTTCGATCTCTAGTCTGAAGAAAATGAATAATTTTGGCATCATTGAACCATTGAACCTAGTTTAATGCCTTGGTTCAATGCTTGGTTCAATCACTTGGTTCAATCAGCTTTGGCTCAATGCCTGGTTCAATCAATAATTCAATCAGCCTTGGTTTGAGCCTTGGTTCAATTGGTAGTTCAATCACTCCATTTCAAAGCTTGATTCATTGCTTTAAGTCCATCGCTTCAATTTCTAGGCTTGGTTCATCGCTTACTTCATGGCTTTTGTTTTAAACAAAAGAGTTTAATGAGCTTGTTTCAACAGTCACTTGAAGCATTGAATTGGTTCAATGCATTGGTTCAACACCTTTGGTTCAAGCCTTGGTTCAAATCAGTTGGTTTAAGACTTCAATGCTTAGTTCATCAGTGGGTTCAGACACTTGGTTCATTAAATGATTTAGTGAATAGTTCAAGTAGATCGGTGTGCAGTGTTGAACCATTAAACTAGTTCAATAGTTTAGTTCAATGCATTGGTTCAATCAGATGGGTCAATCATTCAGTTCACTTAGTTGGTTTAGTAGCTTCTAATTCAATCACTTGGTTCATCAGCAAGTTCAAAGGCTTAGTTCACTTAGCATCAGTGTAAAGCTTTGAACTGTTGAACTGGTTCAATGAGTTGGTTTAATGAGCTAGTTCAATGGGTTGGTTCAATGGGCTCAGCACGCAGTGGTTAAACTATTGAACCGATTGAACTATTGAACTAATTTTGGTTCAATGGGTTAGTTCAAGGCTTGGTTTAAGGGTGTTCCCTACAGCCAAAGGGTAGTTTAAGGTCTAAAATCCCTTGTGGAGGGTAGCCAAAGATCCAAAATCCCTTACAAAGGGTAGAGAGAGCTTTAAAAGGCCTGAAGGAATTTAGGGAAAGGATTTTCAAAGGGCCTAAAGGTGCAAAAAAGGTCAAAGAGTCCACAGAAAAGTCAAAGTAGCCAATTCTTGCAGACTTTTTATCTATGGGAAAAGGCCCAAAATAGAAAACCCATGGGGAAAAATCCTAAAACAAAAGACCCGATGACTTTTGCTGAGGATGATGACATCCTGAAAGCCATCAAATTTAAGCAGATGAACTAGCCGTTGGGTGACAGCCACGTGAACGTCAAATTTAATGTAGTGAAATATTTGTCTATTTTTAAACTATTTGAGTGCCAAGCATGAAAGGAGCCCAAGGAACATAGCAACCCACCAAAATATCACCCCTGAGGGCTAAAAGAGTAGAAGCAACAAAGCATTTAAGTGGTGAAGGGAAGGTGAGTCATTGTCAAACGAGTGGTGCAACCTATTTTTTGTAATTGGCATTGATGAGGGGACAAACTATATTTTATTTGTAGGAAAGAGGCATGGCCATGCCATTACATTAATGCTTGAAAACTAGAGTCAATTTTGGTGATTGTACAAGCATGGTTCCAACAAGCCTTTTTTGAAGAATGACATCAATAATAGTGGTTTCCTCTTCCCAAGATTTAGAATGCACATGAGCCACTTGTAAAAATGAGCACCAAAAAATCTTTCCTAGGAAGCGCCAAGTTGCTCTTCCTCTTTCTATAAATTAAAAACTTCTCATTCAAGAAGGGGGATCCGCTCTTAGCCTTAAGGTGAAACTCTACCCAAAAATCTATTGGGCTTGTAAGGTAGAGCTATCAAAAAATTACCTTGAATCAAAACACAACATTTTTACCTCCATTCTAAGTTTTGCATCTTTAGTATGTATTTATGCCTTGATTCTATGTTAAGTCATTTTCTTAATGCTTTTGCAGAATGATTTTAGCATGTCTAGTGAATTGTTTGAGTTTCCTTTTATAGGTCTGTCAGAAGTGTCCCTAGAGGAGTATAGGTGAAGTGGATAGGCTACTGTAGTGTGTCTCAGAATGCCTCTAGTAGTTATTTCTTCCCTGTATCTCCATGGACCCCTGACGCACTGATGCAGAAGGTTCTCTCATGTTAGATGAAGTGTATGGGAGCTATTTCTCAGTGGAAAGTGTATGTTCTAGTGGAGTAGATCACACTTTTCTATTTTATCACCTTTTACTTTTCAGGATTAGGTTCTATTTTCAACATCCCTCTCTCTCTTTTCATCCCCCCTTTTTTACATTTGTTTGTTAGCAGTAGGAGAAACTAGGGCCTAAATGATACATCAAAGGGAGCTAGCCCTCATCTAGAGACTCTCCCCTCTAGCTTCGTTAGTCCCATAGGCAAGAGGGGAGTTTTTATTATTGCGTGAAGAAGGTAGGAGCTCAACCTCCTGCAAAGGGTGCAATCTTCTACGTCAATAGTTTCTGGCATGCCCAGTGGGACCTATTAGGACATGTTGTGTCCAAAGAGTTGAAGAATTTTGGTGTGTTCTTCAACTGACCAACCTTTGGAGGCTTTTACATCAACACCAATGGTGACTCCAAGTTGAATCAGCTGGTTAAGTAGTTTGGTGCCATCAAAAATCACTTTTGTATGTATAATTCCTTTGCACAAAATCAAGGGTCTTGTTTTCCTTCATATGACTATGATCAAGCTCAAGAGTTTCAGAGAATCACCTGAAGCAGCTCTCCTAGTTGCCCTTCAATGATAAGGGAAATGGAACTAGAGTTTGAGAAGTAGGTGATGGAGATTGATAGACTAGAGGAGTAGTACAAATATTAGTAGGAGCTGATGTATAAAGAAGAGTGTTTTTTTAGGCAAGCTCAGGCCTTGCAATCCATGGAAGAGGAGGTAGTGAAATGGAGAAATCCATTTATTCAAGGCATTTAGCCTTACACACCCCATCCTATCCTAAATAAATCCCCCTCTTGTACACCAAATCCTTTCTATTAGATAGTTCTCACCCACTCTAGCTCATCAAATGCATCTGCTCTCAATCCCGTATGCCTGGATTTCCAACATCAAAGGGAACTAGAGCAAACCCCCATGGAGATCAATCTTCTAAATTCCTTATATTATGAATTTTCCATTGGGGGGAATACCATGAGCTAGCACATCCCTCTTCTAGAGACTCCTTTGGTGCATCAACAATCTCTTCCTAGCATTCCTCAACCTCCCCATGTTTTTCAACATGATGTGCAAATTCCAAGTTGGAGGAAGGAATGCTAGGAACCAGCCTAGAGCTTTAAAGAGGATGATGTTGGTGACCTCCAAGAAAGACTCTTTAAGGATAATATAGCCAACCAAATTGAAGAATTAGAGGCTAAGATGAGGCTACTTTGTGAAAGAGAGCTCAAACTTCTAGACCTTGTGGAGGAGCCCCAGGACCTTGGAGAAAAAAGTTACTGCCTATTCACAGGAGCAAAATTCTAGTTCTAAGATCCTAAACTGGGGGAAAATAGTAGGAAGGAGGAAAATCAAGGTTTTTCTCAAAACCTTGAAGAAGATGAGGCTGCTCCTACTCATGATAATGCTAGTGACCTCCAAGAAAGGTTCTTCTAAGAGGATCTAGCCAGGAGAATTGCAGAGTTGGAATCTAAAGAGAGATTCTTCAGCCAGTGTGTGATGGATAGTTCAGACCTAATGGCACATTCCATGTTTGAACACACCCCACCTACACATTTCCAAGAGAGATATCAGGTTGCTCCTGATATTGATGAAGTGCTAGCCAAGTGGAAGGAGGAGAATCATTTGATTCTAGCTTAAGGACTTCCTCCTCTTCTACATGGTTTTCCCACTTCACCCCTTCTCAAGGAATAACCTATTCTATAGGAGGTGAGTGAGGAGTAGAAGATCCAAGCTATAATTTCCCAAGGGGATATCATGAGTGATAACAAAGGTAGAATTATCATGGAGGCTCCCTGTGAAGACATCATCAGCAATGGAGAAGATGCAGGTCTTGCATACATGCAAATGTTCTAGCAATATGAAGAGGAACATAAGCATGGTAAGCTCTCTCCTCCTATGTTTGATGAAATTCCTTATTTTTGAGGAGCTTGAGTTAGAGGAAGATTAGGAGGATATCTTTAAAAATCTAGAGATCTTGATCTTTGAGGAGGAAAAGGAGAGGTCTATCTTCATGGAGGAAGGCCTTGAAGAAGAAAGCTTCAAACAAAGAGGCAATGTTCTTTGGGATGACCAATCATTTTGTGAGTCCATTTCAGACATCACCACAGTCATCCTTCTTCAATAAGGCCAAAAGGAAGTAGAGGATGAGTCTAACAGAGTCTATAATGAAGCAAAAGGAAACGGGTCAGACCATGATGCACTATAAGGGAGCTATACACATCAAAGGGCTAATGGTGATGAGCTAGTAGCCACTAATTTCTTGGTGAAGAGCACTAGTATGAAGGACCAACATTCAACAAGCTTCTAAGAACAAGCAGAGTACACATATGTTGGAAGCATGTTTGAATTTGATCCACTCGGATGCGAGCCAATCTAGGTAATAGGCAAGAGGAGCAGATCACCAAATCTCTTTTTCATTCAGCTACTTGCCTACCACAATAAGTCTTCTTGCCAGGAAAGGGACTTAAGAAATTTTCCCTTTGATCTAGGAGGGAGGGAAACATTCCCAGTTAGCTATATATAGTAGTTTGCTTTCAATTTCTTTTCCTGCTTTCCCTAAGTATAGTTTGCACAGGTAGTGTTTTTTAACCTTGTGTGTTTCCCTTTGTGTGTGGGGTAAAAAGCTTCATGTTTTGATTCTCAGCTATTTTGGGGCTATTGCTAACTTTCTTCAAAGTTGCATCTGACTCCATGCCTAATGGACTGCAAGGCAACTAGTCTTTAAGCATAATAGGCATGCTTCCCCTGGGAGTCACCAATTTGTTGACCATTTTTTGCCCAATAGGCCAAAAAATTAGTCCCCTTCTATCCCTATTGTTCTAGGCCATTTTTTCAATTTTTCATGAATCTGCTCATTTCTATGGACTCTACAAAATTTCTATAGACTCTGCAAGTCTAAATCTATGGACTCTGTAGGTCTAAATCTACGGACTCTACAAGTTTTGGATTTCTATAGACTCTGTAGGTTTTGGATTTCTACAAAATTTGCAAGTTAGTCTTTGGCACATGAAGGATCAGCTCAGAGAGTTTTGGGTTTTTGCAAGGCTTCTTCAGGCTCTAGTCTAAATAAAATGAAGAAGTTTGGCATCATTGAACCATGAAACCTGGTTCAATGCCTGGTTTAATTACTTGGTTAAATTGGCTTTGGTTCAATGCCTGGTTCAATTAGCATTTCAATTGGCCTTGTTTCAAGCCTTGGTTTAATCAGCAATTCAATCACTCCATTTTAAATCCTGGTTCATCACTTCAGGTCCATCACTTCAATTTCAAGGCTTGGTTCATTATTTGCTTCATGGCTTTTGGTTCAAACAAAAGAGTTCAATGGGCTTGTTTCAATAGTCGCTTGAAGTGTTGAACCAATTCAATGTGTTGTTTTAATGCCTTTGGTTCAAGCCTTGGTTCAACTCAGTTGGTTCAACACTTCAGCACTTAGTTCATTGGTGGGTTTAGACACTTGGTTCATTGAATGATTCAGAAAATAGTTCAAGCAGATTAGCATGCATCATTAAACCATTAAACCAATTCAACAGTTCAGTTCATTGCATTAGTTTAATTAGATAGTTCAATCATTTAGTTCACTCAGTTGGTTCAGTGGCTTCTATTTCAATCTCTTGGTTCATCAACAAGTTCAAAGGCTTAGTTCACTTGGCATCAGCACATAGCTTTGAACTGTTGAACCAGTTTAACAAGTTGGTTAAATGGGTTGGTTTAACGGGCTTAGCATGTAGTGGTTGAACCGTTGAACCGATTGAACTGTTGAACCAATTTTGGTTCAAAGGTTTGGTTTAAGGGTGTGCCCTATAGCTAAAGGGTAGTTCAAGGTCTAAAAGCCCTTGCAGAGGGTAGCTGAAGATCTAGAAGCCCTTGCAGAGGGTAGAGAGAGCTTCAAAAGGCCCAAAGGAATTTAGGGAAAGGATTTTCAAAGGGCCTAAAGGTGTGGAAAAGGTCAAAGAGCCTACAAAAAAGTCGAAGTGACCAATTCCTATAGACTTTTTGTCCATGAGAAAAGGCCTAAAATAGAAAACCCATAGGGAAAAATCCCAAAACAAAAGACCCAATGACTTTTGCTGAGGATGGTGATGTCCCAAAAGCTGTCAAATTTAAGCAGACAAACTAGCTGTTGGGTGATGGCCACATAAACATCAAATTTAATGCAGTGAAATATTCATTTATTTTTGAACTATTTGAGCACCAAGCATGAAAGGAGACCAAAGAATGCAGTGACCCACCAAAAGATCACCCCTGAGGGCTAAAAGAATAGAAGCAATGAAGCATTCAAGTTGTGAAGGGAAGGTGAGTGATTGTCAGACGAGCGATGCAGCCTATTTTTTGTAGTTGGCATTGATGAGGGGACAAATTGTAGTCTATTTGTAAAAAAGTGGCACAGCCATCTCTTACATTAATTCTTGAATGCTAGAGTCAATTTTGGTGATTATACAAGCATGGTTCTAGTAGGCCTTTTTCTAAAGAATGACATCAGTAATAGCGGTTTCCTCTTCCCAAGATTTAGAACACACATGGGCCACTTGCAGAAATGAGCACCAAAAAATCTTTCCTAGGAAGCACCAAGTTTCTCTTCCTCTTTCTATAAATTGAAAACTTCTCATTAAAGAAGGGGGATCCACTCTTAGCCTTAAGGCAAAACTCTGCCAAACAATCTCTCAGGCTTGTAAGGCAGAGCTGCCAGAAATTTACCTTGAATTGAAACACATCATTTTTACCTCCATTCTAAGTTTTGCATCTTTAGTATGTGTTTATGCCTTGATTTTGTGTTAAGTCATTTTCTTAATGCTTTTTCAAAATTATTTTAGCATGTCTTGTGCATTCTTTGAGTTTCCTTTTACAGGTCTGTTAGAAGTGTCCCTAGAGGAGTATAGGTGAAGTGGATAGGTTGTCCCAGTGTGTCTCAGAATGCCTCTAGTAGTTATTTCCTCCCTGTATCTCCATGGACCCCTGACCCACTGATGCAGAAGGTTCTCTCATGTCAGATGAAGTGTATGGGAGCTGTTTCTTAGTGGAAAGTGTATGTTTGGGTGGAGTAGATCACACTTTTATGGTGTATCACCTTTTACTTTTTAGGCTTAGGTTCTATTTTCAGCATCTCTCTCTCTTTTCATCCCCCCTTTTTTACATTTGTTTCTTAGTAGTAGGAGAAACTAGGGCCTAAATGATACATCAAAGGGAGATATCCCTCATCTAGAAACTCTCCCCTCTAGCTTTGCTAATCCCACAGGTGAGAGGGGAGTTTCCATTATTGCATGAAGAAGGTAGGAGCTTAGCCTCCTGCTAAGGGTGCAATCTTTTGCATCAATAGGAGTTATAATGATATTTTTGTTTGTGTTTTATAGAGTAAATTATGGATGAGGATACATAGTGGAGGACTCTAGTGGAGGATACCCACCATGAGATTTTACACCCCATCTCCCTTAGAAGGACACCATAGTGATGTAGGACCCTATAACTCTAGCAGACAAATCTCATGTTGGTTGGTTCTAATTGGTTAGAGAGGCCACCTAAGAGTGAAGTAGGTGAGAGAAGGCTATGGATCATGTTTTATTACCACCTAGGGTTGGGTATGGAGAGTTATAAGAATGGAAATTACTATTCTAGGATAAGGATACACAATTAGATACCACATCAAAGGTTTATATATTATAGGCCCATGTGGCCAATCTATATGGATAGATATAGGATTTATATTCTTAGGCATATACTCTATAATATATTTTTCATAGAGGATCATCTAGATAGACTTATATAGTGAGTGTGGTGTATCCTCCTCCTAATGGGCATAGTGGATAAAAAAATTAGATATTATTTCATAATATGATAATGTATCATTTTATTTTATCATTATTATAAAAAATTTCTCCACATATATATGGAGATATATGTTTCTTATGACTCATTATTGTCTATTGGTGTATTTTATTTCTAGCACATGTGTTGAGTATTCATTTCTTATATTATGGGAAAATTTTATGATTTATGATGCATGTTTATTTATTTTTTATAATAACATGAGCAAATGTTTGGTCAATAAAGAATGAAAATAGTGTAATATTAAAGTCAAAAATGAAGGAAATCTTAAGTAGATGAAAAATTGAAAAGAAAAATATGTAAGTAATGATGTAGTGAAAATGATAAAATTAATTTAAAACACACCAATAAATATGAGATATGTAAAACATTATAAGTAAATGAAATTTTAATGAATTAAAATCATAAACAAACACATATAAGTGAAATATCTATGAATGAAAACCTCAAACAAAGATATGCAAGTAAGAGAAAATATCAATGAATGAAAAATGCAAATAAAGACATGTAATTAAAAATGACCCAACATGTCATACCATCATGTGGAGCCAAGATTGGGTGAATGAAAACAATAGGAAGTTCCAAATATTTACAAATCCAACTTTGTTCTTATGTTATAATGTAATATATGAGATTATAAACACCTAGTGACATGATTGATATGACAATGATATGGTATGAAAGTGTTTGGGAGGAAAACATAGATCTATCTAAGGTATTATATTGAGACTTAAAAACCAATCCATGAAGAATAGATAGGGGGATAAAGAAATGATAAAATGGGTATTTATGAAGAAGGTTTGAGGGTATTGCATTGTAATTCAAAAATGGGAAGTCATGAGGTATGATTAAAAATGTGATTAGCTAAAATTCATATCCCCTAAGGGATATATCAAGGGAATTTTGATGTAAATAAGGAATATGAGGTGCCACATGGGTGATGCATAAATCCTTAACAAGAATGAGACACATATAACAAGTGGGAAAATAGGAAAAACTATTGACATTAAGGTCTTAGGACACTCAAAGTAATGAACACAAAGTTTGGGATAATAATTTAAGTACATATATCATCCCATGAAATATATATGAATAAAAATTAAAATTCTCCTACCTTACCAAAAAAAAATCTTTTTTACTCATGATCCCTTATAAATTTGTTGCTATACTAAGATGATTAGGTACTTGTGTGATAAATTAGGTGGTATTAGAGAAGATAATGTAATATAATGAGACCTCATATCCATTTTATTATCCTACCACACTCTAATGGACCTAGGATATATCATGAGGCCAAATGTGGAGTTTGATATTTGAATAGAATAAAAGATTTCAAACTAAAGATCATGTCTTCTAGTGTGATCTGACGTTTAGGATTATATTTTCCCTTTAATCATTACCTTTTTATGATATGGATTTTATTTTTATTGGTTTTTTATATTCCTTTTCTTCATAAATTCAAAATACCAAACATGAGTGAAATGGGTAACTAACACAATAGAGCTTACATTTGGACACTAAAGAAGAACCCAAAGACTATGGTGTCTAATTACTCCTAAACTTGCTTACAAATAAATGTGCAATCTAAAAACTAGCCTATGTGTTCCTCAAATGAAAGTGAATAGGGGTAAATGGGGATCATGAAATAACCATCCATGTAATAAATGATACAATGATGAATATGATCATAGTTGATCACAAGGAGGGAAAATATTGAAACATAAGGGATAAGAGTTATGTTGTGATAGTCATGTCACTAAGAAGACATACTAACCCATACGGCATCAATCACAAACACTAATGAAAATAAAGGCCATCTAGAAATAGGGGGAATATAAGTTATCATCCCAAAATAAGATTAAAGATAAAGGGTCACCAAATAATCTTAAATAAATTAAGTTAAAATGATAAAATGAAACCCAAAGGTGTTACCTAAGCTCTAAAATGGAAAATAAGGTCAAAAGTACATACTAAGGACCCAAAATTGAAACCATGGTGTAAGAAAGGTGATATGAATGTAGATTAAGTGCTGGAAAGTAAAATACTAGAAAAATTAAAGAGAACCATAATATAAAAATGATATATACAACAAGGCATTACAAAATCTATAATAGAATGTAAATGTAAAATCCAATCATATGATGATGTGAAGAATAATGATTCATATAAATGCTAAAAAACTATGATATGTATCTTAAAATACATCATTAATAACATTCTCATCTATTTAATCAAAGAGTCATGCTAGTAGTACCTGGTGCACAAAATCTATGGATAAAGTATGAGTACTAGAAGAAGGAGAAGGCCTTGGTGCTTCTTTTAAATGATAATAAATGTGATAAATATGTGATAGTGTGTAGGTAATATACATATATGTGTTAGAATGATTTGGTGAGGATAAGGATACCCCTTATTAGAATAACCCTTTAAGCATTATTATGAAGGCTAAGGTGTAGGCTTCGAGAAGTCATGAAGTGCTAGTGGAATATTCTAAATATATTTTTATGATGTGTAGTGAATTGATGCAAAATATAATAGACTTTTCCTTTTTTTGAATGTAATATTAATTATATTAAAATGCAAAATATTCAGGGTGTTGATTTCTTTCAGATGAATCACACTAATGTATTTTTGAATATCTCAAAAGTGAGTTCAAGTGTGCATAGTCATACCATAGAAGTGACAAGCATTCCTAGGAATGGATGGATGTGGTGGTCAAATATCTATGGTAGGCATTTAAGTGTTGTAGATTATTTTATGTTAAAATATTTGGTATGTGTAGAGTAAAAATTTACTCTATGTTTCATTCTATTTTTTAGTCACGCGCTGCAAAATTTTACCTTTGCATACTGTGGTCCGAGATGGCAGAGTTTTGAAATAGAGCATGGACTCTATTTTCATTTTGATTCATTTTTGTCTAAGTGTTGGAGTAAAGTAGAAGCTGACAAGTGTCTTCCTCTGAGGCATCCTTTCTCAAGTGGAAATGCCAAGTGTTGTCGTCTGAGGCACCTTTCATACTTTTTATGAGTTGGTTAAAATGTGCCATGTATCTCATAGTGACTCAGTAGAACATGCCAAGTGTCAGCAACCACAGTTTCATATTGGCACCCACATTTCATTTCTTTCCAGTAAAAGGTTCTAACAAGCTAAGTATCAAAATCAGGTGGAAAGTGCCAAGTGGCAGTAGTGGAAGGTCTTAATTTCACTTTTCTAAAAGCAATAGAAGCTACCATGTACTTTAGCAAAGAAGAGCAAAAGCCACCATGTGTCAGGATCTAAATTATCTTCAATTTTGCTTCACTGATATATCAAAGATTGGTGTGGGTCCCAAGTTGTGTGTCTAAAACAAGTGGAAGCTGCTAGGTGTCACTATCCATGTAAATGAGAAATGAGACTATTTATTTCTATGGTGTAAACATGAGTAAATTAGAGATCACCATGTGTCATCTTCTGCAAGTTTCTAAAAGGTAGCTAACAGAAGCAGAGACCACCACATAACACTAGATGAGCAAAGTGGAGATTGCCATGTATCTTTTGATGAAGCAATGGAGATCGACACTTGTCCTTGTGTTCCTTTTAAAGTTACTCAGGTAAGAGATGCTATGGGTCTTATTTTCTTCTAAGCTATTAAAGTTTCAAGGAAGTGGATTACGACAAGTGTCAAGGGCAGAACACTCATGAGTAAAGACATAAAAGAGTATAAAGTTATGTGGAAAGTGCCACGTGTCTTTGATGGATGTTGCATGACATGACAAGTGTCATCCTCTGATGTCTCTTGAAGTAATAAGAAGATTTTCAAGAAATTATCTAAGTGTTACCTAGCATTTAAGAGAAGGGAGCATCCTGCAATCTGTTATAGCCAATGAACTGCAAGAAGATGAAGCATTTCAGAATCTATAAGATATCTTTTGTTAGACATGTTCAATTAGGGAAGACTTGATTTGGGCCATTAGATTGGGAACAAGAAGACAATCTAGAGTGGATCTGAGGTTATAAATAAAGGTGCAAAGATCATCAGGTGTCGGGGGGAATCATCAATTATTAGATACTGAGAGAGAGAATTTTTGGAGAGAATTATTGTCAAGAGTTTAGACTTTTTGGGGTTGTGATTAGGAATATCGTTTGCCTTTATTCTATTTTCTTAAGTTTTAAAGTTTATGTAACTATGCATGTTTATGTGCCTTTTATGTGGCTAGAGAATTAATGAGAAGATAGATTTCTGTGCCTTTGTTGATGTTTTTTATATCACTGTGAAAGTAGTCTATGTTGTGAGCCTCTGTTTCTATTGTTTTCATCTTTTACATTGATCATGCACTTTTTTGATCTTAAATTTAAATGAATCCTACATATAGTCTCACTGTGCTCAAGATTAAGGATGAATTACATTTAGGCACATCACCATAGATTATATTTTCTTTCTTGCATTATGTTTCTATTAAAATTCCTATCCCTTTTCCCCCAAACACTTGATATAAAAAAGAGACCAGCTTCTTAAAAATCTAGAGGTCGTTTCAAGTCGCATGTCCCACATCTTGGAACTTCCCATTATTGGTGTCTGAAACAAAGCACAATTTTAAACATCAACAGTATGTTTTATATTCCTTGGCCCAATGATTTAATATATTATGAAACTCAAAATATGGCTCATTTTCCCATCATCTAGATGGGGAGTCATGGTGGAGTCTATTTAGATCCTCATAAAATAGGTCATAATTTTTTGAGCATACATGAGTATACTCATGGAATGGTTTCATGGATACTTCCCTATGAGATTGCCTCACTCCCTACGAGACTACCTTAGTGTGGGCTAGATCAATATGGCTAACATTTTGGGAGAAAGTATAATTAAAGTATCATAAAGTCTAGCTAACTAGTAGGGTCCCATCATGGAATGATTAAGGAGCATCCTCTAAAGAGGATCAGAATTAACTAGGGAATAATGTGAAGAATTTGGAACACACTCCATCTCAAACATATGAACATCAACCAAAGGAGGGATAATTTCATTTAAATTATTATTAGATGTAACTACATCAATTAATTTAATGTTATATGAATGTAAGGTAGACTCATAATAATGTCGAAGGAAATATCAATAGTGAACAATTTATGCAATCTTGGCTTGGGTATATCTAACTAATAGTGGGTCATTAAGAGAATAGACATAATAATAATTAGGTGTATGAATATAAATATAGAGGGAATAAACCACTCTAGGATAATAATGAGGAGATTGATTCTTGAGCATGACCACAAAATTAGAAAACTTGTCAGTAAGCTTCCAACAAGAACAAGGTTGTAAAGAAGTGGGTATCTGAGCTATAATTATAAGGAGATATGATGCTTTTATATTAATACTAACCTAATTAGGTTCATCATCATCATAATATAATAGTTTAGGTGAGATGTTACCCATTATTATCTGATGTTTAGTGTAGCCTTGATTAGAGTTGATGGGATAGTTAAAGCATTAAGATTCATGAAAGGGCATACTAGGATAAGGTTCAATGTTAAGTATTTTACAAACATTATGTTCTTAAAATTATTTAAAATTATAATGGTTAGTTTATCTTTAATTTTATATATAGCATTGGTATGGGAGAATTTGACACACTGGCATGCAAAAGAGGTGACTACTCTCATGTGATGTGTCTAGGATTAACCAGGTAAGATGTTATAGAAGACTAAAAAATTAAATATCATGATCTTAACTCTAACTATTATGGGAGGGAATATTATAGGAATAAAAACACATATAAGGGGAGGCATTTGTCTTTTATCATATCGTCGACATGTAATTTAGGTAGACTTAGTATTACATTCAAAATATCCAAGAGTTTTGATGAAGTTAAGGGAAGCAACAAAGGCTTTATATCCTTCATAAATTAGGGCATTCTTGACTTGAATTTAACCAACTTAGACACTAATTAAGAGATTAGGTTAATTTTAATTACGTAAGATTTCATTGGGTGTCAAGGAATTTATAGGAAATTTGATTGAGAGGGAAAGTTACATAGTCACATCAACTTGAATGGACATTTATTCACACTATTTTAGGATACCATCCTTGAAACTAGAGAAGGTAGATTATTTACCCATATGAGGAGGTCAAGGTGTTTTCATTTTAAATAAAAGTTACATAAATACATTATGATGACATAAGGAAGTCCTTATGATCTCAAGGAATTTGAGAAATGTGTTTATAAAGCTATTAAATGGATTCCCATTCATAGAATCCAAAGGAAGATGATAAGGACTAAGATAATGGTATATAATGTTGAAGTAGATTGGTTGAAGGAGGGGATAAAGTGGATTTAAACTAATTATTAAGAGATTTGTGAGGTCTTAGCTTGGCCCATGTTATTGCATTGAGGATAAAATATTGAATTGAGATGACCCATGTAGTTTATTGCACTAAATAGATAGGAATACATTATATCGAGCTAGTTGATGTATTAGTTTTTAATGAACTGGAAAGAATGGACTACATCAAACTAGATGATGTACTATAAATAAGAATGGAAATAAGAATAGGTTATTTTAGTCAAGCCAATATAGTCGATTATGATTTGGGGATAGTTGTGTATTTCAAGTTGAATGATGTAGTAGAAACAAAGGGATGAAAATTACCATATATAGTATAGGTGTGACCGATATAGAAGGAACACTATTAATTAACTATGTCTAGTTGGTTTACACGATAGAAATGGAATTAATTGATTAAATCAATTTGACTAATATTTCAGGAATAGTTCTAAAAATGGGTTTATCTATATACACACAATATTTTCAATTTTTATCAATTACTGATGTTTTATATCTTACAAGAACCCATTGATTCTCAATCTCTTTAAGTGCACACCCTAAGGGGTGCATTAAGAAAGGGGTGGGTAGACCATTGGTGTTCGCATGATTTTTTCCCCTTATTTCAACTTATTACCAATCTAACTAGCCCATAAAAATTTTATCCTAAGTTATTAATCCTCTTTTACACACTCCTTCAACCTTTTGCCACCTTGTATACCCCTTTATCTAACCTAAAACTCATTTTTATAGTTTAAATGACTAAGATAATCATGTCAACCTTGTAATATTATTAGTGAAACTCATTTAGGGTCTAAGATATCTTTTAGATGACCTAACCCATGACCTACTAAGTTTTTGTTAATAATGATACTAGTTTGACTAGGTCAACCCTATCAATTGAAAATTTTGAAATGGATTAGGGTTAAATCCACCTATATAAACACATCCATTTCACCATTATTATAGAGACATAAAGAGTTATTATTAATTTTTTCCTATTTATAATTTTTTCTTCCACCATTCTAATTGAGGATTCTTAGCTTAGGTTTTCCTCTTAGAGAATCTAGTCTTATTGAGAAGTCTTGGATACTCTAGCCTTTCATAAGGATCCTTACAAAGCACAACAACATCTTGTGAATCCCCTTTGGTGAAGGTAAAGATTGAGTCTCAATGGGTTAATCTTTCAAGTAAGTATCTCTAACATTCCCCCTCTCTTTAGTAGATAGAAGTAGTATAAGCATTGATTTTTGAATAATATTACTCTTCTTCTCCATGCATTAGGGTATCATCTATACATAGCTTAATTAAGATTTTATTATGCATGTTTGTTTTCATTTGTTTACTAACCCCCATATTATTCCACAAGATTTTGTGAGAACTATATTAGATTTATTTACTTTACTTGTTATTAGTATAGTGAATATGAAAACATAGTACTTAATTAGTTATTGCATAGTTTTGTTTGACTGGAGGCTTTAAAACCCTCCCTAATGATATTGTTGTGATAAGAGATCCCCTAATTGGGTCTATTCAATACGTATATTGGTAATGTTCTCAATTATATAATGTATCCCAAATTAAAAGTGTAAGTAGGATCTATCTTCTCTAAGATAGTAACGATTTATAGATTTGATGTATTTATGATTGCATACATTCTAGTGAACTTGACATGAATCTAAACTTTGCAATTTTTCTTTCATGTTTTTCATTTTCTATCATTTTATTTATTATTTTTATATATTTGTGATACTAATTTGATAGGTATGATATAGTTTCTAAATTTTGTGTGCATTTTCAACACATAGTTGCATAAATAATAACTTTATTCTTTCTATGTAAGTCTTCATTAGATACAGGTTACTAGCTAGAATAGGTCTACACAGTACTCTTATTTACTTATAAAAAAACTAGGTCAAAATTTTAAAATAATAGTCTATAAAACTTCCAAAAAACATACTAGGTTGATAAGGCCAGTATAGTCATCTTAATAGGGTTCAACAAATAGAGAATTGTAGAACTAGGTCAACCCAGTCAACATAGTTGTCAAAATTTACAAGTAGCATTGGAGGAACTTTTAAAAAAAATTCCCATTCCTTAGCATATTATAACCCACCAAGGTTCCTTTATCTCTCTCTCTCTTTCAATTCAATTCTTCAATATAGTTCTATTTTGTAATTTTTGTAGTCCTTAAAACTACCATCATATAATAAACTAGGTCAACCTAGTTGACCTAGTTCTATATTTTGTATTCTATTTGAAAGGCTGGGTTTTCCTTATCAACTTAGTTTTAAAAATCCTTTATCTTTTAACACATTAGTGACACTATCAACTCTATTACATAATTTTTGCATACACTATCATGTAAACTAACTTTATAATGTGTTTCAAATAGGGAATTAACAATTAAATGCTAGTGATTATTTCACACTTTCAATTTTAGTTATTTGTATGCTTGGAATATATCACATAGTCTAATTAGGTGATTTTTCAATAAAACAATTAGTTTCACTAGTTTTATCTTTCTTTTACACATTACCAAATCACATAATTTCAAAATGCTTTTAAACATTCATCTACCCAAGGCTACCTACTTGGATTTCATCACCAAAGGGGAAGCTGACTTGGTTTTATAGCCAATTATAAAGACATCATTAATGGTATATATTGGTAAAGAATCCAACACCTTTAATTCTATGGGATTTTGAAGTGATGGGGTAGGCCCTAATACCAAGCTAGTACCATTGCCAACATAGATTCCTTTCAGCCTAAATATCTTGAAACCATCCATAGATTGCTTTATAGTTTTGTAATTTTAGCTAACTTCCCTATCACACTTAAAATAGCACTTTATTATAATCTAAAAACATTTAGTATGAACACTTAATTAATATTTACTTTTTAGTTGATTGGTTGCTCTTTGCTCATTATATGTTATATTTCAAAAACTTGCATTGGCTAGTATTGACGCAAGGTTTTCTGATGTGTGATTCAATTGGATCATTCTCATTATCCCAATTAAATGTGTGTTTAATTCCATTTATTTATTTCAAGTACATTGAAAACTCTTTCTTTATTTTTAGTACACTATCAATCTACTCAACACAGTCTCTTACAAACTATTTTTACTTCCTACTTATAATACTAAGTCAACCCAATATACTATGTATCTCTTTTACCAATCAAATTATAGTAATAATTCAACCCACTGAAGTATGTACTCTTATTAGACTCTACTTTTCCCAGTTTATAATACTAGGTTGACCCAGTCAAATTTGTACTCTTACTACCTATCTTATCTATCCTACTTAGTTACCTATTTTTCTTTCCTTAGCATTTTTTTATTTCTTAAAGCATCATGAAATCCCCTATTAGACTCTTCTTGGAAAACCTAAATCCATTTAGACACTATATGGGGTTCTCTTTGCTTCTTATCTTTTCCTATCTTTTCTTCAACTTTTTAGCTATTGGGGAATTATGTGATGTCCATCCACACATTAATTTTGCCTTTATGGAATCTTATAATGACCACTCACATATCCTTTTAGACTCAAGGGATTTTAAAATTCCCATCCCTAAATCCAATTACCCTTTGGGTCATCTTGTGATGCCTACTCTTATTCTACCTAGCATGCTACCAAACTAATTCAATTTCAAGAAACCTTTCGAGACACAAGCTTGTCTCTCACATGATCATCCTTGATCTATATGTTAGTTTAAATTCCTTCCCTTATTTTCATGTTTTCTATATTCCATCTATCTAACACCTTTCTAATAATACTTACATAGGTCACACCCTCTACAACAACTTTATCTTCACAAACCTTAGTCATTTCTTTTGGTATTTTGGTTCCCCTTTTTCTCATGAGGTGCATTGTAAAACTATGGATAGGACTCGATATTCCTCGTGATGTAGTTTTAAACCTCTTTTTTTTCAATATTTTTACACACTTTTTGACACCCCTTGGGTTTTTTATTTGTGAGTTATAGTGTAAGACCATGGATAGGACTTGGAATTCCTCACAAATACCATCTTTTTCTTACCTCCTTTATTTTTCCAATATACATTTTTCCACCCTGATGGGTTTCTATTTTATGATTTTCAATGTAATACCATGGATAGGAATTGGCCTTCCTCATAATATCACTACATTATCATTCCTTTTCGAGAATGTTTTTTTTAATGGTTATGAGTTTTTGATCCTTTGTTATTAGCTTTAGCTTTTGCTTATTTTGATAGATTAAATTTACATAACAACCTATGTTATCATGTTTTCCTACATTCCCCCTCATTCTTATGATAAGGAATCACACATTTCTATCATTGTATCCCTTTTTTACACTTTGTCACATTTCTGTGATTTGAAGTAATTCAAATTATTTCATGTTTCATTCCTTTTGATTTCATTTCCTTCTAGTCCATATTGGATAAAACAAGGCCAAAGTCAAGATAAAACTTTTATTTCACCTAGATTTATGATAATCTTAGACACCATGCTCTCTAATTTTTTTTTCTTAGTAACTAGGTCCCAAGTATTCAAATGAAATTCATATTTATCACCTATGTTTGGTTTTCCAAATCCATATGGAGGAGGAATAAAAAAATCCATCAAGAAATTTAAAATCTAAATCATTTGAAATAAAAGAAAATGATATACAAAAGGTAACATACAAATATAAAAATTCAAAATCACACCAAAATATGTGATTATAATCACATCTCTTATCTCCAATTGAAGTTCAAACTCCATAGTTGGCCTCACACTAGATTCAAGGTCCATTGGGGTGTGGTAGGCTAGTAGATTGGAATAGGATAATTTAACAAATTCTAGTGATACTTAATTTATCATGCAAGTTTCCAATATTTTTAGTATAATGAAATCTTTATAAGGGGTCCTGAGGAATGGGGAACATATCATGGGAAGGTATGTTCATTTTAATTTTCATTCATATATCCTTCATGGGATAATCTGCATTCTTCATTTTTTGACCTAAGACTTGTGTGGCTATGATAAATTCTTTAGAGTCCTTAAGGTAAAAAGTACTCTTGTTTTGATAAATCTAATTTGAGTGTCTTGACTTCTATAAAGAGTTCCTCTACCTTGATTTTTCCTTCATTCTCCCCTCCACCCATTTCATTTCCCCCTTGATAGGAATGTGTGATTACAAATTTGTTTTTCCTACTCTATACTTCTTTCTTATTCACATCTTAAAAACATGCTAGCACTACTTCATTTTAGTTTTATCTATCTTCAGGATAAGAAAACACATTTGAGTGACTAGGATTCCCTTTTCTTACACCATGGCTCTACATTTATAGACATATTTTTCTTTCTTTTACCATTTGACATTGTTGTACCACCCTTTTTCATAGACATGTAAGTTCAAGTATACTTTCATGTATTTTTTCCATTATTGAGTGAGGTTAGATTGTTACTTCTCACTAATTAATGTTGTTTTCACTTTTTATCCACCTTTTTACATTGATGATTGAGTAAGGATTGTTATTGATCAGCCATCAATGTTGTTTCACCATTTTTGCTTTCCCATATTTGTTTAAGGATTTTTATTGCTTTCACATTGATGTTTGATTATCATATTTTTGACATGTATCCTTGGTTTGACTTGGTGAGTTTTCCTTTATTACTTAAGGTTTACTTGTTTGAGTTTCTTGGTATTTAATAGCCTTGGATTTTTAGTTACCCGATTTACTCTAAAATTTGACTTGGTCATTTGGTATAACATAACACTTATCACCCCTACTTGCAAAATTTCCCAGTACATATTGTCCACATAGCACCAATTATCTTGGCTTTCCTATGTTTGTTTTTTCTCTTTAGTTTTGCATTCTTGGGTTTGTCAAAAGTAGTCTTTGTGCCCTTCACAATCAAAACTACAAACACAATAAATAACCATCTAGAAATAAAGGTAAGTCAAAATATACATTACATTTAATTTTTAGTTATTTTCCTATCATTCATTTAATTTTTATTATTTTTTATTTAAAATACTACAATTTTTTTTAGCCTCAATGTTGTGTGTTACTATGTTCTTTCTCGAATCAATATCTCTTGTTGCACCTAAGTGACACATTATGAGATTTGAGTGGGGCATATGTGTACACAATATTTTCAATTTTGATCAATTACTGATGCTTTCTATATTATGAGAACCCATTGAGTCTCAATCTCTCTGAGTGCATACCCTAATGGGTGCATTAAAAAAGGGGTGGGAAGACCATTCATGATTCATAATATTATTGTCCCTTACTTACATTCATTAACAATCCAACCATCTCCTAAACACATTACCCTAAGCTATTACTCCTCTTTTGCACACTCTTTCAATATTTTACCACCTTTTATACCCCTTTTCTAGCCTAAAAACTATTTTGATAGTTTAGATGACTAGGTCAACCTTGTATTCTTATTGTAATAACTCATTTAGGGTCTAGGTCAGCTCTTGGCTAACCTAGCATGTGACCTAGTGAGTTTTTGTCAATAATGATACTAGGTTGACTAAGTCAACCCTATTGTCTAAAACTTTCAAAAGGGCATAGGGTTAGATTTACCTATATAAACACATCCATTTTACATTATTAGAGAGACATCAAGAGTTATTATTAATTTGTGATTATTTACAATCTATTCTTCGACCATTCTATTTGAGGAGTGTTACCTTAGGGTTTTTACTTAGAGAATCTAGTCTTGTGGAGAAGGCTAGGATGATTTGGCCTTTCTTAGTGATCCTCACAAACCATAACAACCTCTTAAAAATCACATTTGGCTAATGGAGAGATTGAGTCTTGATGGGTTCATATTTCAGGTAAATATCTCTAAATTTGATCCTCTCTTTAGTAGATATAAGTATCATAACTATTGTATTTTGAATAATATTACTCTTATTCTCCATGCATTAGGGTCTCACCTATACAAATATTAGTTAGAATTATCTTATGCATGTTTATTTTCATATTTTTACTAACCCCCATATTTTTCCACAAGATTTGGTGAGAAATAGATTACATTTCTTTACTTTACTTATTAGCATAGTGAATATGAAAACATAGGACTTAATTAGGGTTATTGCATAGTTTTTCTTGACTGGATGCTTTGGAACCCTCCATAGTGATATTATTATGATAAGAGATCCCCTAATCGGGTCTAGAAGATCCACATATTGGTCATATTCCCAATTATCTAATGTATCCCCAATCAAAAGTTTACATAAGATCTATCTTCACTGATCCAAGATGAATTTATGCATTTGATGTATTTATAATTGCATAAAGTATCAAGTTGGTTGATGTAGTTTTATGAGTAATATTGGTAATGATTTTCTCATACTGAACATATGAAAAATGATACAAAGAGGTATCTTGAACTTTTATATAAATAGAATAAGAATTATAAGTAACATGTGGATAAGGATCAATGTAAGTTCATATTAACCATGTTTTTTTTATTGGTGGAAAGGTAGGGTTAACCATTATCTCAATAAAATTTAAGGTAGTAGATTGATTTATATTAGGTTGTCTTTTTTAAGGTATGATTAAAAAATGGATCTTTATATATGTAAAAATGAACCTTATCCTAATTTAGAGCATCATGCTTGAATTTGAAGTCATGAGATTTATGTACCTTGTCATAGGCTTGTTAATGTTACCATGTCATATCTTTTTAATCTAAGGTAGGACCAAGGATAAATTCAAGAAACAAATTAATAAGTTGCCTAATGTTTCATGGGAGTATCACTAACTAGTGTGATACCATAATTTTTTATGGATCATACCAATGATTAGTAGGGTCAGAAGGATCAAGTTATCTAATCAAATGTTTAGGAATATGTTTTTGGATTTAAGATAGATAAATAGGCTTGTGAACTTCCACATTATTCACATAGGCCAATGAATATGGAGGAGGAAGGGACTTCCCATGAGGGGTTGGGAATTAGTCACTTCATTAGAGACATAAAGGAGAATAACATGGATGGTGTGTGTGTAATCATATGTATCAATGACACCATCATTGGTAACATGTTTATTTTTATAATTATAATCATGTGAGATCCTAATGGAGGTTGGGAAGGCTCAAAGTTTATTATGATGAAGTACTGGAATGTAGCTTGATCAAGGTATTATTACAAATATTTTGTAGAGAGAGAGTCCTAAATCTATATTGGAGTTTAGGATGGATATCATTATTAAACAATTGGAAGAGGTTACCTTCTGACATGTGCTTAATATTATTAGATAAGGCTTTCCAACACATAATAAATACTTGAGTGGTTTCAAGATCAACTTGTTTTCAATTAATGAAATGGGATAAGATATTTTTGGGAATATTATTGGTCTAAAATTCTTGAAATAATGCATTGACTAAGTATTATATGCTAGAGATAATCATATCCTTAAGTTTGTTATGTATACACATAATATATTTAAACTTTATCAATTAGTGATGATTTAACTCTTTTAGGAACCCATCGAGACTAAATATTTTTGGGTGCATACCTTAAAAGGTGCATTGAGAAAGGGTTTGGTAGACCATTGGTGCCTCACAAGATTATTTTTCCTTATAACACCACTTGAAACCAACATAAACCTCTCCTATACATTTCCCAAAGTTTTGATAGCTCCCTTACACATTCATCCAAGCAATTCACCACCTAAAATAACCCCTACCTAATCCAAAATATCTTTTTGTCATTTTCCCAAAAAATTTGGCCTAGTTTGATTCTATTGTTAAAAATATGCATGTTATGGGATTAAGTCAACACCAATCAACCTATTCTAGGACCTAAATACTTTATTTATTAAATAATAGGTTTGATAGGGTCAAATCTATTGATGAAAAATTTAGAAGATTTTAGGATTTGATCCAGCTATATAAACACATCCATTTTTTCCTTCTCATGAGAGAGAGAGATAGAGTTAATAATTTATTTACACATATAATTATCCACCATTCTACTTGAGAAGCCATTGTTAAAGGTTTTATAATACACTTAGAGATAAGAATATTGTATTTTGGGATAAGTTTTTTAGATGCATAGGAGAATTTGTGTAGCCTAGAGATGACCTATATTTTTTATCCTTATAAACCAAAACAACCTCTTGCAAAGCAAAATTGACCAAGGGAGAGATTGAGGCTCAATGGGTTCAACTTTAAGGTATGTATTCCTAACTCTTGATTCTCATTTTTAAGTAGATAGATTTGTATGTGTTAGCTTATGAATATGTTTCTCTCTCCATGTATTATGACTAAATATACATTGACTTGATTATATTTATTCTTTACATGTTTACCTTTATGTTTATTACCTCCATTTTGTGACACATGCTTTGGTAAGGTCTAAATTAGATTTATTTTACTTTTTCATTTACTTTGATAAGAAAACATAGGATCTATCTAGGGTTATTGTGTATTATTGCTTGACTACAAGATTTATAACCATCTTAAGTGACATTCTATGGTAAGAGACCCCTTAGTTAGGTCTAGTAGATTTGTATTGGTCATGACCTTGATTGTCTGAGTATACCAACAAGTGGAAGGGCTAGCATGATTTATCTTCTCTAAGCTAGGATTAATTTGTAGATCAAATTCACTTTCCCTTGTATACATAATGGTGAACCTGATGTGAAATAACCCTTTTATGTTTTTATTTCACACCTTTTTTATTTACATTTTTAGTTTATTTTATTTTTAAATCATAGGATTGAATCTATTGACCTAGTCTAACATTTTGTGCATAAGTTTAACACACAATCACTTTGATTGGATCTATATTTATTTGTGTAAGTAATCTTCAGCCATATGTAAATAGATTGATTAAGTCAACTCAATTGACTTATTTACATATATTTTTTCAAACTCAGTTGACCTTATTGACTCTACTAGTAGGCTAAACATATTCATCTAGATGACACTATATATAAACAAAAATTTCAGCATATTAAAAATCATTAGGCTCATTATATCTATCTTATTCATTTATTTTATCATTACAATCATGTTTTTCATAGATTTTAGTCTATAAAACTATAAACCTACAACTATCTAGGTTGACCAGATCAACATAGTTATATAGATTTATTTATTTCCTAGGAGACTTAATAGACTTATTGGCTATGTTTCTCTAGCTCTTGATTCAATAGATAGAATTGACCCAGTTGATTATATTATATATTATTGCATACTTGGTCATCTAGACTGACGCTATAATCTTCAATCATAGTAATTAACTCATATTGTTAGTAATTAATTCACTTTTCATTTTGTTGTTTTCTTGCTTAAAGTAGCACACATAGACTAAATAGGAATTTTTAATTCATTTCTTTAATCACATTATTTTTCTTTTATTCACACACTTTTAAACTACATAATATCAAAAAAACATCAAAAATATTATACCCAAGGTCTACCTACTTGGATTTCATCACCAAGAGGGAAATTAAATTGGTTTTTTAGCTAAGTATAAACATGTTGATGATGGTATATATTGGAAAATCACCTGACACCCTTATTTATATGGGATTATGAAGTGAAGGGGTAGGCCCCAATATCAAGCCATTACCATCACTAATACAGACCCTTTTCAAGCTTAACTACCTAAAACCATCCTTAGATTACCTTTCTAGTTACTTTTTATATCCAACTCTCTATCACATTTATTTATAAAAGTTATAATTTAAAAAATTTAGGAATGACCACATAGATTAACATTTCTATTTTTATTGCTTATTCTCTGATAATTATATGTTGTATTACAAAACATGTTTTAGCCAATATTAGTACAAGGTTTGTGATATGTGTCACAATTGGATAAGTTAAATTGACTCAATTTATTATATTCTTTTTTGATATATATATATATATATATAAACTTAACATAAATATAGAAATAATTCACAAAAAAATATAGGAAGTAACAAAACATGCCACGTCACACTAGGTAGAGCCTTGGAGCAATAATAAAAGCATCATAAACTAGGGAAAGCCTAGAAACAAGTTAAAAAGTCATAAAAAAAAGATAAATTTTATGTAGTAAGAATAAGGCTAGAGGTGGAGGATCCATATCATTAGGATCCTAGCCTAATATTGGCAAATCATTTCCATCTAAAATAGGTTCCTAGCTAGTAGCTTGAGTAGTGTCCCTATCATCATCTTTTGCTTGTGTCTAAGTGAGAAATATGACCAAACAAAGCCTAAGGAACTTATCCAACATGTCTGATTGGATTCCAAGTGGTGCCCCCTAAAGATCTAGGTGTATAGGAGGAGGAGTACCCCAACCATCCTACCTAGTAAGGGAAAGAGGAGATGAATTCTACCCTTGTGACACCTATGATGAAAAATGTGTTGGTATAGGGTATTACTATGAAAGTAGCACATATAATATTTATGATGATGCCCACAATAAGGTGGTTGAGGCACTCTATCATCCTATCTCAAATCCCTAGGAGGAGAAGGTAGAACCTAATACATTACACAAGGAGCATCTTTGTAATGGGAGAAGAGATCCTAAAGATACCCAAGCTCCATTGCCACTTTATTGGCTTGGAATTGAATCTATAAAATAACATTAGAGATGATAGAAGACTTGTGTAAAGCATAAATATTATAATTAGTAAAAGTATTATTAAATAGATAATTATTTCTTTCTTTCCAAATCTAGAAGAGAATCTCCACTCTAAAATTATTTTAGACTTATGAGTATATGAAGGGAATTGTGGGTTTGTCTCCAAGGAGGATGTGCTACCAAACAAAAAATTTGGGTTGGAAAAGCTTGAAAAGATCATAGATCCAAGTCCAAACCCTTTGAGATTTGGAATAGTACTAGAAAGATGAGGAAACATCTAAAGGTGGCCACAAAAGGGGAAATTAGGTAGGTGGACTCCAAGCTGGATGAGTCTTTTGCCAATAGGTAAGCCTTGGTGTAATATACACAAAGTAGAAAGAGAAAGTTTGGGCTTTACACAAGCCCCCCAAATAGTGTTGAAGTGAAATATCCATGTTTTAATAGATGAGTGTAGACCCTAGAAGGCATTAAGCTTGTAAACCATGGAAAATAGGGGGTGATCCATGGATATCTAATCCAAGGAGTGTAATTATGGAAATTGGTCTCAATATACCATTTATTGTCCTACCATGACTTAGTGTAGTGGACCAAAAATTTATGGAGTATGGAAGTTGGGATGAGGCTAAGGATCTCTTAGTAGGACTCTTGGTCCACATTAGCTAACCACAATTTATCTTTTACCTCCTCTCAAGATAGCCAAGAGTGAGAACACCTAAAAATATATCCTTGATGGTATAAATTCCTCTACAGTAAATCTTAAGAGTGTTAATCGAAGGGACTTCTATCAAGGGCACTTCATTGTGAGATAAAATAGGAAAACACCAGAGAGAATGGGAGTTAGTAAAGATCCCATTATGTAAACTAGAGAAATTTTAGAGTAACCATGGCTTGATCTTTTCCTAAGACTTCTAGATGATTTTAGCCATAAAACACCTATAGATTTGGATGGGAGACTAAATGAAGAGTAAAATGGGGAAACCAAGCCCTTTCCAAGCCTTTTTACCATTAGACAAGCCTAAGGAGATACAATGTTTGAATAATAAATTCCAAGATTCTTGGCCCTTAATATCCCACACAATCCATTTGACATATAAAGTAGTTATTTGTAGAGATATGTCGATGATCCCCATCCCTCCAGCATCACATGTGAGGTAATAATATTCCCAGGCTACCTTGTGGAATAATTTACCTTAAGGAGAATTGGCCCAAAGGAAATATCTAAGTAATTTCTCTAACTCCTCATAATATTTCTTAGAAGACACCAATTATGATGAGTAGTACACATGGGTGGATGTAATAAATTTTTAGTAGATTTGAAAATTTCCTATTAATGAAAGAGACTTGGTCACCTAATATTCTAGCTTCTTTGAAATTTTGTCAACAACATATTACCATAGTAAAGGTGGTGAGGCATTAAAAGTAAGGGGGATGCCAAGAAATTTAAATATTTCAACATGTTGGATCTATTTCCAACCAAATTCAGTAGGCCATGCTAGTGGAGGGAGGTAATATTGTCTATAGCAATGAGTTTTCTACCATTGGATGATGGATCTAGAAGCTAGGTAGAAGGTGTCAAGACATTGTGAGGCATTATCCACATTCATTTCATATTTAATGAGAGTAAGGAAGGATTTATTATACAAAGTGGCCATTAAGTAGATGCATATATTTATGTGGGTTCATAACATCATGAGGGAGATAAATTAACTTAACAAGGTCCCTATCTTGGGTAATTATAAGAAGATATATAAAACCATAAGCTATAAGAACATATAAGGAGGGAACTAGTCATCACCCTTGATGAATATATCATAACAAGAAAAATTTCTTAGAGGTGACTCTATTAATGGAGAGGACAACCAAGGCATCTAAGAAGAACATCTAGATAGTTAGGATGAAGATGGGCCCAAAGCCTAGACCTCAAAGCATAGCTATAATAAATGACCATTTTATACAATAATATGATTTTTAAAAGTCAATTTTGATGAACATAACCTATTTATTAGACTATCTATCCCAATCCATCCCTTCCCAGATAATAATTATGTTATCCAAAATATAATGCCTTTTAATGAAACATGTTTATTTTGGGCACACAATGAGAGGCAACATATTATGTAGCTAGATCACTAAATCCTTGGTAATGATTTTATAGGAGACACTCAGGAGGGTGATGGGATTCCTTTTACATATCAACTTAGGATCACCCTCCTTATGTATGAATTTGATATTTCCTTTATTTATATTTTTACCCAATAATTGCTTGTTTCTTCTTGATAAACCTTATGCAAGTCATTGCCCATAAGGTCCTAAAGAGTTTTATTAAATTCATATGGGAATCTATCAATACAAGGAGCTTTGTCATTAGCCATATGAGACACTACCTCATGAAAATTATATATAGTTAGGTTCCTATCACAAACCACCCATTAGGTGGGAGTGAGTTTGTATGGCACCACTAAAAGGCATTGTTAAAGGGTAGTTTCACACTCAACTAAAGATGCTTGAGCCTTGAACACTTGTTGATAATGGTGGATAAAATCTTTCAAAATATACAAAGTCTTTTAGAGTCTATTTCTAGCATAAAAAATGACTTGTATTTTTCTCTTCACATTCTTGGCTTATAGCCTTTGGAAGAAATCCTTAAAATCTTTGTCCCCTATCTTAAGCCAATGAAGCCTAGCTTTGAATTAGGCTCCCTAGGCATTGTAGTTGTTTATAATCTAAATGTGGTGCTATAAATAAGCAACTCTCATCTACAATATGTCATTAAAAGGATATTTTTCCATAGATATAACTATGCAACTTAGCTCTAAGGAAATAGCAGAGTATGGGTGTCTCTAAATTTTGGCAAGCTAACAACCATAAATCTATAAAAATTAAGAGACATTCTGATGGAATTATCCCATCAAATAATCCAATTATAATTTTGGAAAGGATGTGAATCTAAATTCTAAACTCTCCTAATGTGTACCACTATGGGCCCATACTTGAGAAAGGAAGTGTTAAGGAAGAGCTGTGTTTTGTGGAGTGTTTAGAAAACCCAAATTCTAGTACTACCTAAACCAGAGAAAAACAACCATTATCAAAAGATAAGTATGGTTAGGTGGACATCATTTCCCTATCTAGATGCTTCAAAATCTAATTTGGGCCTTCCCTAAAATTACTCCAAGTGTACTAAAATCCATAAATAGGTTGGTGGTAAAAATTGGTGTCATAAAGGCCCCATTTATTTCATATGTAAAACCACACCTCCCTTTCACCAGCTACCCACCTCATAGGCAAGTGGCCCATTTTGTCCTTAAGGGATGCCACCATATTAAAGTCACCACATAATACCCAATGGACATTGACAATATCATCTACTATCCATAACCATAAATGGGCATGCTCTAAGGTGCCATTCAAGACATAAATATTAAAAAAGCTAAAAGAGTGGCTTTTAATGCTAAAAAGAGCCCATACTAGCTAGTTAGTGGGGTTCACACCAGATTGTACTATGGATGTCACCTTATATAAATTAATGTGATTAACCCTCCATGTCTTACAAAATGGTTTACTATGAATAATGATAATATTATATGAGATGGAATTACAAATAGCCATCAATAAAAAAATCTACCACCTTGACTTCCCACAGATAGAGAATATCCATATCATGAAACTTCCTTCTTAAATCATGCACAAAAAACTTGCATTTTGAGTTTGTGATACCCTAAACATTACATGATAAATAATTCATAGATGGTATGTGTTAAGGGACATGTCCTCTAATTCTAGCCCTTCCAATGCTTCATATCGATTCTATATAAAGTTCTCACTATTGGCACTCAATAAGTCATCAATTTACTTCCTCATAGTAGGGTTTACCTGATACTCTCCTTGATCTACCTCATCACTCCTTCAAGGAGGGATGAAAGAGAGTTTGGGTGTATCTTATTAAGAAAGATTTAAAAGAGTGGCTATATGTGAGTCAAAAAAATTGGAAGAACTGGGCATAGAGACCTCAAAACCTTGGGACAAGACATTAGCATCTAGAGGGGTGTTGAACACCCTGGGTTTTTTTAATAATTATGGGACTTTAGTTGGAGATGGATATTTCTCAATAGGATCCTTCTCTTATGTTCCATTTCTCTAAGATATCTTACCTCTTTTGGGAGCAATAACTGTTTGTGGCTTTGGAGTGAGTGTTCTTCTTCCCTACCATAGTCCATTTGTCCTCAGCTAGTTTCTTGCTAGCTTCAAGAGACGATTTGGGAGGATAAAATGAGTGGTTGGATGATTTATTAAAATACAAATAAAGGGGACAATCTTATATCTTATGGTATATGATTTGGTAGTGAAATAAAGTGTTAGGTAAGTTGATATATATGACTTGCTTAGAGTGCATTACATCTCTGACTTAGATTTCCTCAAACTCCTTGAGGTCTTAGGGGAGGTATCCTTATACATAGATGTTTTTTTATGGTCTAGATAAATAGAACTAGTTTTGTTCATGACAAACCACACAATCTATGGAGGATGCTATTTGGTGAATAATGTGCCAGCAGGGGGGTATGAGACCTAGAAATTTAACCTAGACTAGGAATTTAAGAGTGGTGTGATTCAAGACCAAAAAGTCTCATATCTAAGGGGAGATAATGATAAGAAAGTTACTAACATACCAAGTAGTATACCTATGGAGGATTCCTCATTCATGAGAAGGGTTAGAGAATCAAAAGAGAAAAAAATCTTTTAGTCATGTTCTAGGCACTCTCTAGCTTAATGTTATGAGCTACCTAGTGAGTTTGAACCCAAAATCAAAACATACTTTTAGAGGGTATTCTCCCAAAAAAATAGACTATAAATAAAAATTGCTCTAACCATTGACATGTAGAATTAAATTTATGAATAAGAAATGTAACATTAGGTTCTAAAGCATTACCTCATGGTATTCCTTCAGGAAAAACTTCCTTAGGCACTTATAAGGGGCCATTGATCAATGCTTCATCATTATTATCCATAGCTAAAACAACTGGTATAGAATAAGGAGAAGTCATTATAAATCCTAGCCTCACCCATATGTGAGAAACCCTAATATGGCAATAAATACAAGTCCCATAGGTGACTAAGGCTGAGGTATGACATAAAGTTGGGTAGGCATAAAAACAAAGGCCAACTCAATGGCATGTATGGAGGAAACCCTAGAAGATCCTATATCACACAATCCATCCCCATTTTAGTTCTCATTTTGAACATAAATTGGTTATAATTACTTGTATGTTTGAATAATATCATCTAAAATCATAACTATAAAAACCTATCTTTACATTTAAAATATAGTCTATTTTATTGATAATAAGTTTATATTTTCCCACAAAACAAAATCATTCTATTCAACCCAGTCTCTTACAGAATTTTTTTTCTATTTAATTTTAATAGACATACAACCTATCTTATTTTGTGTATTTCATGCTCCCTCAGTTTTACCATCTACCAAACATAGCCTACTAGTTAGACTATATCTTATATAGCATGTTGTTACTATTATTCTATAAGATAATGTTGACTGGTTTGACCCAATATCATACTAGTTGATCCTCATTTTAAACAAGTTTTTCATTTCCCTCCATTATTATGCATTTATTATTTTATATGATACATAATTGAATCAAATAAACATGATGATTTTTACCAATCCTAATAGGGTTCATAAGAGACATATATTGGCACCCATTATGGATCAAAGTAATGCCCATGTTGTCATGTGCACTACCAACTATAGGAATCTTCATCATTATTAATCAGTGTTTAACCCCTTATTTTATTTATAATATGAGCCTGATATTAAATACACAACTAAAATAATCTTTTTCATTAAATAAAACCCTCAACATAAAGGAAAATATTATACAACCATTTATGATCTCTTGATGGGACCTCATTTAGGAAAATCCCATTCACCTTGCCCTAAATTTTCCCAAGGGTTTGGGGAAGACCTTTATTTGCATCCCAACATTTCCTCTCTATAATTTTTTCCTTCCCAAACCATGACAACATCCTCTATGTCTTCTTCTACCTCCATGCCAAGTATTTCTACAAACATAACATGTTCAACTTCTAGTATGCCTCTTCAATATACCCACATCCTTAACCATATTACTACTACTTCTTTTGCTACCAATGCTACTTATTCCACTATTTTGATACATGCAACTACCTCATCCCACACTCATAGTGAACATTAAGCTCTTAATACCTCATATAATACTAATACATCACATGTTGCATCCACTAGCTAAAATGATGCTCAAACCAATAAACTTCTATTATAGACACTTGACCAAATGCATACTTTTCAAACTAATAATGCAAATCAAATGATTCAAATACAAAATTAACTTATACATCTCCAAAACAAACCTCATCATGTTTTATGGGGAGCATAAAATCCTAATTCCCCCCAACACCTTAGGGATTCACATGATAACCCCATACCACAACCTCCACTTATCAACAAAATTACCAAAAATTTACAAAATCAACCTTTAGTACCTAAAATTTACAACATTTACATAGGATGTATCACACCCACTATCACTTATAATATATCTATAGATCATACCTTGTATATAACAACATTTTATAAACTTTATAAATATTGGGTTAAGATTAATACTTTTTCTACCACTAAACTCTTAGCTAAAATGCTTTTTGGAGATGCTTTATCTTGGTAAAATCAATTGAAATCACTCCCTATTACTATCCTAGAGGACTTGGTCAACTCATTTGTCCAATAATTCCAAACTATTGATCTTCCAAAAAATATCTTAACTCATTTTATAAATTTAAAATAACTCAACCAAAATGGCACAAGTCTTCATTAAATGATGGTAAAAATTATCTAACAAATTTGAGCATAATATAGCAAATAAAAAACCTCTTCCACTTATTTACCAATTCTATCCACATTAAATTACAATATCATGTTAGGACCCTTTCTCCAAAAACTTTATAATGTGCTATTGACCAATCCAAATGACATTAATTCCTCATGCATCAATTTAAACCACCTCAATCTATAATAGGAACTCACATGCTTATAAAAAATAAACAACATCATACAACCAATGATGGTATTAATGACACTTATGACATCATACACACCATCCAATCTATCACTCCAAACAAAACCATGGAGAATTTTCCTCCCCCTAACAAAAATTATAATCATATCACCAAATTTTCTTAAAATAATCATATTAATGTGCACAAACCATTATCCCTAGCAGAAATTCAAAAATGTCTTTTGAAACCTCTACCATAACATATTAAACACACTTGTCTTATGTAATCATGTTATGATACAAATAAATGTTTTTGTATTCATTCAAGTTGGGGCCATTCTCATAACACTTTTAGATAATTAATAAATATCATTATGAATTTTATGCTTGGTCCTAACATTGATAATTAATTCCTTATACAAAATTGTCAACAACCTTATGACATAACACTTAAAGGCCATGAGACTCAAAATAAAAATCATCTTTAAACCAAGATAGTTCTTATTTATCCATATAAAAGGATTCCTTTCCTAACTACCAAGATAATATTGACTAACCTACCCCTACTAATAAGAACATTAAAATCCTTATAGACCTTAACACCAATGATGAAAATGTGGTTAATATTACTAATGTCACAAGAGTAGTTGCTTATATTGATTCAAACCCAATGCTTACACATCAAACCTCTACAACATTATACATCATTAAATACACTTCCCCATCCCATCTAATTGAATTGGGGAAAGAATAACTAATACTCATACAATCACCACTTCCAAGAACACTGAATAAACATACCTATCATACCATTTATATAACTTTTATTCTTTCCCAAATTTTCATACTATAAGAAAACATCCCTCAAACTTCCAATAGTATTTAATCTACTCAACTAAAATAAATACCTCAACCAACCATCACATCACATCACCTAAATATACTAAACCCACTTACAACCAACCTAAACCAACCATACCTTATCAACATGAGTTTAATTATACATCTAGATCTGAAGATATCATACTTCAACATGTGAATAACTGTCCATCCATGTTGATGAAATAGTGGACACTTCCCTCTCACTTAAGTTTACTTTATCTTCTATGATTCATTATAAGATATTACTTCATATGGATGTCATCCTTTATTCATTAGTATCAAAATAGGTGATATCTAAGTTAAACATGCTTTAATTATTGAAGGTTTAAGCACTTGTGTTACCTCCCTTGACTTTATTAAAACATTTGGATAGTATGAATACAACCTTAAATCAACATAAAGTACATTACAAGGTTATGATAGAAGATAAATACCTCCTCTGGGTTGTGTTTTGATTCACATTACAGTTCCTCCCATTATGGTTCATGTGAAATTCATGATATTTAAATTTCTATTATCTTATAATATGCTACTCAGTTGACCTTGGACTCAATATATGAGAGAAGTCACTTCATCTACATGCCAATGTGTAAAATTTTCTTGTAATGTTATATATACAAGATTCAATGGGAACAAATCCTTGTAATTTCAAATAATTACAAGAACCTGGTGTCTTTAAAATACCCACCCTTGAACCCTTACCTAGAGTTACATTTCAATAATCACAACAATTCAACTATCTAGTTAACTTCACTAGAGGTTATAATGGTCATCCTAAATTAATTGGGAATATTCAACCTAACCTATTAGACTCCTATGATGATGAGCTAGATGACCTAAGCCTAAATATCAAAACTTCCAATCTTTATCCTTAAATCATCACTCAACTTCCTCCTTCACTTCAACTTTGATCTTGTCAGCAACCATCTAATGACATACCGGTTACCTTAACCAAAAGTATATATTTCATTCACCATGCTTCCTTGACCAATAAAATAATTCCTACATGTATTATATAATTACATACACCCAATTATGATTACATTTATTCTTTAGATGACCCAGTTTTATCTAGATTCATCTAAGCTAGAAATACCAAAGTTAATAGATATCCTTATTTTTTATTTTCATATTTTTATTCTTCATATATCATTCCTTCTCTTATAGTACCTAATATTAGTTTTTCCAATATTATTAATAGGGTAGAGAAGGATCACTCATGTAATACACCTCTAGTCATAGTAGAATCTCTTAGGAGTATGATCATGGATCATGTCATGATAGGAACTTATCATTTTTATACATTTCATGACCCTTCCAATCTACTTCCTCCATACATGTTAGTCACTATGATTAGACTTGTTGTACATCTAGCCTTACCTACATATTATCCTAGTATATTTTTTACTCTATCTTCCCCCTTCCTTGGTGAAGGTCTTATTCCCTTAGTTTAACTCGATTCCCTACTTGCACAATGGGTAGACCAACCTTATTGTGATATTTATAGAGCTAATGGTCATTAGACTAAATATTTGTCATTTATATTAATATCCTCATAATTCTTATTATACCCCTTTAGGTATTATACCCCAATAATATACTAATAGATGTATTCATTACTTCCATGAAATAAATAACCATTATTATACCCACTACTAAAAAATTAAGAAATACATCAACCCATTACAACTAGTCATTGCCTAGCCCAAACACAAGTATATACCTCCTCCCAAGCTAATTATAGAATAAATATATAAATAAATGGAAGTATATTATCATTGAAACTAGTGTTCTACCCATCATACTGATCAATGTCACATGCCTAAACATCTCTTTGTTTTACCATAATCTACAAAAGCACTAATTATTCCTTCCCTTATAGGTCATCCATGAATGAAGGTTCCTCCTTCGCTGTTTTAACCTCCTCTTAGCTCCACAAATACCATTCCTATAGAGACACCCATTCCTCACATTAAGTATCCCACATAAGAGATACCACTTGAATATTAGTCTTCTTCCTTTACAACTACATTTTTAGTTGAGATGATATGGAATGATATGGAAGGGAGTCTTTTCATAGCTTTCTACAAAGATTGAATAAACTCTAGCCAACATCATAATTCAATTACATAGGGATGTTTCAAATGTTATGGATAACATTTTTCATCAAATTTATTAGTATTTTTAAACATGTGATGATGTTCTAGCACATTATTATATTATATTATTTGGATTGAATTTGTGATCCATTTATATATATTATATTTTTGACTATTTTTCAAACATGATTTCCCTTAGATCTTTTGCATGAACCATTATATTATTATTTATGTGTTTTACATGGTTTCATATCTTTCAATTTTTATTATGGCTTATTCTTATTATTCTCATGAATACAAACTTATGTTTATGATTTCACTTATTTCATGAGTTCCTTTATTTTATCTATAATTATTGTTTGTTATATTTGACACTCAAATAAAGATAATTATTATTGTGTCTTGGTTATACAACCCTGATTCCCTTAATATTTGATCTATACCATATGATTAGTTATAAAATAAGAATTATCATTATACTACTCCTATACATTGATCTATTTAGATCTCCCTTCTTCCCGTATTTCCCTTTCACATACTACGCATACATAGGGTTGAAATTTAAGATTACATACTAGTTCATAGTTAAGCCCAAGTTGTTTACTTAATCATATCTCTAGTTACTTAACACCATTTAACCAAAATTTAAAGATAACTAATTTGTACCAATTTCATCACTCATGTTGGTTATTTTGAATCCATATTGAGGCAGAATCACAAAATCCTTAAAAATTTTAAAAGCCAAATCATTTAAATAAAAGGCAATGATTCAAAGGAAAACATACAATCCAAAAGTCTAATCACACCAAAAGATGTGATTTACTAATTTTATCACATTTTATATTTATAATATAAACTAAAAAATCCATAATTAGCCTCATGTTAGAGTTAAGGTTCATTGGGGTATAGTAGGCTAGTAGATATATACACACATGTGCACGTGCACGCGCACGCACGCACACACACACACACACACACACACACACACACACACACACACACACACACACACACACACACACACACACACACACACACACACACACACACACACACACACACACACACACACACACACACACACACACACACACACACACACACACACTTGTATATGTATATAGAAGTGCTACCTAATTTCTCACATAAGTAACAATATTCATAGTATATCAACAACTCTATAAGTGGTCACGAGGAATGGGAAGCATATTATGGGAAGGTAGGACCATTTTAATTTCCTTTTTATTATAGCATTCATTAGTTATCTTAATATCTCTCTTATTTTCCTATAAAACCTTGTTCTTATTATGAGCAGGTATCTTTTGTATTTTGATGGTCACTAGACTCTTAGTGTCTTTCCTTCTTACCTAGTATGCCTCATGTTCACTAAGGTTTTCTCATTAAATTCCCATGTCATGCTTTTTACATTGCCTATTTTATTACAAACAATCTTAATATCTCTTCTTGTTGAATATTATGTTATTAACTTGTCATACACCCTAGGGTTTCCCTTTGTGAGTTTCATTGTAAGACCTCGAATAGAACCAATAATTCCTCACAAAACATTTATTTATTTTCCCCATTTTTAACATTCCCATAATTGGTTTTCACCTTGTGAGCTATAGTGTAAGACCTTGGATAGGACTAGGCTCTCCTCACAGAATATTCAAATAAACAATTCATATTATAACCAAGTCAAAATAAAATTACATGTTTTAAATTTGAGATAATTTGTGTTACCTTATGATTTACACATCATTTACATAATTTCCATATTGATTTAGTATATTTTATGATTACTTCATAAACACTTCACTTTTATCTTCTTATTTTCTAATTGCATGTATCTTTACAACTATTTTATTAAATTATTCATCCTTCCCATCTTGATTTAGCATGATTAATTTGATTTATATTTACATTTTATTTTTATTTTAAGACTTCCCATCTTGATCTAGTATGACTGATTAACTTTATTGTTCATTTATTTTTTATACCATTGTTTTTCACATGTTTTCAAATTTATTACATATTTTCATACTTCCCAACTTGATATAGTATGAATTTTACTTGTTTTAATTTTGTAAAATTATTTTACATGGTTTGAAAACATTTTTTACCTATTAATTTACCCTTATGGTTTCTTATATTTATTCATCTTTTATTTTTACACATTTCCCATCATGATATAGTGTGTATTACATTTTATGATTACTTATTATAAGGAATATAAGGGGTTGCATTAGTCACTTATTGGTATAAAAAACATAAAAATAAGCATAAGAGAAATCATTCCCAAGCCTAGATACTTGTGGGAGGATAAATAAAAATAACAAATCAAAACACAAGTGAAAAAAAAGATAAATTCCCTTTTACCCTCCTTATAGCTCCAAATTTGCTTGTTGGGTAGTTGGCTTGCTCAGCTTATGTGTGCAATGGATTATTTTGGTTAATGCATTTGCCTTATGGGTGGAACATGTCCTTGTCCACCTTGGATTAGACTAGATTTGCTTGGCTTGGCTTGGTATGTGAAGCTATCTCTTAACAATTTAACATTATAACTTTGGCTTGATAGTTTGTTATACAATGGCCTTGGCACTTACATTTATAGGTTCTCCAACTAACCCTAAATCACATGCAGTTAGGTTAGATTAAATAATGGTTAAGCTAGGGAGGGGACAAAAATTTAATATTTAGGATAAATATCTCATTTATTAATCATGACTCTCCCTTTTTCAATATAATTCTTTAATAGACATTTTTTTAATTCCTTGATTTTAAGGATGATGACATCATCATGACCTCATTTTTATTGATTTTTTTTAAATTGATATTTACTAATTGCATATGGAAATTTTACCAAAGTATTTAATCACATTTACTTAATTATTTTTTATTATAGTTTTTACATTTTAGGAATTGTTTAAGTGCCCTTCTTAATGGGTCCAAAGGCTAATTTAACAATTTGTTAGGTTAAAATTTCACTAGAGATGAATCTTTGGGAGGTTATCATTACATACATGATAAGACTCCAAAAAGGAATGCCTAACCATGATTCTAGGTAGTTATATCCTATGTGCAAATGAAATTAGGCATTTCAATGATTTTTAGGCTTAATTTGCATTATTTGGTAGAAATCAATCTAAAGTCTAGTTTAGACATAGATGTGGCTAAAATGGGGTGTCTACATTTTTACCCTATTTGATAAGGCATTGTAATAAATGGTCACAATGATTTATTTTTAAAGAATGAAAATTCTTTTAAGAAGAAAAAGAATATAATTTTTTAGGAATGATGATCTAAATAAAGTTTAGGAAGCCTATGATGCCCCCTTGAGGGAGTGGTTGAAACATATGATTAATAGAAGGTACCTCAAAAAGAAGAAATAATGAGAATATAAAGTAACCCATGTAGGAGATTCATACAATTGAGCTAATGCTTGTACACATTAATTAAAATATTGATTTTCCCAAAGGTATTTATAATCAATGGTACAATGAGGTTCCCCAATATGGAAAATGGGTTGAACTACTGATTTGCCCAAAGGTAGTTATAATTGGTGGCATAATGATGTGTCCCAATAGGGTGGATGGATTGAGATAATTATTTAACCAAAGGTGTTTATAATCAGTGGCATAATTATGTTGTCTAATAGAGTAGGTGGGTTTAAATTTTGATTTTCCCAAAGGTAGTTATAATTAGTGACATAATAATGTACCCTAGTAAGAAAGAATAATGATTTGCCTAAAGAAATTTATAATTATTTATTGTGATAAATTAATTATTACTTAGTAGGGCATATTTTTAATCATATCTTAAAGATATTACCTATCACATAAATTAAATATGAGTGGCCAAAAATATAGGTGCACTAGTCAAATGAATTTCAAGACTAAATAATCCACAAACAACCAAGCATATGATGATGCACAAAGTGATGAAAGAGATGATTGGAAGACAATAATGGGGATGGAAGATTAATGGTGGCTAGTTTGACCTGAGATACATCATGTATCCAAGAGTTGCCTACATAGTCCAAATGAACCTCTAGTCAATGTAGTTCACCTAAAAGAGGGAGAAAATGGAATATAAGTACAAAAATAATCAATGTGGATGGTTTGGTTGTGCTTTAAAATGTGTAAATGTTCACCCTTATAAGCATTGATACAACTAGAAGGTTAATGAGTTAATTTTATCAAAGAGTAGGGTATAATTATTGATTTTCCATAGTGAGGTAAAGGAAGCTCACATAATGAACTCATATTCATAGATTGATAGTGAACTAGTATAAAATATAGTGATTTTAACTTTATTGGGGAATAATGGATTTTTATTCCTATTTTAGTTAAGGGTCTAGATTAATATATCAGTACAAAATATAGTAATGATCACAATCTTGATTTGTATAACTATTTGTATTTTTCACCTTTCTAAAAATAGCAATAAATAGGAAGAAATATAACTTAGCTAGAAAAAAATTGAGATGACTGATACAAAGGTTGAAAATGGTTGTGTAGGACTAGAAATGTGTCATAAAATTGAATCTAGATTTCATTTAGTGAAAGGATAGGAGCATCAAAAAGTGGACACTTTGGTGTTCAACATTATTATCCAATTCTGGTGCTATCCATTTCAATTTATAGTTCTTGATTCTAGTACATTTTGATTTTGAGGTCCTATAGGTGTCCTAGTTTCTTCACAATCACTTATCTATGTTAATGTATGACCTATTTTATTCTCAAAACCTAGGTATATCTACACACATGAAATAATAAACATATCAAAAGCCAAAAATCTAGGTTAGGGGGGTATGATTGCATGATCTAGAACCCATGTTGTCTTAATCAATGCCTACATTAACCTTTAAGCTAGGGTCTCAGATCAAATGTAGTTTTCCCTTAGGGAACATGCATAATCAATATGCATGGTATATGTAATAATGAACTTTCACCTGGGCCCTACCTTGATCAAGCATGCAAATCTATGTGTGAATTAGAATTCTTAGCTATATTATTGACTAAGTTTTTATTATTTAGTGTGAAAAAGTAGTAAGTGTTAAATATAAAATGACTTATGAAGTCCTTTGTATAGGAGACTCTTTATTTTGAATTTGGGAGCTTTATTCACACTAGCTAAAATCAAAAATATAAATACAACTTAAGGGAGGGGCTAAGAAGGGTTTTGGACCTATTATGCAAGAAAAAATGATGATTGGACAACAACACTAAGTAAGATAGGAACATCAAGCACTATAGTCCACTAAAATTCTATTGTTTGGGACTCAAAAAAATAGTTTGGGATTGACACAAGCCATGTCTAGGGGTCTCTATGAATATAGACCAGTTAATTGAGATAATAAAATGTTGAAAAAGCAAGAAACAAGACCAAGACAAGCAAAATAAAGGCATGGCTAGTGCGAATAATGATCATATTCTCCATTCAAAGTCTCATATAAAGAGGATTATGGAAAGACATGATATGTGTAGTTGTTTGACCAATTTTGTGTGTATACATTTTCCCCACTTTTATTCTAGTGATGTAATGAAATGAAATACTAGAGTAAAATAAAGAAGAAAATGTGTACCTGAACCTACGTACATAAAGGTGAATGTGTTGCAAGGGTCCAACTCACTTCTTAGCTAGGGAAGTGGATGGAGAGTAGAATAATACCTGGAGAGAGAAGGAATCCATGGAGTGGATGACCCTTATATTAAATATAAATGCAAAATCTATGTATCATGGAGATGGAGGGAAATTCTTACCCTTTATGTTGAATCTAACTAAAGATGAAGAATGCTCAGAGGCCTAAAACCAATGCTTGTCCTATGTCCCATATAAATTCATGTAATCTAGATGTATGTATAAAATATGTATGCTATGAAGAGCAAAATATATCATACCCCCACTTTGAATATCTAAAATAGAACTAAGAAGTCCTCAAAGTCCCAAAACCAGTGTCTATCCTCTATCTTGCACAAACTCATGTAGTATGGATATGAGTAATATAATGGACCAACCACTACATATGGCTATTTAGTCCAACCTAGTGATAACCTAGGTATAGTTAGGTGTAATATTGAAAATATAGTCAATGTGTAAGAAGAGAATGGCATTTCTTACCATTCCATCTATATAATCTTGAGTGATGAAGAACATGAACATATATGCCATGCCCTTAAATTTGGTATGTGAGTGATGCTTCTGTATAATCTAGTAAACTATATAACCACATGTTATATGGCATATCTTGCCATGCCTCATGTGAAAAATTGGAGACCAAAACACTATGTTCTACACTATGCCTATAGTCTATTATCTGATCTTGTAAATGTGGCATATTATATGAAGCTATATGTGTGAGATGTGTACCATGTACATACCCCCAAATATGGTATCTGAGTCTATATCTATATTAAAATCATCATGAATCCATATAATTTGAACCACTATATCTAAATAGTTTATGATTATGTATCAAAATCACTATAAATCCATATAATTTGAGCCAATATATCTAAATAGTCTATGTATCTATAAATTAAAATTATATCCCTCTAAATGTCCTAAGTAATGTTGAGTGACCTACATAATTTGAGTCACTATATATCTCAACCAATCTAAGTTGAATCTGATAATCTAAATGTTGGATGTGTAAGAACCATGGTGTATCCACTAATGAGAGTGGAGGGTATGTTGGGTAAGTGTATATATAGGAATAGTGTGAATGATGTTCCCCTTTTGGGGAAAGGGACAAAAAAATTTATAGAGAAGGTTGAGCCCAAAGTGATGACTAGTGGCATAGTAATAGAAATAAGGTTGGTATGTTATGAATAGATTGAAAGGTTGTTTGATTGATTGGATTATGTTGTTGAGAGTGGAACATATTTTGACTGGTGATGACCAAGGTACATGTCTAGGTATAGGATAAATATAGAAATTTTCATGTCATATTAGGTAAATAAGGTAGTAAGAGAGTGAATTTTAAGTGATTTTGAAGGTATCATTATCATGATTATGTGTAAGGAAATGGTTTGAAAAATGGAGTTACAAGGTTTGAGTTATGGGCAAAATAGTATTTTGTTTTGAACAAAAAAGTTGAATAATATAGGAAATTGTAATGATTCTTGATTTAGTTGTGCATTGACTAGGTTGAGATTTTGAGATCTAGAGTGAGAAAAATGTCAATGAGATAAGCACCTACCATGACTCGATTCAAGTAGGTTGTGGCCTAGATTGAGGCTAGTGGGGATGTGACCTTCATAAGCAACTCAAATGCTTGATTTTTGTCAGTTTTAGGCCTATTTTAGTGTTTTTGAGGGCTTAAAAGTAGTTTAGGAAGTTTTTCTATTTTTAGTTCTCTTATCCAGGGTTCATCACTTATGTCCAGGTTTAAACGCTCTTAGCTAGGGTTCATTTCCCCTGTCCAATGCTACTATCCTTACTACAACACTATTGTCTAAGAAGCAAATTTTTTCTATGATGTTGCTTTGTTATTTAGTGTTTTTCTAGATTGGATTTTGATTTGGTAATATTTATTAATAGATGTATAATTTTTGGTATTTATAGGGTGAGGTGTAGATGAGAGAGTTCTGTAAGGGCTAGGTAATGGAGATATTGAGGCTGCTACTACTATCTGCTGATGAGAGAGTGGTTATGGATAGGGAGGGGTTGGGTAATGTGTGTAACCTAGGTATAGTGAAGTGGGATTGATATCTAATGACTACCTTATGTGAGAGGTGAAACATAGATATATGTACTTTTTAGTTTCCTACATGGAAGATAACTATGAATTTGGAGGTTGCGTATCATATAGTAAATTTACTAGTTAGTAGGTGGCAAGTGACATTATAGGATGACATGAGTGCTGATGTGATTGATCATACATATTTTTATTTTGTTAATGTTCCTTTAGGTATAAATCAAAGAGGTAGTGATAGTAATGTGCTACTATAAGTCATTATGCAGTCTAATTTTCCATGCTTGTGGAAGTGGTTGGCTATTTTTTTGGCATAAATTATTGCTATGGATGGGAGTGGAGTATCTATTAAATATAAGATGAACATGATTATGTGCAGTTTTGAGGTATATGTCACTATATTCTCATAGGGGAGGAATATTATAGCCCACCTATATAGTTAAATCTATAGGTTTACACAAGAGTCATTCATTAGTGGATTGAGCATGGTGACCTTATTGCATTATTGGGCCTATGAGAACATAACAAACATGTGGTTGATTGGATTACCAAGGGTAGAGTGGGAACCTCTATAATCATTAAGGGAGTAGTAGATGAGCATAGTGGTTATCTAATACCATGGGATAGATCATTATAGATATGTTTTAGATAGATTGGTGGCTAGTGACATCATATGGAGGCCTTTCAAAGGAATTCTTAGGTGGCCAGAGGACGGAATATAACTATGATACATGAGAGTCAGCTATTAGATACATGAATACTAGGTTGGAGTATATGAGCACTTTTAGTATAAGTGCATTATTAGATAGTTTGGGGTACCATACGATGTGCCCCTAAAATCATGGGTGTGGGTGAGTATCACATAAGTGTCTACACAAGTAGGAGCTTATGTGAGTCCTACTGAGGTTGAGCTCACACCATTACCTACAAATGTGAGGCATGCGGTCATAAATATTCTATATGTAGATGACATTGGATGCATAGATTCATATACTACATGGTGGGCTCTATTATACCTTATTAAGGTATGGGATACTCTACAGTATGAGGATCCTAAGTTGATCCAGATGATGGGAGGTAAACTTCAATTATATTTTAACTATGTATAAATATATGCTTTAGTTTGATTTCAATTTATATAGTTAATGTAGTGTCATACTTTGTCTATAGGTACAGTGGGTGGTGCTCAAGATGGAGCATAGGCTAGGGTAGGAGGTGGAGATGATGATTACTGGGAGACACTAATAAAGTCAACACTCTAAGAACTTATAAGGCATGTACTTGATGATGTTGTGGATGAGGGATTGATAGAGTGAGCAATGGTCATAGATGGTATCCATGCCCATCTATTTGATAGGGTTGCTATAGAAATAGTTGCATATGTTAGGGTAGTAAGAGAGAGATGAGTCGAGAGCTGATCTAGATAGGCATAAGATGCCCCCAAGTAATGTTGGATATATTAGTATGAGCATCATGGGTGAGTATAAAAATATTCAAAGGTGACATGTGGACTTACGTGAGGAGCATAGTTAGATACTAGAGTGAGAGATTCATTTCAAAAGGTATGTAATAGCTCAAGGAGGTACGGGGCCATCAAGTGTTAGGGAAGATTATGGGACTAACTAATGGAGAGAGTGAGATTGAGAGTGATAGCATGATGCCCATTCATGATTGATTGTACTTGATATTGATGTATCTATATTGAAAACTAATTATGTATATATGGATACTTTTTTGATTTTGACTCATGCGTATTATGTTATGAAATTTGGAGTATATTGGTATATTTGTTACAAATGGTTAATTAGAAATAGTTAATTTGGAATTGATTTTGAGGTTACATATGTTTGGTAAAATAGTATTTGGGATGTGATTTGATTGTTATTGATAGGTTCAAGTGTGATTCTAGTTTTGATTTTGAATCATATGTGAGTAAAAAACTTTATTAATTTGTAATTGGTAAATTGATTTGATAAAGTGAATTTGTTTAAGATTGGTAAAATTGGATATTGGTAAGATCAAGATTTGGATAATTTGGTTTGGCTAGGGATGGTTATTTAGAACTATGAATGTTAATTTTTAGTACAAAATAGCGTAAGATATCACTCTATGCATATTAGCCCCAAGGCTGTTGTATCAATATCTGAACCCTAATGCCTAATTGAATAAGTGACCATATTGATCATGTTGTGTAGGAACATGCCATGTATATGATGGTGTCTATGGTGAACTAACTATATTTTTACATGTAAAATTTGTAAAATGCAACCTTAATGGATGCATAACTAAAATTATGTATTGTGAAGGAGGCTCATCTATTTGCAATCATAGTAGATTTATACATGAAATAACACCTTGTGGCCTCTGCTATGATGCATATGATTGAGTAATATATCAAGATGGAACTATAACCTATGATGGCAGATCATGTAATCTCAATCATAGTAGGTTACTACAAGAAATAGGTCCTTAAAAACATAGATATAATGAATATCTATTTGTATTAGTACTATATGATGTGGGTTCATCTAATCTTAATTATAATAGGTTTTTACATGAAATAGGACCCTAAAAAATCTACTACATTTCCTATGACTATGTTGGATATGTATATGTAGCTACACTATGTAGTCCATGTAATACACTACTATATGTAGGATGGTCTCATTGTACTAGTCTCCAAACCCTTTGAGTAGGTGGGATAGGAGATCTCCTATGAAGATCTGTCCTAGAAATTGCATTACTCTCATGATGAGTAACTAATGATTACTATGAAGAAATGTCCTAGGATGACTTAGTCATGAAATAATGAGGTCTATGGATCAATTATGGATGAGATATTAGTTCCCTTAGTGTGAATTCTATGATGCCATTATCAACAAATCTCTTAATATAGGCCTTGAGTCCATAACAATCATTGTCTGTATGTCTATGGATATGATGATAGTTACAAAAGGGCTGATGTGTCTATCTATGCAAGAGATGTGGATATAAATGATGAGTATAATGAAATGTGATTAAAATCCTATTTAGTAGTGATTTTAATTAACATATAGGGTATCCCACTTTGAATCAAACTATAGTGCTTCCCTATTGTTGTTCTCTATAGTTCATACTATAGGTGGTGCTCTAAAAACTAGCTTTCTATTATTAATTGGTTGCTTTTATGGATATGGTCTCCTATCTTATTTTTACATGGTAGATGCTAAGTGATAGGAGATAGAGATGGAGGTAATGCTATGAAATCTATAGTAAGCTGATCAATTAAATTTGACTCAATCAATCCCAATTTCTTCTCCAAGGCTAAAACTGTATAGCATAAATGACTAAAAGAGGACTCTATCTAATATAATATATGATCATTGAGGGGTTGTAAAATACCCTTAATAAATATATACTTAATATCTAAATCCATTGGTTTATATATCAATCATAACATGTGAGTCTTGAATCATAAGATATAATCACTAACTAGCTTTGAAGAATTATAATGCAATGCAACAAGTTTCTCATATGTAACATGAGGGCCCATTTTTTCCATGTAATATCTAAGAAATTCCCCCTTTAATTCATCACATGTATGCAAGGAACTAATAGGGAGTATATGAAAGAACCAATTATGTGCATTACCCACTAATGTCTATTGGAACAACTTAAGTAGAATCAAAGGACTCACATGAGATGGTAAAGCCTTTCATAAGGATTTAAGGTGTATTAATTGATATTTAGTTTCATCAAATTGATTAAATGATGGTATCTATAAATGTTTAGGAAATGAAGCTTTGACAAATGTCTTTAGAAGAGGGTTACCATGCAACTCATTGGCATCCATCTAAGACTTATAAGCCTTGTTTTCCAAAGTAAGGAGATGTACTTGGTGTTGTAATTCACCAACTCCATGCATCAAAGAAATAATCATTTAGGATGGTCTATTAGTATCTTGAAGTGTCTCATTTAAATTTTGAATTTGACCATTTATTTTATCCATGGGAATTTTACATTTAGTAATTAGATCATAAAGAGGGGGTGTGCTCACTTGAACCTTTGGAAGAATTTCAACTTAGATCAGAAGGTTACGTGTTTGATTTACATCAAGTTCATGAAGTAATTTAAATTTATTTGGAAAGAATGGAGTTTTATTCCTATTTTAGTTAAGGTTCTAGATTAATAAGTTAGTATAGAATATAACAATAATTATAGTCCTAATTTGTGCAATTGTTATCTTTTTCACCTTTCTAAAAATAGTAGTAAATATGAAGAAACATAACTTAGCTAGAAAATAGACAAAGACAACTGATACAAAAGTTGAAAATGGATGTGCAAGTTTGGGAATGTGTTGTAAACCTGAATTTGGATTTTTCTCATCAAAAGGATAAGAGTGCCAAAAAATGGAAATTTTTGTATCCAATGTTGTTGTCTAGATATATCACTATTATCCATTTTGATTTTTTATTCTTGATTCTAGTGTGGTTTGATTTTTAGGTCCTATAGGTGGCATGATTTCTTTGCAATCAACTATTTGTATCACTATATGATATATTTTCTTCTCAAACCTAGGTCTATTTACACACAAAACAAAATATATATCAAAAGCCTAAAGGGAAAAAACTAGGTTAGGGGAAGTATGATCACATGATCTAGAACCCCTGTTGTCATGATTTTTTCTTACATTAGCCCTCAAGCTAGGGTCTCAAATCAAATGTAGTTCTCCCTTAGGGAACATGCATAATTAGTGTGTATGGTATATGGAAGAATGAACTTTCACCTAGGCCCTTCCTTGATCAAGCATGAAAATCTATGTTTGATGCATAATTTTGAGCTATACTATTAACTCATTTTTAAATTATTTAATGTGTCAAATTAGTAAGTGATAGATATGAAATGCCTTGTGAAGTCCTTTATATAGGAGGCTCTTTATTTTAAATTAAGGAGGTTTATTCATGCAAGCTAACATCAAAAATATAAATAAAACTTAAGGGAAGGGATAAGAAAGGTTTATGACCCATTAAGAAAGAAAAAATGATTGTTAGATAATAGCACCAAGTAGAATAGGATTACCAAATGCTGTAGTCCACCATAATTCTATTGTTTGAGACTCAAAAAATAGGTTGGGACTGACACAAGCCAATTTTAGAGGTCTCTAGGGGTATAGATTAGTTAACTAAGATAACAAAAAGGTGACAAAGGTGAGAAACAAGACCAAGACAAGAAAAACAAAGACATGACTAGTGTGAACAAGGCTCATAGTCTCCAGTCAGAGTTTCTTGTAAAAAGGACAATGAAAAGACATGATATGTGTGGTTGCTTAACCAATTTAGGATGTATACAAGTAGGTATTAATTTGGGATACTTGATAGTATGTAGATGTATGTTCTAAATATCATGGATTACCATTCATTTGTGGTTTAATTATTATGTTTAGGTGATGTTTTGGATATGCTAGTTGTGAATAAGGAGAATTCATTCCCACTACATTATTTGATAGATCCATTGGCCTAGATTTTATTTTATAATATGATGGCATCCACCATGATAGGAAAAACCATTATGACCTAGCCATAATGTATGTAAGGACTTATTCTTGATCTAATAGATAATTAAAAATAATGCACCAATGATAAAAACCATGATGACAATATTGACATATGAATATGGTGGACTGAAGTAAAATGAATAATGAATCATCCAAGGAATGTATATATACTGAGTTAAGGAAAAATAATCAAAGAAAATAAAAATCAAATCAAATAAATAAATAACTAAGCAAATAAACACACAAAACTTAAAAATAAAATCAATAAAAAGTAACTTATTGTTAACCAGGTCAACATCTACATGTGAAGGCTCAATGGAATGAGAAAATAATCATTCCCTTAGGTAAGTCTATATTTAAGGGAACAACATGTGGGGATAATATATCCTGGTAGAATTTGCATGATTTGATTTTTCCCTAGATGGGTGAAAGTTGTGAGATTGGCCTAAAAGTGGGAATTAGATAGTGCCCCTAAGCAAGGATATATGTAAAGCAAAGGTCAAACCCCAAAGATACTTGGCCTAAAATTTTGAATGGGAACCAACCATAAATTTACCCTATAGATAGAATTTGGGAAGTAAACATCCCAATGTACTCTAAAATAATTGGCTCAGTGACTAACATGACCCAAAGTGAGTGGATTGAGTATTGTTGACTAGGTTTAGGACAAGATAAATGTTTTTGAATTTTGGGGCTCCATATCCATCTAGGATAAGTTGTTTTCAAATGTTTAATTTTTTGAAATGTTTTGAATGTTTTTGGAAGTTTTTTGGGGTATTTTAAGTCATTAGAGTTTGACAAGATACCACTCACAAAATCACAAGAGCATAAATAACTCACAAAGTGGTGAGACCTTTTTGGAAACAAACTTAGAGGAAGGAATGATCTAAAATAATGGTGAGTAAAGTCAATCAGTAAAATTGATTGAGCTAACTCTAAATGCCCTGGGCAATTAGATGCCACCTACAAAGCCCTATGGAGACAAGTTCCAACATGGAATTCTAGAAAAATGTAGTTATCCCAAGAATGAGATGAAATATTATCAAAAAATGGAACATCTAAATTGAAATGGTCATGATAAAATCCATGAAAATGCTATAGTTGTTCCTATTGACTAAGAGATGCACATCCTGAGTGGTGAGGATATAATTTGAATGGCCTAATGTTGAAGGTGATCATGTTTTTTGGGTTTTTCTAAGTATCTCAACTCAATAAATAATTAAAAGATATAGAATGGGTTACCTCATAAAATGATGAGAATTTTGCTTAAGTTTCTTGAAAAATAATGACAGTGATACTTAAATTACTCATAAAATGGTGATAACATGGGAAAAGGGGTGACTGAGATGACCTCAATGTAAATTGTATACTACCTACATAGTACTAAAGGACCTCAATTCAATGTAGTTATACCTTATAATATATAATATTAATAGGTAATAGTAAGTTCATTAATAGGTAGATGGTAATGTATGACACATGATGTAGTAATGTTGGTAAAATGGGTTACTCCTAGTCTATATGAAACAATAGCAAGGGTTGGTGCTTATAATTTTCCCAAAGGTGGTTATAATTAGTAAGATGAGTAATGAGATAGAAAATGACAATAATGAAGGATGCAATTACCAAACCACTATCATATTGATGCGCTGTATCATCTCTTTATAAAATAATGTGCTCAATGAATTCTAAGACTGAATCAACTACTAAAAATTCATTTGAATCCAAGCACTAAATGTTCTTAATGTACCAATGGATCATAACTAAGGTTAAAATGGGTGGTTAGGGAAGGTTAAAAAAAATTCCAATAGGGAAAGTATTGGAGGAATGGTACATGGTACATTATAAGGAAGGTGATATTATGGTGCAATTATAAGGTCCTCATAGACAATACCTTAGGTCTCTAAGTGAAGTAATGATTGAGATGTATTATGTTCATAAATTCATCTCATAATGTAGCTAAAATTTCATCTCTCGATCCATAATTAGAAACAATCACATAAGGTTCTATCTAAATAGGCTTGAACTTGCCTTTCTTTTTTTTCCTAGTAGTGATGTTCTTCTAGTTTTCTTTGAGGACAAGATCACCAAGCTCAAACTCTTTATGATTCACACACCTATTATACTATCCATGTAACTATTTCTAGTATGCTTGAAGGACATTCATAGTGTCCATGCATTTTTCATCTAGTAGTTCCATCCCTTATAGATGACCTACTATATAACCTCATCATTAATGATATTATTAATGAAATGCACAGAGAAGGGAACTTGACCTTTATGGGAAGAATGGCCTCAGTGACATAAACAAGAGAACATTATGTGGCTCTTATTAAAGTGATGTAATTAGTATGGTAATCATAAATGGTATAAATTATTTACAATTACTAATCATGGCTAGCATCATTGATGATCTTATTTAGAATATTAACAATGGTCTTGTTAGATGGCTCAGCTTGGCCATTACCTTGTGGGTAATATACAATGTTATTATTTTAGGTAATATTAAACTTTTCAAAGAGTGTTTTAACATTCTTATTCTAAAATGAACTTTTATTATTAGATAAAATGATGGATGAGATATCATAGTATGAAATGAGATGGTTAAAGATGAATTTGGAAATTTGTTTGCCTATCATGTAAGGGGTATAGATTCAACCAACTTAGTGAAATAATAAATAGAGGTAAGGATATGATTATGGCCATATAAGTTGGTAAGTTTAATATTCCATACAAGTTTGACCCCCCATATTGGAAATAACCATGGCATGGTTGTTGACTTGAGTGTTTTGTCTAGATCATGAATTAAATTTGCATGCCTCTTACATTAATTACATATCTTAGCATAAGTAGTTGCATCTAATTTCATGGTTGTCTAGTAATAACTAATACATTGGATATTTTTGTCAAGGATGACCCTACTAGTGTGGTTCTAACAAATTCCTTCATGAACATCCTCCCTCAATGGTAATCTTAGTTTTACAAAAGTTAAACAATGAAGAAAAGTTACATTAGCTTCTTCACTATAGTGTAGGTCCAAGTAAGGTATAATGAGAGGCTTGGTGTGTGAAGGATTTTTTTTTTTTTGACATGAAAGGTTATATGGTAGGACTTGGTCATGGATGTAATATTATAATTCAGAGTACCAAATAGATCTAGGACAAATAATATCATAGATCATTTCAATGATCAAGGGTTCATAAGTAGGCACTAGAAGATGTTCAACAAGGAATTGGTAGTCTCTTGCCTTGTTTATGTTTTGGATCAAAGAATTAATTATATACATGGAATATATCATCTTATTATTGGCCCTAGGTATATGTTCAAATTGAATTTGAGATATTTTTTACTTGAGAGTGTCCACCATGGATTTTCAAGGTATCAACATAACATCTTTTCTTTGGAATTAGTCTATAACCTAATTAATAATAATTTATGAGTCATGATAAACTAAGAGATGTTAAATGTTCCATTATACCACTTGATAAAGCCCTATAGTGAGTGACTCATATTAAACCATGTTATTGGTAAAAGGAAAGTTGATACATAATGATTTTTTAATTAGATCCCCCTATGGTGTTATAAATAATAAACATTACCCTAATCCATGAAACATGAGGGAACTATCAAAATATATTTTCCATGGCTGCTCTTTAGGAGATGTTTTTGTTATGGTCATAATGGACTCATCTAAAAATGAAAAGGTAAGTGGTTGAGTATCTAATATGGGTTATTTATTAAGTTGATCTATAAGAACCTATCCATTAATGTATTTTTGTTTGACATAATCTATCTAAAAATCACTTAGAAACATGATCCACTTAGCCATGTAGCCCTGTAAAACTATTTTTGACAATATATATTTAAGAAGATCTACTTTGGCAAAGATATGGTCTTTTTGTTGGGCATGTAATGATGTAACTTTTGGGTTTTAAAGACCATAGCTAAACAATATTTTTCAATAGGCATATAATTATTTTCATATGCTAACAGTGTATGACTTAGATAATATAGTCTATGTTATTTCCCATGTTCATCATGCTGGGTCAATAGTGCCCCTAGGTCATTATCAGTGGCAGATAGGTAAGGTAAAAATGGTTTTCTCAGTGTAGGTGGTAGAAAAACTAGTGGATTGACCAAATATTACTTTAGGTTCTTAAATCCCTTCCTAAAATATTTGGTCCATGAAAATCTAGTTCCCTTCTTCACTAAATGAATGAATGGGTGGCATTTATGGGCTAACAATGAAATAAAGCATTTGATAGACTGCATTTTTCCCTATAAACTATAGAGTTGATTCAAAGTATAAGGTAGAAACATCTTAGTAATGTCATAAACTTGGGTTGGATAAAATTTAATTCCTTAACAAGAGATAATAAATCATAAAAAATTGCCTGAAGCAACACCAAAAACACACTTCTGTCATGTCCCCTTCTAGTTGACATATTTTCAAGCAGATGATTAGCCTATTATGCGACCCTCGTAGGTTGATAGGATGGATAGAGGGTCTTGATAGAGATGGGTTGGAATTCGTTCGGGCATTTTCGGGCATGAATTAAGGGAGATATTAATATTTGATTGATTTAATCAAATATTAATTATTTGAACTAATTTTAATTAATTATTAATTATTAATTAATTATTAATTATTAATGATTTGGTCTAATTTGAGGATGCAAATTCTAAATTAAGACTTGGTCTAATTTTAAGACCCTAGTTCTAATTTAAGGAAGTCTAATTTAAGGGAGTCTAATTTTAGCAAGCACACCTTTGGAGGTGTATAAGAATCTCTCATGAGAGAGAGTTTGTATTCATGCTTATTATTGATATTGATTCTTGTTAAGAAATTCTTCTATGAAGACTGAGCCAAGGGTTCTAGGATTCCAATTGCATTGAAGAACGTCAACTCTTCATTGTGTGTGATTCAGAGGTTGTGAAAGATCAGCCGATCTATTGTCGAATTGAGAGATAACTTCACCCAAAAGTTATCATAGTATTACAGGTATTTGAGAGATAACTTCACTCAGAAGCTATCACAAGGGTTTACAGGTATTTTCTTTATTTTGGGGTTTGATTCAAGAATTATCTAGATATAGATCTTTTGTATCAGCCCATAATTCTACAGATCAAGATCAGGCATACAGGGTGTGTTATATCAGCGGCTGTACGAATTCCGTACAAAGCTCATAAAAATCCATACGCATCGACAGGAAGTACAGGTACCGACATCGGTGAACAGATACTTACAGAGACCGACATCAGTTGACATACTACCGACATCGGCGGAGTAACGACTGTAGATCAACCGACGACGGCAGTATAATCGGCGTCGGCGACTGTGTGTTTTACACGGCAGGCCGAGACGAACCAGATTCAGAATTCTTTTCCAATTTACAGAATATTCAGGCTATTCAGGCCATACTTTTGATAATTTTCTGTATACTTGACAGAGGATCTCTATTGTAAGCTTATGAGCAAATAAATAAGAAATTATACTGTGATTTATTCATCTATTTGAAGATATTTTGCAAAAATTCAGATAAGCAATTTGGAGTTTTGTTTTGATATTCGAAGGGATATTACAGTGGTATCAGAGCTAAATCCTACCATCCTGAGGGTTTGACAGATCTTATGCAGCCACAAGGGTTGGGACCACATGGGTATTTCACGCGCAGTAGAGCTTTGCTTGAAGGTACTCAAGTTCTAGAACAACTACCGAAAGACATGGGTGATGACATTGGCAGGGCCCATATTCCTCACCATCCGAGAGATCAAGATGATCCAGAGGTTTTACTTACTCTTAGAGAACTACGAGAAGGGCAAAGGTAGAATAACCAGGTATTACAGTAGTTGGCAGTAGCACTGCCAAGATTGGGTTCTCCGAGGAGACATTCCCCACACCGTGAAGATGTCAGGAGTGTTGCAGGATCACAGAGAGGCCATGGGACTGTTTCTCATATAGGGAATAGGCCTACTAGGCCTATCTTTGTGAGACAAGAAGCAGAGGAGGTGATAGTAGGTGAGGAGCATGGGGAGGCATTTACGGACACACTCAGGGCAGCGACTGAAGAGTGGGAGTCATTACCACCTATGGTCAGGGAGATGATTACTTTTGACCGATTCCTCACACAAAGGAAAGAACATTACCGAGGTCAATAGAATGGGAGACCAAGACCCTAGAATAATGATCTGAAGCATGCTACGAGTAGGCTCACACTAGCAACATTTGACGATAGTGGTAAGGTGACAGCACAGGCCTGGGTTAGTAAGCTGGATACATTTCTCACATTGCGACCGATGGGTGAGGAAGATGCTATCAGATATGCGACACTACATCTTGAGGGAGTAGCTCACGAGTGGTGGCACCATGGGATGGTGACACTCCATCATGATTGGATCACTACTTATCAGGAGTTTGTGGACAGGCTGGTGGAGCGTTTTGACAGGAGGGATCCAGAGTCCTATTTCTGAGAGTTGGCATAGTTGCGCCAAAGCGGCAGTCTAGAGTCATACATTGGTGACTTCCAAAAGTTATCAGTCATGGTTCCTGACATTTCAGAGAGGCGACTAGTAGTACTCTTCATGGAGGGATTGACAGAACCACTGAGAGGTTGGGTCAAAGGCTTTGATCCTCCTTCCTTATAGGAAGCTATGAAGAAGGCACGTAGTATGGAGATGTCATCCCCATCTAGTAGATCTAAGTCCAGAGGTACTTCTTCATCCAGGGACAGTAAGGGCTCCAATAGGAATAAAGAAAGACCAGGCTTTAACATAGATAAATTAGGTGTTAAGAATGATTCAAGGGCCAATCCAGCAGCACCACCTTTGGATAGAGAGGCTCTTAATGATCTGCGAAGGAAGAAGCTGTGTTTTTACTGTAAAGGTCCATATGATGCTAATCATGATTGTCCTTTGAGACCTAAAGGCAAAGCAAATCGAGTAATGTGGGCCTATTATGAGGATGAGGAATCAGAAGATTCTGAACATCACGATTGTTTCGAGGAGCCAGAGGCTGAAGCTTCAGAGCCTAGGGTAGAGGCAGAGTCAGAGCTCCAGATTCAGGAAGCACATCTATCTAGCATCCAGCACGAGGGATCATTCAGACTCCCAGGAGTTTTGGCAGGACAGAGGGTCATTACCCTTCTTGACACAAGAGCCACACATAATTTCATTGATACTAGATTTGTGGAGAAGCGTGGACTCACCACAGAAGATTTTGGGGGCATTAGAGTTAAGGTAGCTGACGGTTACACCCTCCAGTGTGAGCGGATGATCAGAGATCTTCCATTGCGCTTGAACAACTATGAGTTCAAGGCTGATTATTATGTAGTCAACATGGGGGATATAGATTTGGTTTTGGGCATGAAGTGGCTTCATTCCCTTCAGGTAGTCACTCTTAGTCTTAAAGATATGGAGATCCATTTTGATGTAGATGGGAAGACTCACATTCTTAAAGCAATACGGGATGGCAACATCAAAACCATTTCTTTACATCAGATGGAGAGGCTCATGTGGCATGATATGGTAGAGTGGGTTGCCGAGTGCACATTGGCACCAATGCAGGAGGGACAATAGAAGACCGAGTACCATCTAGACATTCAGCAGCTGAGAGTCAAGCATGATAAGGTCTTTAGTGACATTCCACCAGGGAGACCTCCAGACAGGGGCATTGAGCATATTATTGAGCTTGAGGAGGGGGCTAAGCCCATTATGATTACTCCTTATCGACATCCTAAGTGCTTGAAGGATGAGATAGAAAGAACAATTAAGGAGTTACTGGCTATGGGTCATATTTGGCCAAGCAAATCACCATTTGCTTCTTCAGTTGTTCTAGTGAAGAAGAAGGATGGTACCCTATGAATGTGTATTGACTACAGAGCCTTGAATAAGAGGACCATTAAGAATAGGTATCCTATACCATGTATTGACGAGCTTATTGATGAGCTCCATGGTGCACATTACTTCACGAAGATAGACTTAAGATCAGGCTACCATCAGATCAGAGTTCACGAGCAGGACGTGGAGAAGACAGCTTTCTGTTGCCATAGTGGACACTACGAGTTTATAGTGATGCCATTCAGGCTCACTAACGTGCCAGCAACATTTTAGTCCACCATGAATAGAGTCTTCCATTCACTTCTGAGGAGGTTTGTACTTGTTTTTTTTATGACATTCTTATATACAGTAGGACTTGGCAGGAGCATTTGGCTCATCTGGAGACTGTACTCAGCATCTTGGAGAGGGAATCCTTGTATGCCAAGGAGTCCAAATGTGATTTGGGGATGACCGAATTGTTATACTTGGGTCATATTATCAGTGCAGGGGGAGTACAGATGGATCCTGAGAAGATCCACGCCATCATAGATTGGCCTATTCCAGCAAACCTAACACAGCTAAGGGGATTTCTAGGTTTGTGTGGTTTTTACCGGAGGTTTGTGAATGGCTATTCACGACATGCAGCTCCCATGACAGATTTGACTAAAAAGGGTGCTTTTTGTTGGACACCTAAAGCACAGGAGTGTTTTGAAAGGTTTAAGGAGTTGATGACTATGTGCCCAATTCTGGCACTACCTGATTTTTTGAAGCCGTTCGAGCTTCAGTGCGATGCCTCAGGCGAGGGCATTGGAGCGGTGCTTATGTAGGACAAGCACCCCATAGTATATGAGAGTCGTAAGCTCAGAGGACCAGAGAGACTGTACAACATTTATGATAAGGAGATGCTTGCTATCATGCATGCCTTGGCAAAATTTAGACAATATCTAGTGGGCAGCAAATTTTGCATCAAAACGGACCACAACAGTTTGAAACATTTCTTGGGGCAGCGAGATCTCAATGATCATCAGCAGAAGTGGGTGAGTAAAATATAGGCATATGACTTTGACATCTCTTTCATCAAGGGCACCTAGAATGTTGTGGCCGATGCTCTTTCACGCAGGCCATTTTTGAGTACCATGGTCCACATTACAGAGGATTGGCGACATATGATAGTGGCAGAGTACGCCAAGGATACATGGGCATCTAGCATTGTTGAGGGATCGACAGTTGACACCAGATATACTCTTGTGGATGACTTGATCATTTACAAGAAAAGGGCTTTTTTGATTCCAGGATCGTCGATGAAGAACATTATCATGTGAGCTTTTCATGATATACCTACTGTAGGACATCCCGGATATTTCAAGACTTACAGACAGATTAGGGAGAGATTCACATGAAAAGGCCTCAAAGCAGATGTTCTTTAGTATGTGTGTGAGTGCCCTGTTTGTCAGCAGAACAAGCAGGAGAACACGTACCCAGCAGGATTGTTGCAGCCACTTCCAATTCCTGACAGGAAGTGGGAGTGTTTGTCAATGGATTTCATTACGGGCTTGCCTAAAGCCCAAGGACGTGATTGCATATATGTAGTTGTGGATCGGTTAATGAAGTATGCTCACTTCTTCCCGATTACCACCACACATACAGCTCCATAGGTAGCAGAGGTTTTCTTTCGAGAGGTATTCCGACTGCATGGATTACCTCGGAGCATAGTGAGCGACAGGGATAGTCGGTTCCTGAGTCACTTCTGGTAGGAGGTGTTCCAACTTTGTGGGACCGAGCTTACACCTAGCACCAGCTACCACCTGCAGACTGATGGACAGATGGAGATAGTGAACAAATTGGTGGAGGGCTACCTCAGGAACTACATTGCAAGGCAGTAAAAAGCTTGGGTCAAGTGGATTCATCTGTGCGAGTATTGCTATAATACAACTTTCCACATGACCATTCAGATGTCTCCTTTTATGGCATTATACGGGTATGAGGCACCGAGTTTTCTAGATTTGCTACTGAGTGACAGTAGAGTGCCGAGTGTTGGGGACTTATTGCAGGAGAGTCAGGATATTATGAGGACTCTCAAGGAGAATATTGCTAAGGTGCAGAATCAATAGAAGTAGTATGCAGATCAGCAGACGATCGAGAGATCTTTTGAGGTAGGTGACATGGTCTATCTTATGTTGTAGCCTTATCGACAGTCTACTCTTAAGAAGAGTGGGGCAGAGAAGCTTAAGCCACGTTACTACGGTCCTTTTCGGATCCTAAGACGCGTTGGAGAGATGGCTTATGAGCTAGAGCTTCCTACAGAGAGCAAGGTACACAATGTCTTTCATGTATCACGCCTCAAAAAGGTGTTAGGACACCGTGTGATACCTTCTACAGTTTTACCTCCCTTAGATGATGAGGGAAAATTGATCTTAGTACTTGAGTCCATCTTGGAATCTAGAGAGAGACAGTTGCGTCGACAGACTATCAGGGAATATTTGGTAAAGTGGAAAGATTTGCCAGTTGAGGATGCGACATGGGAAAGCGAAGATATTTTACAGCATCCAGAGTTGAGATTGCTTGAGGGCAAGCAATTTCAGGAGGGGCAGACTGTCATGTCCCCTTCTAGTTGACATATTTTTGAGCAGATGATTAGCCTATTATGCAACCCTCGTAGGCTGATAGGATGGATAGAGGGTCTTGATAGAGATGGGTTGGAATTCGTTCGGGCATTTTCGGGCATGAATTAAGGGAGATATTAATATTTGATTGATTTAATCAAATATTAATTATTTGAACTAATTTTAATTAATTATTAATTAATTATTAATTATTAATTATTAATTAATTATTAATTATTAATGATTTGGTCTAATTTGAGGATGCAAATTCTAAATTAAGACTTGGTCTAATTTTAAGACCCTAGTTCTAATTTAAGGAAGTCTAATTTAAGGGAGTCTAATTTTAGCAAGCACACCTTTGGAGGTGTATAAGAATCTCTCATGAGAGAGAGTTTGTATTCATGCTTATTATTGATATTGATTCTTGTTAAGAAATTCTTCTGTGAAGACTGAGCCAAGGGTTCCAGGATTCCAATTGCATTGAAGAACGTCAACTCTTCATTGTGTGCGATTCAGAGGTTGTGAAAGATTAGCCGATCTATTGCCGAATTGAGAGATAAATTCACCCAGAAGTTATCATAGTATTACAGGTATTTGAGAGATAACTTCACTCAGAAGCTATCACAAGGTTTTACAGGTATTTTCTTTATTTTGGGGTTTGATTCAAGAATTATCCAGATATAGATCTTTTGTATCAGCCCATAATTCTACAGATCAGGATCAGGCATACAGGGTGTGTTATATCAGCGGCCGTACGAATTCCGTACGAAGCTCATAAAAATCCGTACGCATCGATAGGAAGTACAGGTACTGACATCGGTGAACAGATACTTACAGAGACCGACATCGGTCGACATACTACCGACATCGGCAGAGTAACGACTGTAGATCGACCAACAACAGTAGTATAACCAGCGTCGGCGATTGTGTGTTTTACACGGCAGGCCGAGATGAACCAGATTCAGAATTCTTTTCCAGTTTATGGAATATTCAGGCTATTTAGGCCGTACTTTTGATAATTTTCTGTATACTTGACAGAGGATCTCTATTGTAAGCTTATGAGCAAATAAATAAGAAATTGTACTGTGATTTATTCATCTATTTGAAGATATTTTGCAGAAATTTAGATAAGCAATTTGGAGTTTTGTTTTGATATTCGAAGGGATATTACAACTTCTTAGGATTAAGCTAGACTTTGTACTCACAAATCCTCTCAAATATTCTTCATAGTATAGTTGGATGGTTTACATAGGTATTATATTTACCCAAAGTATTTGATAATATCATGAATCACATCATGGAATATTATGATCATGGCCCTTTGGTATATTTACCTACATTCTTGAGGTTGAATGGCATAACCTGAAAGCAAAAATTTTCCCAAGGAATGGTGAATATTTTCTTGTGTTTGTCCTCATGTGTGATATAAATTTTTTTATATCTTGAAAAATTGTCCATGAGGGAAAATATTTGATACCCAATTGTGGACTTAATAATTATGTCAATGTTCAAGAGAGGAAAGGTGTCCTTAGGGCAAGACTTGTTAATGTCTCTGAAATCAGTGCATAACCTAATGCCTTTTGGGTTTTTTTAATCAACAAAATATTAGAGATCCACTCTGAATAATCAATATGCCTAATATATCCTACATTTAAAAGTTTCTCTAGTTATTTTTTGACCAAGATAAAAATACAAGGATAATTTTCCTTAGTTTATACTTAACTAGTTTAGCATCTAGATACACTACAAGATGATGTAGAACTATTGATGGATATAAACATGGCATATCAGAATAAACCCATGAAAAAATGTCCATGAACTCTTTAAGAAGGGATATAATAAATTCACATTTTTATTTACTAATGGGTGTGCCTATTTTTATCCACTTTGGATCATCCAAAGTCCCAATATTGACCTCTAAAGTATCCTTTACAAGGAAAGTAGAGTCATCTTCCAGAATAGTTAGTAAAGATGTAAACTTGTTGACAATGAAAAAGTTCTCTAGCTAGATTGGTTATTCAAGTTCTCTCAAATAGGATGAATTTTAATCTCCTAATGGTATCAAGGGCCATGTAACAAACACATTAGGGTGCTCTCAGATAAACTAATTGAAAGGAAGTTGCTCTTCTATACAAATTTTGGACCAAAAATAAAGTTTTTTTTGGTGCTCTCCCAATATTGATTCGAGGAATGGTGGGATGATTTTTAATTTGGTAACAATGATCTATATTATCATTTTATAACTAGGAATTATCTTTGGCTAGTGGGTCCTACTCTTAGCCAGTGGATGGTGTAAAAATAATAGGCACTAGGCTATGAAGCTTTTCTTTTCCTTTTTTTTCTATTACATGCATATTGGCTTAGATTTGGGCCTTCCATAAATCTCGAGGTTTCATGGAAGCTTAAATTAATGGCAAGTATCATGGGTAAACTAACCTCTTGTACCATTGTACAAAATGGTAAAATGATTATAAATTTTAATAGGAGGTATATGTGAAGTTGAGATAAGGCTATTAGGGTCTATGCAATTGGTCTCTAGAAATTCAACAAGTATGTCCTTATCTTTGTCCTTCTTTGGTATGGGGTATAGATAAAAATTATAATTTTAACTTTCATATTTAGCCTCCAAATTTTTACAGTACTAGTATGGATGTAAATATACATGGATATTAATCTCCATCCTAAAATGAAGAAAATCAATACACTAGTGCAAGGTTGAAGGTATTACATGGAGTTTTTGTATCCATGGTCTGCCCAAAAGTAAATTATATAATAGATCTAGGTCTAGCACATGGTAAAGTGTGTCATGAGTCAAATTTCCAATGATCACTATCAAACAAATGGGTCTTTTTTATTCTCATTCTTCATTTTTATTCTCATTCTTCATTATCACAGGCCTTGATGGTAATAATCTCTAGATAAAGGTTAGATTTTATGTATCCTAAATGCTTGATTAACTTTAGAGACATAATATTTAGGCCTAATCCATTTTCTATGAGGACATGTTTAACTTTAGCTCACATTATAATAGCTTAAATGTATAATTGGTTATTATGAAGAGATTTGATGGATGCCATTTCACTTTGATTGAAGGTCAATTGCTAGCCTATGACTAGATGTCCAACCAAAAATTGAAATTTGTCTGGTGTAATATCTTTAGGAACTTGGGACTGGTTCAAAATTTTAGTAAAGATATGATTATGGATGGTAGATATGCACAAGAAATCAAAAATGGAAATTTGTGTGGGCATTGTTTGCAGTTATTCCACAATATCATATGTTTTTTCCTTAACAATGGTAATTATCTTACTCCTAGCTAGAATAGTGGGTTAACTTAGATAATAGGTAGAAGGTTATGGGCTTGGAATAGTTAATCTGGTCTATCATGTTATGATTATAAAATTTGTATTGGGAAAAATACTATTGTAACTAGAAAAAGATGGAGAGGTTCATAGAATGGTAATTCTTGATTGTTGGTGAACTTGATTATAGTCATAATCCAAAGAAGGAATATTGACATAGGGTCCTAAGATATTAATCCTTAGTTGCTATTGTGTTTGGTTATAGTGACATGTCAAGGAAGGACTACTAATAGAAGGTGGATGATAGACATCAGGAGGCTAATATGAATTTTTAGGCTAAGGTCTTGGACTATTGGTATTTGGTCTAGGGTTGATAGTAATGGTGGATACATGACCACCTACAATATGACCTAAAACTCTATTATAGTCATGTGTGATTACATGATAGGTTTATTGGTTTTTGGGGTCAATCTAGACTTGGATCTATCAATTTTAGGGTTGGCATCATTTTTTATGTTCTATTTGTTGTTTTTGTTATTATGGGCATCGCATTCATTATTGTTGTTTCTAAATCTAATTGGTTTTTTATGTTGTGAAAATGGATCTCAATACATACCTATATTCTTATTAGAATTAGAAAATTCATTAACCAACTATATCTCTCTATTTTCCAACATATTCTCAATAAAGTGCTTTAGCTATAGATAATGGCATATAGAATGTCTATGAATGCAATGGTATTCATAAAACTCATGCTCTTTGTACCAATTTAGATAAGGTATACCATTAGGTAAGTTTTTTGAAATTGGCCAACTAATCATATTAGATATAACTACCTTATGAAACACTACTTCAATATGATCACCAAGGTTACTTAAGACTCTAGTATTGGGTTTTCTTCTTGGAGGATAGATTTGCAAAGGTAGTGGTTGAGGTGCTTGCATGTGTAGAGGCAGTTACAATTAAGGAACCGGTTATGATTAGGGCATATGTTACATCTATTAAATTTGTTGAGTTTGTGGAATACTCTATAGTTGTGGCATAGGCTGAGAAAATGGTGTTTTCACCATTTATACATGACATGAATTAGTGACTCCATTATCAAAAACACTCTTTTTGTGGTCATATAGTTTTGGTTTTTCATAGCTATTATCCTGAATGGGCATAGATACTTGTATTTAGACTAGGCTTAGGTTCTAACTTTGGCCTAAATTTTGGTTTTAGATCTGAATTTGGTTTTGGTTTAAAAAATATAACTTGATAATCCCTTTATTTATAAGGTCCTTTTCAATCTATATACCTTTCTTAATGATCTCCTTGAATGTGTGATCACACTACACCTCTATATGATAAGATATTTCACTATGTAAATTATTGGTAAACATAACTACCAATTATTTATCTAGTAAATTATGGGTGAAGTAGATAACAAGCACTCTCCACCATTACAAGTAACTTTCAAAGATCTCACCAACCTTCTACTTGGCTTGATTTAAATCAATTAATGAAATCTTATGCTTAAGATTGTAGGAGAAATGTTGTATTAATTTTTTTGAAAGATTATCAAAATCAAACACTAAATCCTTTTTCAAATTAAAAATCCAAACCAAGGCCTATTTATATAAACTAAAGAAAGAGAATTAGGTAGATTTTATTATAGGCCACTAGTTGGAAAGTGACAAATAACTCTTTTAAATGTTCCCTAAAGTCTCATGTGACCTTGTATTTGTCAAGTTTTGGTGGCTCATAACTTAAAATAATTGTATTTGGAAGTAATAAAAGTTAAATGGGTATGAGAACTCATCTTATAATTTGAAATTCTTAGTCTTCTTTCATACTGAAATGTTATAATTGCATCCTTTATTTACTATAGTTATTGGGCTAAGAAGGTAAATGGCATAACTAGTTATGGTTCTAGTTAGGTGATCAAAGGTGGATTACTTTGACAATCATATAATGGGGGAATGGGGTATCATAGAATAAATAAATTAGGAACATGCATCCATGCATTAGGATTAGACTACTAGCACAACATGTGTTGTTTATAAATTTTTTGATTAGGGTTCAAAATATAGATTTTATTTGGAAGTAACTATGGTTGTGATAGAATTATATGGCTAGGTAGAAGGTAATGTGCTTGCTAAGTTTGAGTAGGAACTTATCGACTAATCAAACCCTAAAGTGTATATGGTACCCTTTTATTGACTAAATCCCTACTCTTCAATATGTGAAACATTGGGTCCATGTTTTATATGAAGTACACATTGGGAAAAACAAAACTATTATCTTAAAGGTACCTATTATATATTGGGGCATCTTTGTTATGTAAATACCTATTGTGAATTGTGAATTTGTTATGTGTTTAGCATATTTTGTCGACCAATAGGAATATGTTATTGATTATACAATGTCTATGATGAACCCACCATTTTTTGTGGTGCTGCATTGGTATATATCTTTTATTTCTGATTATTAGTCTCCATCTATTGAGATAGGGTAACATTCACCTTTTATTGAGGTAAAGTGTTTGTTTATGCTTAGATACTTACCCCTTTTTTTGTGTTTGATGAATTTGTTGGTTAAGGAATAAGAGTATCATACTATGGTTGAGAATTATGCATGCTTAAACCATGTTGTTTCAAACCACTCATGGTATTAGTAAGAGGAACCTATTTTTGTAAACTATTTTGAGGTGTATTTAGTCCACCTTGGTTCAAATTGAGATGCACCTATGTGTTTTCCACTACGTCTTTAAAATGGTCTTGAGAAAAATCCACTCTCACTTCCTCAATGATTGATACATAAAACATGTCTCTAATTGATGTATTTTAGACAAAAGTGTCAATGCTCAAGTTTTCATAACTTAATGAATCAACTTACATCCATGTTGAAGGAGCTATCTGTATAAGTGGTGTATTTGAAATGGTAATAACATTAAAATTATGCACTAAATTAAGATACATCTAATATATTTATTTCATTTATGTGAATCGGTCCACCGTTGGACCATTTCCTTTTGTAAGCATATTATGATCATAGTTAGGCATTGGCATGAGTGCTTAACGGTAACAAGTTGAGTCTTGCTCAATTAGTCTACCTTGAGATGCATTGTTATGTGCTCTAACTAAACTAGGTAGACTTTCATGGGGAAAGTCTCTAGGAATTTTTATCCTACCTATATATCTATAACTAAAATATCATTCTATTTTCAAAAAATTGAAAATCAAACAAGTATGGGTCATAACATTTTGGTGTGACTAGATAGTAGGGTTGTTATTACATGTTTTCAATGATGGGTGACATATTATCAAGGTATTAAACCATGTAATCTTTATCTTTGCCTAGATAAAGAGATGAATTAACTAGGTACTTTTTTAATGGGACCTACCCTTGTTTAGTATATTGATTATTATAGGATGGATATGGATCCATATCACAAACTATGTCATCACCATATGGGTCCTAAATGTAGGGGTAATTTATGACTATGTTCTCATAATTTGGATTATACACTATCCCACTACATATATGGTGAGGTATATCCACATCTATGACTAACATCTCTTGAATAAAAGTTATAATGCTCATAACTGCTTGAAACATGGTCTATAAATATTGGTCTTTTTTGAAAATGTCTTAAAAGTTAGCTTAGAAAACTTGGTTTATAAGTGTAAATGGTTTAAAATTAGATTAGAAAAGAATCTCTTATTGGTAAATAACAATTTAAACTTGTCCTAAAATGTCACTAACTTCTAATGTCCTTGGAATAAATGGTCAACAAAAGTCAATGCTAGATCCTAGTCTTGGTAATGTGTTTAAAATAAACTTGAAACTTGGAATGGGGAATGTGAGATTTAAAATACACAAAAAAACTAAGGTATACAAAATCAATCTCGGGAAAGGTGCTTCCAAATTTTTTAATTTAGGTCTAACAATGGAATAAAATGTGTTAGGTCTTTGGACAACATCACAAATATAGACTTGTAAATGAATAAACTAGGTCTAATGTGGTAAAATAAATGTTAGGTCTTTAGAAAACATCACAAATCTAGACTTAGAAACAAACTGGTCAAGGTAAAAACTTGAAATAAATATAATTATAATTTAAATGGTTCAAGATAATTGATATAGGCAAAGTGAAATATCTCTTGAAAAAAAATTAACTAGGTCCTTAACAACAAACTTGATCTAGACATGAAAAGTTTGAAACACTCTTAAGTCTAAGGATATTGTTTTGAAACAAGTGGCACAGTTAGTCTCTAGGTAAAGGTATTAAAAACTAAAACTATAAATCCATATAATTTTTACAATCTAAATAAATAATGGTGAACCACTCAAGCCCAAGTTGTAAATAAAACTCAAGCATAAACCAATTATTTTAGATCTAAAATTCAAAAGATAGATTTTGAATGAGATTATGAAAGACTTGGATTTTCAAATGAACAATGGCATAGTATCAAAAAGGAATCATAATGAAACTTTTGGAATAAAAAGGCATACAAATGGATTTTTTACTTGGTTTTCAAAAAGGTAAATATCTCAGAATAACTTAAGTAGCATAACAATGCCCCCTCGAACAAGAGAACAAACAAGATAGATTTGAAAATATCTAAGGCAAAAGTTTGGAAGGATTTTGACATCATAGCATTTTTTAAATCAAAGTAGTGTGTGAAACATGTGTTTTGAAATTATTGACTTTGTTTTGGACATGGTTTTAACACAAAAATCAATTTTATTCCCTATAACAAATGCAAGTAAAAGAATAATAAAAGCATCTAAGTGCACATCCTACCCAAAAAAATGAAAAGGTTACATAGCCTATACCAAAGTTTCAAACGATATACCAATGCTCAAAGTAAGAGTGCAAGGAGGTCAAGTTTTTAAAGCCCGCCTATATCTATCAAGCATTTATTTATAGAATGAACTTAGAGTGACTATGTAACTCAAATTTTGGATGGATATTTTGTAGCATGATGGGTTGATATAAATCTATAATTTTTGAACTTCTAAATGTTCCACACATGTGTCTAACATGAGGGATTAACACATAAATTAGATGGTTATTGCCTAGCTTGTTATGCAATGGTATATCCCTTTGTATAATGAATTCATATATGTAATTCTTAGTGAATTATGATGTCTAGTATGTGCAAGCTCTGAGGACCTATTGGACTATTCAAGCTAACCACTCACCATTAGCCCATCTAGTAGTTTACTCAATTTGTATAGCCCATCATGAAATGGGGTTATATAAATGTAGGGAGATGAAACCTTGGGTAAAATTACTCCTATAGAAATCATGAGGAGGCTATGAAATCTCGCTCATAAGCCAATGCTAAAAAATAAATAAATGAAAAATGGAAGAACTTTAGGTTTGTTTTTGAGTTACCCAAGTCACTCAAAGCTTGGGGAAATAATACACATATTTTATTCACTTCTAGGACTCAACCAAAATAGAAAAAATGATGCACTTTTAATCACCCAAGTTACCTAGAGAGTATGAAAGGAGAGAATACACAAATCTAGAAAAAGAAACTAAAGAGTTTTACAAAAAATGAAAAATCAAAAGCTCTTCAGAGAACTAATCTAATGTTTTTGTTCTTTTTAGATGACTTAAATAAAATGTGAAGTGAACTTTGGTCTCTATATCTACAATTGTAACTTTTAATATCAAAAAATAAATTTGTTAAGTTAATTTTAGGCACCAAAAAAAAAGTGTGTATGACTTTTTAAAGTGTTTAAAATCTTCTCCCTTTGACTTAGTTTCCTACAAGTAACTATCAAGTAGTAGTATTCGATCGATGGTAGGAGATGTTAGGTGATGGTAGGAGATATTAGGAAATAAGAAGAGTAATGAGTGATGGCAAGAGATATAAAATGATGGAAAAAGTGGATAAACAACAATAGGAGATGTTGAGTGATGGTAAGAGATATTGAATGATGGTTATGTTTTAAATTTATGGTGATGTTATTAATCGATAGAGATGATACCGATTGAAAGTGATGATATAAATCAATGAAAAGATATCTTGGGTGATATCAAAAACTTTATGGTAAGAGTTTTCAAGTCATGACAAAAGTGGATGGATAGTGTCAAGAACTATCAAGTGATGGAAGGAGCTCTTGAGTAATGGCAACACTATCAGGCTATGATGATGTTATTGATTAATGGTGATGTTAGCGATCTATGGTAGGATCTATCAATTTAAGGTGATGCTTTAAGTTGATGGTGACACTATAAATAATTATAGGAGATATCAAGTTATAGTGATGTTGTTAGTCTATGGTAATTCCATTAGTTGAAGGTGATGTTATAATCTATGGTGATGTTGTTGGTCCATGATTATGATGTCATCTATGGTGATGATGTTGGTTTTTGGTGATTTTTTTTCTATGGTGATGTTATTGGTTTATGGTGATGGTGTTGGGTGACAAAAAATCTATCAGCTAATGAAAAAACTATTAGGCAAAAGTGGTATAGTTGTAAGAGGGTTTTATTACAAATATATGAATAGTTGAGAAGTGCAATAGAGTTGTTGAGTGGTAGTTAATAGTTGAGAGACATAGTCTATTAATTAAGTGATAAATTTTAGTAATTGAGTGATCGAGTAGTGTAGTTGATGTTTAATAAAGAATAATTTAGATTGGAAAGTTTGTTGAAACATAGGAAATAAAAAAATGAAAAATGTTAAATAAAAAACAATAAAAATAAGTTTTGAGTGAGCTTTAATTGGATTTTAAGAGTCCAATATCACTCCCTTAGTGTTTCTAGGGTGTGTGGTCCCACCAAACATTTCATTATGTGTGTAAAGAATCCAAGGGGTTCAATTAGTCAATTGTTATTAGAATAAACAACAACAACAAACACAAGACAAATAATTCCCAATCTTATATATTTAGGGGATCATAAATAACAAGAATAAATTAAAACATAACTAGAAAACAAAACAAAATTTTCTTTTTACCCTCTTTGTAGCTCCAAATTTACTTTTTGGGTAGTTTTCTTGCTCAGCTTATGTGTGTAATGGAGTCTTTTGGTCAATTCAACACCTCTCCTTGTCCACCTTCTCTTGGCTTGGATTTTCTTGGCTTAGCATGTGAAGCTATCTCTTAACAATTTAGCATTATAACTTTGGCTTAAGATCTTGTTCAATAATGGCCTTAGAAATTATATTTATAGGTTCTCCAACTAGCCCTAAACCACATGTAGTTAGGTTTGATTCAACCATAAATAGGCTAAAGAAGGTACACATAATTAATATTTGAGATAAAGATCCCATTTATTAAGCATGGCTCTCCATTTTTGAATTTAATGCTTTAGAATATATTTTCATTTCTTTGACTTTGAGGATGATGACATCATCAGGACCTCACTTTTATTGAAAATTCCATTTAAAAAAATGATATTCACTAATTACATATGGAAATTTCACCTAATTAGTTAATTGAATTTTTATAGTCAATTCATTATGCTTAGGGACTTTGCATTTTAAGAATTGTTTAAGTGTTGTGATTAATGGGTCTAAAGGCCAATTTACCAATTTGGTAGGTTAAAATTTGACTACAGATGAATCTATGGGTGTTTATCATTGATTATAAGATTATACCTCAAATAGGGATGCCTTGACATGATTCTAGATAGTTATAGCCCATGTGTAGATGAAATTGGACATTTTTGTGATTTTTAGGCTTAATTTGCATTGTTTGGTAGTCTTGTTTAGACACAAATGTGGACAAAGTGGGGTGTTAACACTTATAATTGTACAAATCATTTTATTTTATTTTTAACCATGCATGTGTGTCACATAATTATATAAAATAAAACATACATCACATATTTACCATAACATCACATATTTCCCATAGCATATACAACAAAAGTAAAATACATGTGATAGAAAGGAAATACATCTATACATCCATCCATAAAAAAATGCAAATCATAGACCAATAAATTTCCATATAAATATATATAACATTAATTTGATACAATATAATACAAAATATAAAATCTATAGCTTTGAGGTTATGTTTCATCATTTGTATCATGTGTCCAAGCCACGCTGCCCATGGATAATTGTGACTAAAACCTACGAATGGTATGCTATAATAAATTATTATAAGATCTCAATCCAACAATATATACCTATAGATTGGCAACCTAGGATTGCATAGGTCCAATCTCTATAGTGGTCACCATATGGGTGGCTTGCTCTTATGCTAACACATACTAATATTGAGCCTCTCCTTATCCTACTACTATAGGTGGTTATGAGCCATCTTTTTGTACCTATAACTATCAAGAAACCTCACCCACCAATATAACCTAGATAGCATAAGTTAAGGTAAATGTTACCATAGGTACTACCAAGATGGATGGCTCATCATGTGATAACACCCCATCCATAATATCATGGTGTGCATCCATAATCATGGCTCCCCATCTAATTTCCTTTGTTTTAGTACCTACAAAACATAAATAAAATATATATCAAACCATATATCTATCAATAAATACATAAACAATAATACAATTAGTGATCTATGCCAAAAACTTATTAAATTAAAGCATTTATCACTAGTATTAATGCCACTAACCATGGTCTCCCCATAAGCTTGACTGCCAAGCACCTTCTCTATTGGATACCTCCATACAAGTGGAATACCTAGATTCATCACCCATGCCCATCATGTTATCCTCTTTAGAAACATATCTATCAACCATATATGTCTAGAAACCATCATAAGATCACCATGTGTAGCTAATCACACTTATGTCCCCTATCACCAATGATGCCTCCATATCTTATGAGATCAAGATAGCCATTATTTCCCCTACTATGGATCTAATCCTACATCATCAACCTCAACATCCATAACTAAAATTTCCTCTACACCAAGCCTTGTTACCTCTTTTTACTGCACTTGACATTTCCATGGTCTCACTCATTTATGCCTATTTACATGTATCTCTATAGATACCCTTGTAGATCTTCTCACTCTTGGATCTCTATTATGCCATGAACAATAAACAAGAAATATTAGAGGGACCACCAAATGTGGTAGTACTATATTACTAGGTACATAAACTACATATGTGTCTCAACCCATGAAGTATAATAGCAGGTGATCCAAACACATGCCAAAATCATAGCAATAATGGCCCAAGTCATCCATATATAAGTAATAATAGTGTAAGTCTATCATACTATCTTCCTTCATGTCATAGTTTATAAATTTGAGACATGGGGCATGACATGTACTATATGATATTTCCTCCATCATACCATTTGAGGTAACCTATCATCAAATACATAGGGCAACCCAACTAGTCGATACATAGGAAATATCTCATAAATCCAACCACTCAACAAAATGTTATGGGCCATCATCTTATACCCCTATATTATCATACCATACATATCGTGCATGAGATTCACCTAAATGATAGAACCTAGATAATATAATTCACCCTATTTTAGGATGGACTAATTTAAGGATACCATTTATAGTGGTAACTTCTATCTAACTTATGACACAACACATGTGTTGTCATAAGTCCTATCAATGCCTTAAAAATATCTAAAAGCTGAGATATACCCATCAAAAAAGATAATTTATAATTTTGGATAAATCTTCTTTGTACTCATTTCCCAATAGGAAAGGGCTCACTTATCATCCTCCATCTCTTGTGCATCACATATGATATGAGTCCTAACAATGAGAAATATAAATAAGGCATGAAAATATTCCAAAGTGATGCCCACTTCTATGGTATATCCCTCCATCTCCCATCAAAAAGTGTTGGTCAATAATTCCCATGCTACTAGAAACATGATGAGTATATCAATACTAAGTGGGATCCTCCTCATCTACATGATACCTCCAAATTCCAAGGTAACTATCTAATCTTGATCCACATTTGATAGCTACTTCAATAAATCTAATAGCTAGGATGCATCAACTAGGTGATAAAATCTTTGTTGCCTCTATAAAACATAAAAAAATATAGAATGTATTAGATCTTGATGTCATAATATTAAAATACATTCTTAAACATTCTAAAAATACTAAAAATTATCTACTTGATTAGCCTATTTTTATTATTTCTCTTATTTCCTACACAATAGGGCCTAGTAAATTAGCCCTATCACATCTTTTTAATACTAAGTCATCCCTATGATATGGAGTCAACCACCTTGATTTATATAACCTTTTATAATTGAGTATACAAGGCCAACTTTGTTCTTTATTTATGGTGAATTTTCAACCATTTACCATAAATTTCTTAGGTATTTATTGGTTTGATTATTTCCTACCCAGTATCCTATTTTACCCCTAGTTTACCTAAAAATTTAGTAGGGTCATTTTCAATATCTAAATTTTTCTTAAATATCTATTTTTCTATATCTAGATTAATTTCTAATAAAATTACCAAAAACTTAACAAATAATGCATCACTTACTTAAGTTACACTAGCTAGGGCCACTAATCATCCTCCATGTTGAAGTCATCATCTCCTCACTATGGTCACTCTCTAGGTTCAAATGGGTCTCTTAGATAAATATTTTCTTAGAGTAGTAAAAATATAAAATGAATTAATTGTCACCCAATTTATATATACTATTCAGAATTATTTTCCAATAAATTTTATTTTTTTCCCATAACTTTGTTTCTACAAACTCTTTTTTTGAACTAAAAGATGTTCTAGAATCTTCATGTATTAGAGAATTTTTCAACATATTACATGTATATTTTACCAAAACAATTATTTTTCAATTATTCTACAAGTTTACCTAATGTTCCCTACATTGGAAACTTTTGCATTTATTTCACTTATTTCCTCGTATATAGCACTAAGGTAATTAAAGGTATGTATTTTCAAATTCCATCCTTTGATTTACATTATTTTCTTCTTACTAAAATTTACTTACCTCAGCATTGTGTGTTTTTGTTTTTTTTTCTAAAGCACCATCTTATGTTGTAATTATGTGACACATGATGAGTTTTGAGTGAGGAATATGTATACACACAATATTTTTAAACTTTATCAATTAATGATGTTTTTTATCTTAAAGGAACCTATCAAGACTCAATCTCTCTAACTATACACCTTAAAGGGTACATCAAGAAAGGGGTGGGTAGACCATTGGTGCTTCACAAAAAATTTATTCCCTATAACACCACATAAAACCAAAAAAAATATCTCTTATGCATTTACATAATATTTAAAACATCCATTACACATTATTCTAATAAATTTACCACCTCAAATATCCCCTACCTAAGCCAAAACCTCTTTTTATCATTTACCCAACAAAGTCAACCTGGGTCAACCCTATTATTAAAAATAAGCATGTTGCAGGATTTGGTTGGCCCTAACCTACCTATTATGGGACCTAAATACTTTCTTTATTAAAAAAAATGGTTGATTGGGTTAACTCTATCATCTAAAACTTCATAAGATTTTAGGGTTAGATCTAGTGATATAAACACATCCTTTTTCCATTTTCATGAGAGAGAGATAAAATTAAACATTTATTTGCACATCTACTTATCTACTATTCTAATTGAGGAGCCATTACTTAGGGTTTAATACTAAATTTGGAGAGAATAATATTTTCTTGTGAGATCAGTCTTTTAGATGTATAGGAGAATTTATATAGCCTAGAGATGACCTATCTTTATTATCATTACAAACAAAAACAACCTATTGCAAATAACCATTGGCCAAAGGAGACATTAAGGCTTGATGATTTCATCTTCAAGGTAATTATTCCTAACTCTTTCTCCTCTTTATTAATTAGATATATTTATATGTGTTATCTTAAGAATATGTTTCTCTCTCCATGCATTAGGATTACATCTACATTTACTTGTGTAGAGTTCTTCTCTGCATGTTTTCTTTTATGTTTATTACCCCCATTTTGTACCACATGCTTTGATGAGTACTAAATTTTATTTAATTTGCATTATCATTTAATTTTATAAGAAAACATAGGACTTAGCTAGGGTTATTATGTGATATTGCTTGACTAGAGGCTTTAAAACCCTTTCTAGTGATATTGTGGGGTAAGAGACCCCTTAGTTAGGTCTAGTGGATCCATATTGGTCATGAAACTGATTGTCTAAATATACTAAAAGTGGAAGGGCTAGTGTGATTTATATTATCCGAGCTAGGATTGATTTGTAGATCATCATAACTTTAGATTGTACCAATCTAAGACATCACCTGAAAAGGTTTTAGATAGAGGTTTGGTAACAAAAAGGTATTTAGTTTAATCTAATATATTTAAATGTTAAAAAATGATTTAAAATGTAGATTAAGATTTATGTATCCATTACATGTGATATTAGGATTTTTACCACCTATGTTTGTGGTTTCAATTTGAGAAACTAATGGTTTATTTTTAAGATATTTAATTACTTTGTTAATAAGTGGGGATTGTGAAATGAGTCTACCTTGTGCATATTTAATATGTTTTGGAGGAAAATTTGTATTTTTCACTCCCTATTGAGGTTATTAAGGTTTATTTTAAAATTTTAAGAGTTGATTTTGCCTTTGCATCATCTAATTTCTATTAGTAGTTTGAAAGGTATCCATTTGGTTCATGGTTTACAATAAGATTTGATGAGTGATAAGAGATTTTTTGATAGAAGAGGAATATTTGGATGAAATAATGGTAACATTAATTTTATTTTTAAAATGTGCACTTTGATTAAACCCATTAAAAGAAGGACTCAAAATACTAGGCATGGTCAAAATGTCAAAGTTAATGATTTTGTATATATACCTTTGAAAAGGTTACTAAGGAGTTGTGATAAACCTAAATAAAAAAGAATGATGGAAATGATAGGCATAAAAATAGGATAGAAGAGGCTCTCAATTGTTATATGCCATAGATTTCAAACTACATGGTTAACATTGAGATGATAGATAAGAACATTGGTATCGAGCAAGATATTCATATTGAGGTGGAGCAGGTTGAAAATTAGGACAATCAAATAGACACTCACATTGTTGATAATAGGGAAGGAATGAATTTGATTCCTACCATCAGTAAATATAATACTCATATTACTAATAATAGGGAAGGCATGAATCCTATAGGCTGTAAAGAGAAGAATGAACATGTACAGGGTAAAATAGGGGATCTTTATCTACAAGCTCAGGTAGATTTTGATTTGAAGTATTTTAAAGATATTGCTAAAAACTCAAATAAATTTAAGATTTTGGATGATGAGGTTAATATTCATAAGGAATTTCTATGATAGTTCATGAAGGACCATTCTATATTGAAACAAGATGTTAACAACTTCAATAAAAAAGATGGCTTGTATTATTTTTGAGAGAAGGAAATTGAAATGGCATCCCAAATTGAGACTTTTTTGATAGATTTATTAGGTTGGAGAATGATAATAGGGAACTCAAAAAAAAATTGAATCTATTGGTTGCTTTTAATAAAGTAATAGTGAACAATGCAATGCAGAGTATGGACAATTTATCAAAGCTCTTTAGCAATGCTAATACAAGTGGCAATGATCCTGCTCCCAAGAAGAGGATTAAAGGAGTGGCTTCTACTTCTATAAATTAACTATTGGTAAGTGGGTTGGAGATAAAATTTCAATGTATGATAAAGGAATGGACATTAGCTTATGATGAATGGAATAAAAATATTTAATAAATCTTGATATTTTATATTGAAATCTCTGAATTAGTTATTTTTGTGTTGTATCTCTATTGTAATTCTCTAGTGAACTTGTATGTTCTTAATTTTTTTGTGGATATTTTGGCCTATGTAACTAGAAAATTTGGTGGTATTTTTATGGTTAAATTCCCTAAAAGAACTCACATTTACCTTTAATAAGAAAATACTAGGCATGGTGGAGGAATATGGAAGGGAAGAAGTTATGTACTGACTTACCCTAAGTCTAGTGGAAAATTTATGTGTAGGGGAAGGAAGAAACTCAACATGATGTGTCATCATGAAATTATATATGATTTTAGGGTCCTTACCCATATTATTAGGATTTTAATTAATGTAAATAGTAATTTCAATAGTATACTAAAAATCACTATCATCCTATATAATAGGCATGTGTGGGAGATAGTTAAGTGGATAAAGAGGTTGTTAAGTAATTACTGAATCATATTTTATAGTCCTAGTAGTCACATTGAAATTTATTTTATCTTGGTGTTTTATAGTAGTATAAGGAAAATGATATAAAGAAGCTTTACAAGAATTAGTCAAATCCACCATAGATTATTAGGTTTTGTGCTTGAAATCAACAAAAATATATCACATGATGGGATAAGAGGGATATAACTTAACTGGGATTTCCATTGTACTTAAATCACATAGAATAGACTACATCAATGAATTTTATGCAATAGACACTAAGACTAGAAAATTTAGACTCTATCAAGTTGGTCAATTCACAAAGATATGTAGAAGTATGAAATATATATTGTATCAAAATACTCAATGGAGTCTAGTGATTAAATTTTGATATAACAAATTATATTAGGCTAGCAAATATAGTATGATTAGATGGTTTTATGAATAATAAATTGTATCAAGGTGGTCGATTCTATTAGGAGAAAAAATATGTATGATCTAATATATCTTATTAGGTTGGATAATGTATTTTGATAGAAAGAAGATGACTAAAACATACTTTTTATCCTTCCAATTGGTACCTCAAAATATACCTATTGAATTAGGTCCATTGAGTGACCTTGGATGAAATTCAAGAGACTTTCATCCTCTCTTTTTAGGATTTTTTATGGTATAATCTAGGTCTTGTGTTGTAGGTATAGGGATCCATGAGATAACATGTGTAATGAAATTACTTATATGATTTAAAACAAGAAAATTATATATCATAGAATTAAGAGAAGAATAAATAGATCCATAACAATAATTGTCAAAAGAGAAGAATACTTGAATATTATGATTTGTCCACTTCGATGGGGTGATATCCAAAATAATGCAATAAAAACATAATTCAAAATATGATGATAAAATAATCTCCACTACATTTTATACATATGCTACTTATCCAAGGTTATTCCATAGTTTGACCATACTAAGAACATAGATAAATGCAAAAAGATAATATGAAGGTGGGAAGGCCATAATTTAGCCATACATGTGCTTAGACACACTAAAAGTTAAGGGTGTAGCATGACCCTCCCATTCAAAATAAACATTTTTATCAATGTTGAATAAAACCAATATTCCATTGTAGGAATGTTTCATCCTCTCATGTTCCATCTTTAGAATGCAAGCTCTTCCATTTGATCAAATAATCACTAATGGCTTTGGTATGGAGTTTCTTAATATAGGTGTGAAGGATATAAAAAGGATCCAAAATGACTCATCTTTCTTCATCTAATTTAGATAACTTAGTTTGAGTGAAAATTCTATGTCAAATTTATTTCTTCTAGTAATATACATAGAATACAAGATGTATACAAGTAGATGGAGGTAATTCCATCTTGTAAGCCATGCTACCAATTTTCTGCAGGATTTGATAAGGGCCATAATACTTTGTGACATATTGTTATCCTTTTTCTATTTTTTAAGATACATATACTTATATGGTTTTAAATTCATAAATATCCAATCACCTATGTCAAAATTCCACTCACTATAGTGTTGATCTTCTTATTTCTTCTTTCTATTCTGTGTCATTGCTAAATTCTATCACAAACTAACTAGCACCTCCTGTTGATTGTGAATGTGTTCCTCAATATCTCAAACCTTAAAATGTATTATCAAATATAAATTAATGGATAGGGGATGATACCAATAAAATTCCACAAAGGGAGACATCTTGGACAAAGTGTGAAAATAAGTTTCATAACATCATATAACAAGTGGCAACCAATGAACCCATTTGTCCTATTTATCAGAAACAAAATAATCAAGATAACCTTTTATACATTTATTGACCACATCTATTTTTCCATAATATCAAGGATAATAATATGAGATATGAGCCAATTTCATGCTCAAACATGAAAATAATATAGTCCAAAAATTACTAGAAAATATGGAATCTCGGTCACATATAATTATCTTTAGATTACCATGTAATTTCTGAATTCTATTGAGAAAAGTAAAAAAGATTGTAATAGAAACAAATGGTTGTGATAAGGAAAAAAAAAGCATACATGGTGATTCTATCTAGAAATACCATGATAAAAAATTTACCCTTATACCATGGTAACCTTGTATTGAAATCCATGTAAACCTCCTCCCAATACTAGCTAGGTATGGATAAAGGTTGTAGAATATATAGGGTATTAATGGTTTCAACTTTGATTTGTTGAGATACCATGTATTAAATGACATATTTATAAACATACCCCTTCATTCCATCCCAAAATAAATCCTTATTGATTCTATGATATGATTTCAAAAATCTAAAGTGACCTCCAAGTGGAGAGGCATGAAGTTCCTAAAGAGTTTTATGTTTGAGGAGAGAATGATTATAGAGGTATAATCTATCATTATAACATACTGTGTTCTCCTTCCATGTAAATTTTTTAGATTCATCATAACCCTACTAAATATTTTGAATCAAATCCTTGGTATCACTTTTATTTTCCCATTCAGATCTTACTTCCTCTAGCCAATCTACCTAAAACATGGTCATGGAAAATAACAATGCCTCAATTCATTCATCTCATTAAGAGGGGTCATCTTCCACCAATTTTCTCTTTTACTTTATTATAAACTTTCAGAATCACATCCTAACATTTTAGTCACCTATTTCTATTGTTCTTCAGATGATAATCAATACTCCAAAAAATATTTGAGGTTATCATGATCAGTATTTACCTAAAATTGATTACCCATCAAATAAGGCCTCCATTATTTCATTGCATGCAGAATAACCATCATCTCTTTTACATAGATTGGTTTGAACTTATTTTTCCCTTTAGTTTTCAACTTTCAAATGCTAGTGATCTATCTTATTATATTAGTATAGACCCTATGCCATATCCCATTGTGTCACACTCCATAATAATTGTTTTTGAAAAATGGGAGTAGCCAAAATTGGAGTTATGCACATAACCATTTTCAATTGTTTAAATTCTTTGGTATCTAAATTAGTCCACTAGAAGGATACTTTATTCAGGAAAGAGGTGTGTGGGGTTGAAATCCTACCATAATTTTTGGAAAACCTATGATAGTAACTAGTTAACCCCATAACTCCTCAAATATTATTGATGTTATTAGGGAACCTACAAATCCATTATCACTTTTATTTTTTTAGGATCAACTTTCAGTCCTTCATGTGAAACAATATGAACCAATTACTCCACCTTTTAGACACCAAAAACACACTTGGAAGGTTTGAAATAAAGCTACTGTTATTTCACAATATAAATTACCTATTTCACAAGCTTTAAATGGTATTCCCAATTATTTTTATAGATAAGGATATCATAAAAAATGATAATACAAACTTTCTCAAAAAAGGCCTAAAAATAATATTCATCAAAATTTGAAATATAGATGGTGCATTTGTGAGGCCATAAGGCATGAACATAAATTCATAATGGCCTTCATGAGTTATAAAAGTTGTTTTAGGTATGACCTCATCATGGATGTGAATTTGATGATACCCAGAGTCAAGTTTTTAATTGGTGAAATAAACAAAACCTTGTAATTCATCTAGAAAATAATCAATTAATGGAATGGGAAACTTATCTTTGATGATGTACTTGTTGAATTCTCTATAGTCTGGGCACATCCTCCAAATTTCATCCTTATTCTACACCATGAATAGTGAGGAGGAATATTTGCTTTGACTATGTTAGATGATTCCTGCCACCAACATCTCATGTACCATGTTGTCAATTTCACTCTTCTGGGCATATGGATACATGTAGGTTTGACATTAGGTGGTGTACCTACCAAAATGATCCTAATGGCATGATCATGCACATGACTTAGAGGAAGTCCTTTTGACATGTCACCAAAAATAACAAAATGATCATCCATCAACCTTTGTGAATTAGGATGTGTAGACTCATTGGTTGGTTGAACCTTTATGGAAAATAAGCATGCCATACATCCTTTTGTACATTTTCTAATAATATTTATCATTTGATTATAACTAACTATTTATGGAGATTTAGTCCATAATCCATGAAATTCTAATATCTTAACCTTTGAATGGAACCTCATTAATATTTACTATAAATTCATCTCAATAGTTTCCAATGTGGTGAGCCGTTACACTCCCAAAATAATTTCAACTCCTCCCATATGAATAATAAGCATACGGTAATCTAATATGTATTCTCCCATAATAAGATTATTGTTATGTCATTTTATAGAATAGTTGACTATACCACCATCTACAATCATGGCCTAAAATTCTAGAGCTGGGTAAATGAAATAGTTCAATTAAGTATCTAACTTACTATTAATGAAATTATGTGTACTCATAGAGTTAATTAACATAGTCAACTTATATTTCTTTATGAAAATCTCCAACTTAAGAGTTTGAGGAATAATAATTCCTAAAATTGCATGCTAAAAAATAATAGGTTCAAAATCTTTATATTCATCCTCAGGTTCTTCCAAACCTACCCCTGAAACCTCATAATCTTCTTCCTCCTCATTAGTGCATTTAATGTAAAATAAATTCTTTTCATCACATCAATGTACTTTAGTCCATTTGTTGTTACCTCCAAAACACAAACCTTTTGCATGTTTTTATTTAAATTTCTAAGGTGTCAATCTGGTAGGCTAAAAAAATGATGGCATTGGGAAGGTTCATTCATATAAACTAGTAAAAGATCTTAATTTGATCAAATTTTTTTCCTCAACTAAACATTCCCTTGGTATGACTTTAGATACATTACTAGGATGAAACATGAAAACTTCCAATTGGTGATATCTTTAAGGCCACCCAAAAATAGGTCAGTCATATTTTCCTTAGTGATGTCTACAACATAGAAGGAGAGATTCTTAAATTGATTAATGTATTCCTTTACCATCCTAGTTTGGTGAAACTTGGCTAGTTGGCTGAAGAATTTTTTTTAGATAATGTTGTGATACTAGAGATTTACCTCTTCAAAAAATATATCCTAGGAAACCAAGAAACACTTATTTTTATTTTGAGCACCTAATCAAAGATACAAAATAAACAATAAATTTATATATATAGAAAGGCCATCATCACATTTTGTGAATAGGGAGTATGATGTACATTAAATAAATTTGTAATTAGATTAATCCATGTCAGTGGATAATTACCATCAAATTTGTGTAGGTCTACTTTTGGCAATAAAATCTTCATATCATGGTTGGTGTTGTGATTCTTTAAAGGAGAACCAAACTAGAGTGGTGGAGGGTTATTTTAAAATTATTGAGATAAAAAGTTGGCCAATTGCCTAGTTATTTGTTATAATTGATCTAAAAATCTACATAAGTCCCATCTCATCCCTTTGAGGTCCCATTCAATTACACTAATATCATTTTTTTGCACCATGCCTTGAAACTTTGACTTAAGTTGTTGAACTATCTCTGAAATGCTTAGATTAGAGGTTTCTAACTCAATGTCATCTTTATGAGGAGTTTTAGGCATTGATTTCCCTTTATCATGACTATGAATGTTAGGCCCTACCATGCACAAACCCTAGGATGGATGTGACTTAGAAAAAATGTATCAACAAATGATACCATTGTAATCATCTCACCAAGACAGATCCAATAACTATTAATGTGTATAAGGGTGAAAATTTTTGGCCTTAGAAAGTGTATAAATTTATTATAATGTTTTTATTTTCTTGCAAAGATGAACCCAACAACTTCTAATTTAAACAAGGTAAAAATATTCTAATTCTTTTTTTACTCAATTTTTTTATTTTTTGTAAAAAAGTCATCAATTCCTTCTAGATCATAGGTTATGTTTTTCTATCCTTCAAGTGCTTAGGACACCGGACTTGAAAAAAATTTCATGGCATAAACTTTACCAAATCAAATCTCTAATACTAATTGTAATGAAATTACTAAGATGATTCACAATAATAAAATTATATATCACAAAATTAAGAGAACAATAAATAGATCCATAATAATAGTTGGAAAATAGTAGAATACTTGAATATTATGACTAATTAATTATGAGGGGGCAACCTCAATAATAATGCAATAAAAACATAATTCATAATATGATTATAAAAGCCTAGCCACTACCTCCTCTTTATACTCTTCTTAACCAAGGTTATTTCATAGGCTGACCATACTAAGAATATAGAGACATGTAAAAAGATAATATGAGGATTTGTAAAGCACAATTTGGCCACACATATCCATAAATGAACTAAATATTAAGGGCATAATAGCCTATTTGAAATAGATCTCCAAGATATGCAACTAGCATTTAAGGATCAATTCCTACTACAACTTACATGAGACTATGTATATTACCTTATCAAATTCAATGTGTCTTCCAATTAGAAATTTTAGTTATAAATTTCCAAATAAAGGGGATCGGTCAAATTTATAAAAGAAAAAAACAAAATGTGAAGGGAGGTTTTAAAAGGAAACAAAGGTTCTTGAGAAAATAGGAAATATTAATACTAAAGACCTGAACATGTGCCCAACTATAGGTTTACCATTGTACTCCAAGTTTCACATGAGTTCAGATGTTAGCCATATAGGGAACTAAGTCTAAGGAAAATAACATATGTTGGATTTCAATGACTCTTTCTATGAATGACCACATACAATATTATTAATAATCATACACAGGCCCATAATGATCTTAAACAAAATGGAAAAAGTAAAGGGAATAATTATAATAGTTTTGTTTCCCATACTAACTATTACATGTATTTAAAAAAGACATACATTAAATATTATAAAATTAATGTCATTCATTTTTCCATAGGAAATTAGAAGACAATATTCAGATAAAACATAGTGAGATAAAAAAACTTGTATTAATATTTTAGTGTTTTATTAAAAAATTATTAAGCATTATAATGATATAAAAAGCAACACATATAGAGATGAGATGGAATCCACCTACAAATAACATGGAAGACTATTCTTATTCATAATGGATAAAAATACTTGAAAACTTAATCATTATCATGATGCTCCCATAAAATACAAATAAGAGAAAAAAGGGGACCCATGTTCATGACAACACATACCCCATTAGGATCAAAAGGAACATCAAATTTAACTTGGTAGGGGGCCACTATTCAACTAATTTAGGTTGTCCAAATGAGCTATCAATGTTTGTTCCACTAGGTTGTCTTCCCAATCAAGTAGATTAATGAGTGGATCTTGAAAGATCACCTCTACTTGAGTCATTAGCCTATCATGAGCATTGAAAGGGGATTACAAGAAGACCTTTACCTCATTAACCTATTTGATGATTTTGGTAAATTTTGTAGTAAGTTATAAGAGGAATTAGGTTGCATCTTTGTTTTCCTTCACCACCTTCTTCTTCATTACCAATTTGAAGTGACCAAAGTGGACCCCAAATTAATCATGGCTAAACAAGGTACCATACAAATGAAATAGGATTGTGATGTTTATTTAATTGAATTAAGAATGTATTTGATCCTTTATTTTATCTAATTTATTGATGGTGTCTTATATATCCATGAGCTAATCTTCTAGTATATTTTTCATGGTCCATGTGAATGTTTGATACGAGTTTAGGTATATGATAGGCATGATTTTGAGATCAAATAACATCCATTTGTTGATGATTTACACCATATTATTATATTTTTTCCACCTTAACAATCACACATAAATAATTTTTCTCTTTGGAAGAGCATATTGTTCTTGAAAAGAGGTCTAGTCACCTCTCTAGGAAAATTGAACCTTACAAACAAAAAAATGGGGAATAAGATCCTCACCTAAGACTTTAGGGCCCTAACTTGGTACTTGATGTCATCCATAAACTTATCCATGAACATTTTGGTGGCCTTGATTATAGATACTAGGTCCTCTATAATATTTTTTTACCCCATGACATACCTCTTCTATGTGATAGATAATAGATCTTGTTCTCTTCTACAAATAGTAGGGTTCCCATCTTGAATGATGGTCTGAGTAAGTACCCTCTCCATAATTATTGATTATTGATCAAAATATAGTTGAATATTAGGGTCACTTTGGTATACCATCTTGGATATTTATGCACTTAAAGCTTCCATACTTCCCATCCATCCTTGACGCACCATTTTTTACAAGATAGTGGAAGATGAGAAAGCAGGGGTGGTGGTATCTAAAGTGGAATGTGGAAGCATAGGTGGAAGAGGAAATAATTAATATGAGGTATGGAATATAATACATGATGGATGGAAAAACATGGGTTAAATGAGGGAGTTATCAAATGGTAAACCCAACAAAAGAGTTAAGACCTTAATTGGTCCTACATCATAAGGACCTAGGGGATAGCTATGCCTAAGAGCTATGTATTCAATCTAAAAGAATAAATTAAATAATTAAATATAGGTTCTAAGGAGATCCATGTGAGGGAGAGAGAGGCCCATTATGGTTCTCATGGTGTAACTGGAGGATGCAAGGTTGGCTAAGGTATAATTAGCATTGGTTATTTAATAAGATTCTACTTGGGACTCAATTATGGTAGTGTCATAGATGGAGATTACGTAGGTGTTATGATCACTTATAAAATTAATGAAGCACTAGAATATATGGTATCAGAAGAGACTAGGATGATTGCAATCAAAAATGTTCTCAGGGAAATTATGGCACTAGAAGAGAATGTGACAACCTACAAGACTAACTCAATAGAAATAGCTAAAATCAACCAAGGTAAGGTGATGGGGTAAATTATTTGATTAAAGAATCTTAGAGCATAGAATATTATAGAATCTAGTGTGTTAATAAGAACCTAGTCACTTTAAAGGGATCAAATTTGAGGAATCACAAGAGAAGGAGATTGTAGTTGGGTTGGGAAACTAAGAACACCAAATATAACTAAATATAGTAGAGTAGGGAAAACCAAGGTATGCACAAGGGATAATGTTAATTTTTTTTCAACATGGGTAGGTGTAACTTATGTTAAAAATTTAGGAGGAGCTACAAGGGGATACTTAGGCATATCATAAGTAGGGTGGAAACATTTGGTAATGTTACAAACTAGTCTCAATGTTTGCTCTCCTATGTTTCTATTCTATTTTAAAAGTTTCTACCTAGGAGGTTATATTAGGTGAATTATATGTTGATTTGAACCCTTGAAAAAACAACTAGGAAAGTCTAGTAACCATTGTTAGGACTTTAACATTAGGCTATTGGCAAGCCAATTATGGTAGAGTTAATATTAGCTTAGGACATGATTATAACCTATATCAAATTGATGATTTGATCTTTGTGATCACCTATGCATCATTGGTAGGGTTGAGGTGGATCATATCATTAAGGTAGATTTTATGGTGGTACTTAGTATTGAGCTACACTCGATACTTCTCCACATGGGCATTCATCATGCCCTAAAAATATCATTACCTATCAAGGTTTAATGAGTCGCTATGAAGGTCCATGGATTATATCACATTAAAATTATTATAGTCATGGCACTAAAAGACCATGGTAAATGGAAAAACCTTCTTATTTCTATGAAGGCAGAGACTTGTGATGTCATTGGCTAGTTGTAAAGTGATTTTATCCTCTACAAGGTGTATTAGTTCAATAAATTAATAGGATACCATTAGATTCCTTCCACATTAAGCATAATATGTTATTGGTATTACTAATATACATTGATGGGAAGAATTAAAGCCCATATATTTTTAGAAAGCCTAGGCATCTACTTTTTATTTATGGAAAAATATAGCTAGGGGTATAAATATTCACAAATATCCTATATATGGTGTATATAGTGATGAATGTATATCTTAAAAAATATTAAATGAACCAAAAACCCTATTTTAATGTATAGAGGGAAGGTCGTTCTTTCAAAATATAGGTTGGCATAGGTGGTTTCAACCACATATGACATCATGTAGAATTTTGCCTAACCCGTACCCTATTCAACTATTGTATGATGTGGAAGGTGATGATGTCCATGACTACAGGGAAATCCTCCATTTTGAGTAAGATATTGAGAATATGGAATAAATCTTGTTGACATTCACAATGTCTTTCACCCCATATAGGTAATTAAGCAACATGTTGATTTACACTTTTTCATAGAATGTTCTCATGGTGTAGGATTTTGGGTCTTTATTTACCTAATGGTTAAAGTATTCAACCATGTGCCTAAAGACCTCATATATATCATGTGTGTTTAAAAATCTAACAGTGACCTATGTATTACATATGATGTCAAAGCATGGGATATTATAATACTTCTTGAAATTAATCTAAGATATGTTTATAATATTTAATCCCATATTTGGGGATACACAATGTCCTTACTGAGACCTATAGGTGCACAACAAGTTACTAAAGAGATTGGTGTAAGTGAAGCCTTATGGCTTGGTATAAACCTTGTGTATTCCTAAATATCTAATGGATATGAGATCATAAATCAACTCCACATCATCATATTTAATCTCATCATCACTACTAGGATTATGTATATCTTTAATTGTATTAAATATCTCATTATAGTTATTAAATATTTTAACACTTTTTATGAAGGTGGTATTGTTGGACTTAGTAAATGTAGGAATAACAAAATAAATCAAATTGTGAACACTTTTACATAGAATATTATTTTATATTATTTTGGGTTTATGATTTACAAGGAGGGTAAAATCTTATAAAGATTTTATGGGTGGTTTTAGGATGCAACCAATTCCAATGAACCAACTCACAAACAAAACATAAAATAAAATAACCTAATAACTTTGGATCATAAATAATTGAATAAACTCTCCCTTGATGTAAATGGGTATTGAATATGAAATAAAAAGGGGAAGAAGTCATCAAATAATCTCTAAATCAATTGAAACTAGTGTATTGTACATCCTTTTACAAATAAAACTAATGTCACTCCATACATAAGATCACCCTATGAGTTGTGATATAAAAGGTTGATGAATAAGATCAAGGCCTACTCATCCCCCATGATCATCATATTATACTATAGTAGAAAACAATCAAAGCTTGTGCATGTACATAGATCCACATAAGGCTCCACCTAGAAGCCCATCAAATTGACCAACGTGTATTATGTATGGAACATCTTCATCATGTCAGAAACATTTTGATGACTTTTTCCCAGCATTATTGGTCTTAGTAAGTCGTATAAACTTTTACTATCACTAATGACTAATTGAAGACCTACCAATGTTATATATTCTCCCCTATCATCTGAGAGGTGAGAATCTATGCAATGAGAGAAATAAAATAAAATAATCATGCCTAGTAGATGTTGTGAATATCATGAACAAAAATACAAAACTAGAACTGAAATAAGTAAGCTACTAATACTAAACTTTCCATTTAAGCATTGAACCCAAACTCTGAGTGAATAGCTAAATAAATAAGGGTGATTATCTTCCAACCTCAATGAATCCTCCTAACCCTAGTTTAACACTTACACTTTTTAATTACAAAGATCCTAATGGAAATTTAAAGGATGATATGTTCACTAACAACACAAACATGATGCATAATTGTGGAAATTATCATTTTGAAGGTGTTAGCTGCCACTGATAATGCACCTTTATACATCATGTGGAATAATTTTTTTGTAAAATTCATATAAAGATACTTTAAATTATAAAATTAAATAAGGTAAAAAAATTTGACCAAATTTTAATCCCAACATGATTTAAACCCTTGTTTTGTATGTACTTTCTAAGAGTGTGTTTTCCAATTCCACTACAAGTTAATTGAAAGTTTAAAAGGATAATGTTAAATATATTCTTAGTTTTTTGAAAAAAAATAAATCACAAAAATGTTTTACCATGTATATATTTCTACTTTGCATGGAAATATAAAATGTGAAATCAATTTACTCTTTTTTTCAATTTGAAAATAAAAATCAATTGTGCCTTCATTGTTTGATGGGGCCCACACAGGTTTAGGTCTTCAAAGAATTTTAAAACAACTTCTAGAATGTAATTTTTCACCATTGTTAACACCAAATGGTAATTACCAGATCATTAGTATGCCCTAGAAGATGTCATACTTATATATTTTTAGAGTGATACATGAAGCATCATACATATATTCCATTTTATTCAATGTGATACATGTTTTGGATCTGACCTCCACTTCAGATCCTATGCCATTTGATTTATTTCATTATTTTTGAATCCATTTATGATACATAAATCACCATACACATATATGTAAAATAAATTATTTAATAATAATTAAGTGGTGGTCTTCATTTGATTTTGGATTCCCTTTTACCCATTTGATAATAGTTATGTTCACACAGCACGATGTTGGGTTGTTCAACTATTCAATAGAGGCACTAAACACTCTACATATGCATTGACAATTTATTCATCTTCTATATCAATCCTCATTTTATTATCCTATATGTATTTGATACCATTGTTGGCCCCAATAAATGTAGGAATAACCAAAGAAATTACATTATTAACACTTTTCCACATTAAATATTAAATTGTATTATTTTGAGTTGATTATTTACAGGGAAGATAAAAGTTTATAAAGATTTTATAGGTGGTTATAAGATGAAACCAATTTATTTGAACAAAATATTAAAAAAAATAGATAAAATAAAATAAACTAATTACTTTAGATCATAAAAAATCCAATAGGTATCCAAAAATTCTTGTTTTAGTTTTGGATTTAAAATTAAGGCAACCATTTCTAAATCACTTCTCTTCTACATGTAAGAATTTAGTAGGGATTTAGTTTTGGATATGGATTGAAATAAAGGAATGGGGATATAAATAATTTTAATTCATATAAAAGTGATAAAAGTGAGCCCAATTGATATGGAACCTTATAGGGCTCTATGATATTTTAGGTAGTAATGGTTTTGGAGGTCCATGTCATGTAAATTAAACTATAAGTTTATGGTCTCAATTCTAACTTTACCATTTTGGGATTAGATATGTTGTTTTTTAACATGCCTTAATTATATTTTTTTGTTATGATGGAACCTATCAAGGTGTTAAATCGTGAAACACCCAAGTGGGATAATAAATGCTTAGAATTATGGTTAGTACACACCTAGTTTTGACCCTCATGAAATTTGATCAGTGTTTAAATAATCCATGTGCCATATATACATTGTTGGGATCAATGGGTACTATAATGAATATTTGTAGTGAGAAATTCCAAAACTTAATATATTTTCCTTTGTATATGGGCTCTTGAGTGTATGGAATTACAAATGACACTCTCCTATTAGATCAAGCCTCTCAAGGATCTAAAAATTCTAACACCTTTAGGTGTATTGGTAGACATGGAAATATTTATTATATAAATAATTTTATGGTATCTAAAAAAATTTAAACCTCTAAGTGTATGGTTACATGACACTCTCCCATTTGATCTATCCTCATAGGTCTTTGACAACTTTGACACCTCTAGGTGTGCAGGTACACATGGCACTTTCCCATTGGATCACACCTCTAGGACTATGATTTATCTAAAACCTCTATGTGTATGGTTATACATGACACTCTACCATTATATTAGGTATCCTAAGGATTTGAAAAAATTGAGATCTCTGAATCTAAGGGTATATGTTGAACTCTCTCATTGGATGAGGCCTCCTAAGGCTTTGACAACTTTAACACCTCCAAGTGTATAGGTACATAGAATTATCCAATTCTATTAGGCCTCCTAGGGATATAAAATATTTGACACCTATATGTTTACATGTACACATGGTTATATCACATTAGATCAGGCCTTTTGGGGACTTTGATATATTTTACACCTCCATGTATACAGGTACACTAGTACTCTCCCATTAGATCAAACCTCCCAAGGATCTAATAGCTTTGACACCTCTAGGTGTACATAAATAATTATGGTGATATCCCATTATAATGGGAATAATGGGGATATTACAATTTTGAAACCTATGGGTGTATAGGTACACATGACACTCTCCTGCACTATTCCATTTGATTAGGGATTATAGGGCTATGAATGATCTAGGACCTAAAAATTGTATAAAAGGACCAAGTAATTTAAAATTACCTCTAATCAATGGGATGCTTACTTGTCATAAAAGAGGCTTTGGGAGATGGCAGATGGACTCTAAGACTAATGCTCTGGGAGATGCCTATTTTAAAAATTTCTTACAAGGAATAATTAATACCTAAAAAAGATAAATATGGATAACATTTATCAAACACATTATGACCAATATTTTTAATATAAATAGTTGTGAAATGACTTGAACATAATCAAATGGGTCATTATCATAATTGCATGACATATCAAGGAATGATAATCTAACAAGTGCTCGAGATTTTAGAAAGGATGATTATTAGACTAGGATGAATAAAAGGCCAATAAGTTTTGTATTTTTATATGATTTATAGGTCCCATTTTATTCTATGAAAAGGGATGTGTTGGCCAAAATAAATTATGACTATGCGAGTAAAACACTATTTAGTGTTTAGAACACAAATTGTAGACCTCCATTATTAAATAAGTGGGTAGGAAGTCAAAATTTTATTTCAATAGAATTAGAGGAGAAAGGAGAACTTAATTTTAATGAAAAACATAACATATTTGGATTTAATTCCTTCAATATCTCATCTTGTGTTAAAAGTGACTTATTTCCTTTGGTATCCCTTTGAATTAAATAACAAGATTAGAGGTGGCTTAGGTGTGTATAACTCCTAAAAGGCACTTATTATTTTGCATAGATCGGCTAAGGGGAGTCTTAGATATTGAATTGATGTTATCCAAGTGTCAATATCCCTATTACATATACCTTTTGCTATACTTTAGGCATTATTCTATTTTTGGATACAACAAAAATCATGTAATGGAGTTTGTACAAAGTTCTTTTTTGTAGGAAGAAACTTCAATATTTTATTACAATTTATACTTCCTCTAGTTATGATATTTTATTTATTTTTGATCCATGAGGGTTGGGAACCAATGTAGCCAAGGTGAATTGTTAATTTAGTGAAATCTTATCACCAAGGGGAATCTTTGATTATTCAATGAATTCAACATGACCTTTTGATGTTCTTTAAGTGTGTTAATGACCTCTTGTCAAAATAAAAAAATTATCAATTCAACTGCTCAGTTTTAAATCAATAGTTTTTTTCTTATTGGGAATTGAAAAAAGAAGTGTCCAATTTATTAAAATAATTATAAGCACATATATATGTATCTAGATATGTATATTTTATTAATGACACAATATTCAACAACTACATAGAGTTACACGGGAAAACCTCATATAGAGGTAAAAGCCCCACAAAATATTATTCATTGTTTTCAAAAATAATTTTAACCCAATACAGTAATCCCTCTTTCTCACTTCTTCTCATACACTTTTTTCATATTACTTCAAATACTTGAGTTTGAATGTGTTGGGTATGTTGTGATTTTACTACATAAAATCATTTATAAGTGGAGGGAGCCATTATAACCAATGGGTTCACTCCCACCTGATTCATAATTATAATAAATATAACAATGTATTTAATTATTTAATTACTTAAGTTTAATCTACATAGTTTAAATAATAAAATTATTTATTTATTAATAACCAATTTTATTAATGTATTAATGGAATTTACCATTAACATTAATTGTTCCAACACTCCTTAATGTTAAGTGGGGATACATGCCATATCCACCTTTATCCAAAAGTAATTATACATCTTAAAATATCTAAGATTATTTTAGGTTGAATGAAACATTTCAAGGATTTAAATAACCTTCATCATGCCAATATAATCTTTTGAAACAAAAGGAATTACAATCTATATACTATGTAAAGTAAGTTTAAGCTAGCACAATCATGAGACTATGTCTAATAGTTTCTCATGAATAATCGATCAAAATTTTTGGATCTTTTTATTACATAATTACTTCCATTAAAAGACATAATTTTAAGTATTGGGTACACTATAAACACACATATGGTGAAGTTTACAAAAATCACAAAGTGAATTATCACAATGATTTTAAAAATTGAGAATAAGTATAGAGAAGAAGAAATAAACATGTGGCCATCAAAAAGTGACATTGTCATGCATGTTCCCCCTCAATGGAAACTATAAGAGGCCAATCATTGTTTATAACTTATAAAAAATTTTATCACCAAGTGGTTTTGTGAATATATTTTCCATTTATTCATCTGTAGGACAAAAAATGAGTTAAATATCACCATTAAGTAGTTTCTCTTAGATAAAATGCACTTGAAATTTAATATTATTAGTTTTTTAGTATTACACTAGATTCATTTCTATATATATACAAATTTGATTATAAAAAATAAGGGTGGTATTATGAGAAACATCCAAATGGAGTTCATATAACAACCTTCACAACTACATAGATTATTTAGTAGCTTGCATATCACTTTTGTACTTTGTGTAAACATTATTTATGTATTATATAACACCTTAGTCTTATACACTTGGAAAATACATATCATGGATGTACCTTAAAATTATAAACCTTTCCTACTACCAAAAGGATTACATACACTATGTCCCTATGCCTAATTTATTATGTCTTAGTATAACTAGTGTTATTCTGATGACTTGAACCTTATATCTTGCCTAGAATGTTATGAACCTACTTATCTTCCATATTTATAAGTTTTGAACCTATGATTATTTTCTAGTTTACAAAACACTTGTGTCCTAATCAGATGCCTATGTCAACACAAATGCCTTAACCCAAGGTAAATGTCTGATTCCCTAAAGTTATCCAATTTACAAATGAAATGTATCCTAAAGTTTGGCCTAAGTGATTTAATGTGGCATATTATTCAAAGGGATTGGTATCAATACAAGATTAACCCTCATTCATTCCTAACATATAAATATCTAGTATCTAACAAGGCAACTAACCAAAATCATTACATCAAGCACTCAAGTGAGCAAAGATTTTCTATTTTCTCACATTTTCATATTAGTCATAGGGACACCATATCTACAAGTCTGAGGTGCTAAAGGAGCAATCCCTAATATAAAATTTACAAGTTACAAGATAAGTCATTGTTATGCTTATTTATCACACATGAAATGATTCAAACATAAGACAAAATTTAAGGGAGAACTACATAATTCTAAATCCTGCTTCAGAGTATTGGCTATGTGGATAGTGGTCATTGACATAGGGGTCTTTTTGGAAGCTTGAAACTATGTTACCACTAACTTTTTTTTCCACAACCAATATGAATATGAATAACTACGATATTTATATTTGACAAGGAGTGATAGTCCATGACCTATATTTAAATGCACTAAAGTGAAGGTGACATAGAACCTATAAGTGTCAAGGTAGTCGCATCAAGTTTTAGTACATATTCTATGCTAGACACCTATATCTAAGTTAGATAATATCATCAATAAAACCACCCTAGGTTATTTCAAGTGTCTATGGATATAGAGGTACAATTTCCAAAATCATGTGACTGATCCAAAATCTAGAACCATTATACTTTTTGCTTATTTCAGATCTAAATCTATGTTAACATTAAAACCAACTATCTTATTTTCATTATCATTTAAATTTATGTACTTTCTATCTTTAACATCTCAACAAAATAAATTTAGTATATCTTTTATTTGATATTTTCTAACAATTGGCCTAATTTAGAGATAATATGCCATTTTTATAACCTAGGATATCTCTTACCCCTTTAAACCTAGATTTCCCCATAACTAAATTTTAGGGTTAAACCTTTTTTAAACTTAATACTTGAACATATGTATTACTTAATTGTGCCATATAATATTTTTCTTACCTACTTTGTCCTAATCTTTGTGTTCTTTACCTCTATATCACGGATGATATTGATTGATTTGATGATTATGATTATGAAAATCTCTAAATTTCTATCAAATAAGGGGTAAAAATTTATTACTCTTTTATTCTTACAAATACTAAAGCGTCTAATCTCAAAACTTTGAATGGTGGTAGATATCATACCTCTAATTAGGTTTACCCACTATTTCAAGAGATGAGTTGATCCATCTTAATAAAGATAAATAAACTTTATCGTTACTCCCTACACCACCATAATATGATTTTGGCCTTTCATATTTTCTAAAATATGGAAACAAAGGGCAAAGGTTGGGAAAATATAAGCAAGGTATAACCCACCCTATATCTCTTAAATATAAAAAAATTGATGTGGCTTGGGATTTTTGGAAAAAACCATGAGTCTTCAACAAGAAAATTCATCTAATCATTCCCTTCATGTATATTATACCATAAAAGTGGGTACATGTGACCAAAATTATCCTTCATATGATTGTTAAAAGTTTTGACAAATATATAAGTAAATCATAATTGATTTACAATTTTATTATAAGTGAAACATTACTCAAAATAAACTAATTCAACTCCAATAATTCCCACATTTTCAAATAATATCCCCATTATCAATGGTGATGATTATTTTTCCCCCTCATTTGACATTGAAAATTTGTGAAAGTTTAAACAAGACATCATGACATATTTACCAAACCTCCCTCCAATACCTATATATATATATATATATATATATATATATATATATATATATATATATATATATATATATATATATATATATATATATATATATATATATATATACACACACAAAAAAAAAAAGGTTAATCAACCAAGATATTCAAATGATATACCAAAGGTAGTAAAATTAAGAGATCCAATACCATTACCAAAGTATCTTATATTAATTGATTCAAAACTTACACTTGTTATCCATGAGGATGGTGATACACATATACCTAGATTTAAGAGAGGTGGTTTAATATAATTAATGATAACAACTATACCAATCACTACCATTCCCATCAATTATCTTATTTCTATGATGATCACTATTGGGGATCTTTAAAATAAGTTTTTATTCTTTGAGTAAAAAGGGATTTCCATAATACTAATGGAAATGTTACTAAATTCAATAATCAAACTCTTATATAATGTGTAGACACTATTTTATGGATTATATAACACCTCAGTCTTGTACACTTGGAAAAATAAGACCTTAGATGTTCCTATCAATTCCATACCTTTTTCTACTTTATAAAGTCATATATATACTCTATACTGTGCCCCTTAGCCTATCTCTTGGTCTAACCAGTATTATGTTGATGACCTATAAATTTTATCTTGCTTAAAATTCATAAAACCTAGTTATATTCCACCTCTATATGTTCTAAGTATATACCTAATTTCTTGCTCCCTAGACACTAGCATCCTTGGCAAACACCTACATCAAATAAGGTGTCCTGCTCTAATACAACTATCTAGTGTTATAAAGTCATATAATTTACAAATAAAATGTATCTTAATAGTCAACCTAAGTGATTTAATATGAGTTATTTCTCTAAAATGATTGATATAAATATAATATCAACCCTCATTCATTCCTCACATAAATGACCTAGCACAGACCAAGGAAACCTATCAAAATCATTCAATCAATCAATTAATAAAGTAAAGTTTCCATATTTTCTACTATTTTCATATTATTCATAGGGATAGAACATACACATGTTTGAAGTACTGAAGTAGCATCCCAAGACCTATATTTTTTAATTTAAAAGTTAGGTAATTATTGTATTTGCTTTTCACATATTTCATGATTCACACACAAGCCAATACATAGGGTATAACTACATCAGTTTGATTCCCTCTTCAGAGTATTGGATATGTAGGTAATGCTCATTGATAGAGGGGTCTTTGGGGTCAGCTCAATACCATGTGCCCACTAACCCATTTTCCCTAGGGTCATTATGAAGATGAAAAAGTAGGGTTTTGTAATTTCATGAGTGATAATTCATGACCTAGATATTAATACACTAGAGTGAAGGTGAAGTCAAACCAAAAAGTATGTAGATGGTCACATCCTTTTGTAATTGTTATTATATACACAACACCTATGTAAGGTTTAGATAGTATCATCGATGCAACCATCCCAAGTTAACATTAATGTTTATGCCTTAAAAAGCATCTAATCTAGAATCTAATGACTATTCCATAATCATTTTCTAGTTTACTTCTTACATATTCCAAATATAGAACTACTTGAACATTAGAACTATCTACATATATTAATTATTTATCATTTTGATATCTGACATAATTATACTTACTATTTTTTACCTATCTTAGTTTAATGAATTTAACATATGTTTATATATGCATTTAAGACCCAATTGGCCTAATTTAGAGATAGTTTATCATCCTCGTGATCTAAAATATCTCTACCCATTTAACCCTAGATAACTTTTATCTATACTAATTTAGGGTTAAATATTTGGTAGACCTAATTTGTATGAATGCAAACATTTTTGATTCCTAGGGTTTTTAGTCTACAAGTGTTTCATATTATTTTAATTTTTCATTTCATACTTATATTATTTTTTATTCAACCTATGCATAGCCCTATATTGGAAGGTGATCCTGTTAAACACATTGAGAATCCCTCCCACCACCTAAGATGACTCAAACCAATGAGGGATCTCAGTCTACATATCATGATGATACCAATGTTGATAATGAAAAACAAATTGATGAGGAAGATTTTTATAATGAAAACATGAGTCTAATAAACCAATGAACATCATAAAATAGACTAGGAACAAGTTCAAACACTTATATTATTTCATGGGCATATTTGTCAGAACCCTAAAGATCTTGATGAGATCCTCAAAACTATATTCAAAACAAAAATTTCAAAAGGTATAGTTCAAACATCCCTCTCCTTGAACACATTACCACTCAATACTTCAAATGGGGGCACACATTATGTGTTTAAACCTTGGTTTCCTAAATACCAAAACACTATCATTACATCTATCATGGAATTACCAATTATTTCAAAGCAAATAACAATTTCAATGCCTATTACTACTCAAACCATGTTTATATGCCCTTTGGTGACCAATCAACTTGGTAATATAAATCCTAATGGGTCAATAGTTCAAATTCAACTTAAAGTTATAAATATCTTAGAGGACAAGGTTACAAACATTAAAAAAAACACTATAAAGTCTCCTCATGTAATTGATTTGCAATATGTGTTGCATAACCCTCTTACATTTGAGACATCTTTGCACCATTTTCCAAATAGTTTATTGTACCTAAGTTTCCATTTTATCATGGCAAGGGTGATCCCAAACAACATATTTGAACATTTTATGTGGCATGACTTGAGTATTCTTCCAATGATAAAATTTTGACCAAGTTATTCCCAAGAAGCCTAAAGGATAATACTTTGAGGTGGTTATATTATTTACCTATCCAATCCATGAAAGCATTCAAACTTCTTAAATATAAGTTTTGGGCATACTTTTCCATTAATATTTCTAAAAATAGTCTATTATGCTTAAATTGCCAAAATCAAACAAGGAATAAATGAACCAATAAATGAATATGTCTTGAGATAAAATACAATGTTGGATAAAATGACCAATCCTATATTTGGTAAGGAGTTACAAGACATTAAATAAGTTTTTTCTTGATCCTTTGCATGAGTCCATTATTTCCAAGAAGTTTAATTATTTTCATTAAATAAGCTCAAGTCTGTAGTAAACACATGATACACCAGAGTATTGTATATGTAGGAAATGCTCATTGATAGAGGGGTCTTTATGGTCAACTCAAAACCATGTGCCCACTAACCCATTTTCCCTAAGGTCATTATGAAGATGAAAAACTAGGGTTTTGTAATTTCATGAGTGATAATCCATGACCTAGTTCATAATACACCAGAGTAAAGGTGAATTTAAACCCAAAAGCATCCATGTGGTCGCATCCTTTTGTAGTATTTATTATATACACAACACCTATTGAAGGTTTAGATAGTGTCATCGATGAAACTATCCTAGGTTACATTAATGTTTGTGACTCCAAAATCATCTAATCTATAATTTGATGAATATTCCATAATCATATTCTACTTTACTTCTTACATATTCTAAATATAGAACTACATTAACATCAAAACTATCTAAGTACATTACTTATTTATCATCAAAACTATCTTAAATATTAGTTTTGGGCATACTTTTTCATTATTATGATCAAATTTCCAAAATCAAACAAGGAACAAATGAGCCAATAAATGAATATGTCTTGAGATAAAAGACACTATTGGCTAATATGACCAATCCTATGTCAAAAAAGGAGTTATAAGACATATTAAAGAAAATTTGGCTTGATCCTTTACATGAGTCCATTATTTCCATGAAGTTCAAATATTTTCATTAAATAAGCTCAAGTATGAAGCAAACACACAAGATACATCAAAGTATTGGATATGTAGGTAATGCTCATTAATAGAGGGGACTTTGGGGTCAACTCAACACCATGTGCCCACTAACCCATTTTCCATAGGGTCATTAGGAAGATGAAAAACTAAGGTTTTGTATTTTAATGAGTGATATTCCATGACCTAGATATTAATGCACTAGAGTGAAGGTGAAGTCAAACCCAAATGCATCCAGGTGGTCACATCCTTTTATAGTAGTTATTATATACACAACACTTATGGTAGGTTCAAATGGTATCATAAATGTAACTACCCATGTTACATTAATGTTCATGCCTCCAAAAGTATATAATCTAGAATTTGATGACTATTCCATAATCATCTTCTAGTTCACTTCTTACATATTCCAAATATAGAACTAAATTTACATCAAAACTATCTAACTACATTACTTATTTATCGTTTTGATATCTAGCATAATTATACTTACTATTTTTACCTATCTTAGCTTAATTAACTTAACATATGCTTATATATGAATTTATGACCCAATTGGCCTAATTTAGAAATAGTTTATCATCTTCATGCTCTAAAATATCTATACCCATTTAACCCTTGATAAATCTAATCTATACTAATTTAGGGTTAAATATTTGATAAACTTGGTTCATATGAATGCAAACATTTCTAATTTCTAGGGTTTTTAGTCTACTAATGTTTCATATTATTTTAATTTTTCATTTCATACTTTTATTATTTTTTATTCAACCTATGCATATCCCTATATTAGGAGGTGATCATATTGAACACATTAAGCTTCCTCTCCCACCACCTAAGATGAATCAAACCAATGAGGGATCTCATTATACATATCATGATGATACCAATGTTGATAATGAAAAACTAATTGATGATGAAGATTTTTATAATGAAAACCATGAGTCTAGTGAAACCAATGAACATCAAAAAATAGACTAAGAATAAGTTCAAACACTTACATTGTTTCATGGGCATATTTTTCAAAACCCTAAAGATCTTAATGAGATCTTCAAAACTATATTCGCAAAAAAAAATTAAAAGGTATAGCTCAACCATCCCTCCCCTTAAAAACATTACCACTTAATACTTATAATGGGGGCATAAGTTATGTGTTTAAACCTTGGTTTCCTAAAAACCAAAACAATATCACTACATCTACCATGGAATTACCAAGTATATCAAGTCAAATAACAATTTCAATACCTATTACTACTCAAACCATGTTTACATCCCCTTTGGTGACTAATCAACTTGATAATATAAATCCCAATGGGTCCATAGTTCAATTTCTCCTTAAAGTTATAAATACCTTAGAGGACAAGGTTATAAACTTAAAAAAAACACTATAAAGTCTCCTCATGTAATTGATTTGCAATATGTGTTGCATAACCCTCTTACACTTTAGACATCTTTGCACCCTTTTCCAACAAGTTTGTTGCACCTAAGTTTCCATTCTATCATGTCAAGGGTGATCCCAAAAAAAATCTTCAACATTTTATGTGGCATGCCTTGAGTATTCTTCCAATGATAAAATTTTGGCCAATTTATTCCCAAGAATACTAAAGGACTATGCTTTGAGGTGGTTCTATTATTTACCTATCCAATCCATGAAAACATTCAAACCTATTATAGATTAGTTTTGGGCATACTTTTCCATTAATATTTCTGAAAATAGTTTATTATGCTCAAATTTCCAAAATCAAACAAGGAAGAAATAAACCAATAAATGAATATGTCTTGAGTTAAAGGGCAATGTTGGCTAAAATGACCAATCCTACATTAGATAAGGAGTTACAAGACATATTAGAGAAAAAATTTCTTGATCCTTTACATGAGTCCATTATTTCCAAAAAGTTCAAATATTTTCATTAAATAAGCTCAAGTATGTAGTAAACACACAAGATACATCAGAGTATTGGATATGTATGTAATACTTATTGATAGAGGGGTATTTGGGGTCATCTCAACACCATGTACCCACTATATTCAAAACTACATTCAAAATAAATATCACTACATCTACCATGGAATTAACAATTATTTCAAGTCAAATAACAATTTCAATACATATTACTACTCAAACCATGTTTACATCCTCTTTGGTGACTAATCAACTTGTTAATATAAATCCTAGTGGGTCCATAGTTCAAATTCTCCTTAAACTTATAAATAACTTGGAGGACAAGGTTATAAACATTAAAAAAAAACACTATAAAGTATCCTCATGTTATTGATTTGAAATATGTGTTACATAACCCTCTTACACTTGAGACATCTTTGCACCCATTTCCAACTATTTTTTTGCTCTTAAGTTTCCATTATATCATGGCAAGGGTGATCCCAAAAAACATCTTCAAACATTTTATGTGGCATGCCTTGAGTATTCTTCCAATGATGAAATTTTGACCAATGTATTCCAAAGAAGCCTAAAGGACTATGCTTTGAGGTGGTTCTATTATTTACCTATCCAATCCATGAAAGCATTCAAACCTCTTATAAATCATTTTTGGGCATAATTTTCCATTAATATTTCTGAAAATAGTATATTATGCTCAAATTGCCCAAATCAAACAAGGAACAAATGAACCAATAAATGAATATGTCTTGAGATAGAATACAATGTTGGATAAAATGACCAATCCTATGTTAGGTAAGGAGTTACAAGACATATTAAATAAAACTTTGCTTGATCCTTTTCATGAGTCCATTATTTCCAAGAAGTTCAAATATTTACATTAATTAAGCTCATGTCTGTAGTAAACACATGATACACCAAGAGTATTGTATATGTAGGAAATGCTCATTGATAGAGGGGTCTTTGTGGTCAGCTCAAAACCATGTGCCCACTAACCCATTTTCCCTAAGGTCATTATGAAGATGAAAAACTAGGGTTTTGTAATTTCATGAGTGATATTCCATGACCTAGATCATAATGTACCAGAGTGAAGGTGAATTTAAACCCAAAATCATCTAGGTGGTTGCATCCTTTTGTAGTAGTTATTATATACACAACACCTATTGAAGGTTTAGATAGTATCATCGATGCAACTATCCTAGGTTACATTAATTTTTGTGCCTCCAAAAGCATCTAATATATAATTTGATGAATATTCCATAATCATATTCTAGTTTACTTCTTACATATTCTAAATATAGAACTACATTAACATCAAAACTATCTACGTACATTACTTATTTATCATTTTGTTATCTAGCATAATGTTACTATTTCTTACATGTCTCAGCTTAATGAATTTAACATATGTTTATATATGAATTTATGACCCAATTTGGATAATTTAGAGAAAGTTTATCATCCTCATGCTCTAAACTATCTCCACCCATTTAATCCTAGATAACTCTAATCTATACTAATTTAGGGTTAAATATTTGGTAAACCTGATCCATATCAATGCAAACATTTATGATTCCTAGGGTTTTTAGTCTACTAATTTTTCATATTATTTTACTTTTTAATTTCATACTTATATTATTTTTTATTCAACCTATGCATAGCCCTATATTGGGAGGTGATCCTATTGAACACATTGAGCTTTCCCTCCCACCACCTAAGATGACTCAAACCAATGATGGATCTCATTCTAGATATCATGATGATACCAATGTTGATAATTAAAAACAAATTAATGAGGAAGATTTTGATAATGAAAACCATGAGTCTAATGACAGCAAAAAATATCATAAAATAGACTAGGAACAAGTTCAACCACTTACATTATTTCACCAGTGTATTTGTCAAAACCCTAAAGATCTTGATGACATCCTCAAAACTATATTCAAAACAAAAATTTCAAAAGGCATAGTTTAAACATCCCTCCCCTTGAACACACTACCACTTAATACTTCTAATGGGGGAACAAGTTATGTGTTTAAACATTTATTTCCTAAAAACCAAAACACTATCACTACATCTACCATGGAATTACTAATTATTTGAAGTCAAATGCCTATTACTACTCAAACCATGTTTATGTCTACTTTGGTGACTAATCAACTTGGTAATATAAATCCCAATGGGTTCATAGTTCAAATTCTCTTTAAAGATATAAATACCTTAGATGAAAAGGTTATAAACATTAAAAAAACACTAAAAAGTCTCCTCGTGTTATTGATTTACAATATGTGTTTCATAACCCTCTTACACTTGATACATCTTTGCACCCTTTTCCAACTCTTTTTTTTCACTTAAGTTTCCATTATATCATGGTAAGGGTGATCCCAAAAAACATCTTCAAACATTTTATGTGGCATTTCTTTAGTATTCTTCCAATGATAAACTTTTGACCAAGTTATTCCCAAGAAGCCTAAAGGACTATGCTTTAAGGTGGTTTTATTATTTACCTATCCAATCCATGAAAGCATTTAAACCTCTTATATATTAGTTTTGGGAATAATTTTCCATTAATATTTTTGAAAATAGTTTATTATGCTCAAATCACCAAAATCAAACAAGGAAAAAATTAACCAATAAATGAATGTCTTGAGATAAAAGACAATGTTGGCTAAAATGACCAATCCTATGTCAGGAAGGAGTTACAAGACATATTAAATAAAATTTTACTTGATCATTTACATGAGTCCATTACTTCCAAAAAGTTCAAATATTTTCATTAAATAAGCTCAAGTCTGTAGCAAACACATGATACACCAGAGTATTGAATATGTAGGTAATGCTCATTGATAGAGGGGTCTTTATGGTCAACTCAACACCATGTGCCCACTAACCCATTTTCCCTAGCATCATTATTAAGATGAAAAACTAGGGTTTTGTAATTTCATCAGTGATAGTCCATGACATAGATCATAATGTGCTAGAGTGAAGGTGAATTCAAACTAAAAAGCATTTAGGTGGTCACATCCTTTTGTAGTAGTTATTATATAAACAACACCTATTGAAGGTTTAAATAGTATCATCCATGCAACTATCCCAAGTTACATTAATGTGTGTGCCTCAAAAAGCATATAATTTAGAATTTGATGACTATTTCATAATCATCTTCTAGTTTAATTTTTACATATTCCAACTTTAAAACTACATTAACATCAAAACTATCTAAGTACATTACTTATTTATCATTTCGATATCTAGCATAATTTTACTTACTATTTTTTATCTGTCTCAACTTTATGAATTTAACATATGTTTATATATGAATTTATGACCCAATTGGCCTAATTTAGAGATAGTTTATCATCCTCATGCTCTAAACTATCTCTACCCATTTAACACTAGATAACTCTGATCTATACTAATTTAGGGTTAAATATTTGGTAAACCCAATTCATATGAATGTAAACATTTCTAATTCTTAGGGTTTTTAGTCTATTTGTGTTTCATATTATTTTAATTTTTCATTTCATACTTATATTATTTTTTATTCAACCTATGCATGGCCCTATATTGGGAGGTGATCCTATTGAACACATTGAGCTTCCCCTCCCACCACCTAAGATGACTCAAACCAATGAGGGATCTCATTCTACAGATCATGATGATACCAATGTTGATAATGAAAAACAAATTGATGAGGAATATTTTGATAATGAAAACCATGAGTCTCATGAAACCAATGAGCGTAAAAAAATATACCAAGAGCAAGTTCAAAAACTTACATTGTTTCACAAATGTATTTGTCAAAACCCTAAAGATCTTGATGAGATCTTCAAAACTATATTCAAAACAAAAATTCCAAAAGGTATAGTTCAAACATCCCTCCCCTTGAAAAAATTTCCATTTAATACTTCTAATGGGGGCACAAGTTGTGTGTTTAAACTTTGGTTTCCTAGAAACCAAAATACTATCATTCCATCTACCATGGAATTACCAATTATTTCAAGTCAAATAACAATTTCAATGCCTATTAATTCTCAAACCATGTTTACATCCCCTTTGGTGACTAATCAACTTGATAATATAAATCCCATGGGTCAATAGTTTAATTTCTCCTTAAATTTATAAATACCTTGGAGGACAAGGTTACAAACATTGAGAAAAACACTGTAAAGTCTCTTCATGTTATTTATTTTCAATATGTGTTACACAACCCTCTTACACTTGAAACATCTTTGTACCATTTTCCAATGAGTTTTTTACACCTATTTTTCCATTCTATCACATCAAGGGTGATCCCAAACAACATCTTTGAACATTTTATGTGGTATGCCTTGAGTATTCTTCTAATGATAAAATTTTGACCAAGTTATTCTGAAGAAATGTAAAGGAGTATTCTTTGAGGTGGTTCTATTATTTACCTATCCAATCCATGAAAGTGTTAAAACCTCTTATAGATTAGTTTTGGGCATACTTTTCCATTAATATTTTTGAAAATAATTTATTATGCTCAAATTGCCAAAATTAAACAAGGAACAAATGAGCCAATAAATGAATATGTCTTGAGGTAAAAGATAATGTTGGATAAAATGACCAATCCTATGTCAGATAAGGAGTTATAAGACATATTTTAGCAAATTTTTCTTGATCCTTTACATGAGTCCATTATTTATAAGAATTTCAAATATTTTCATTAAATAAGCTCAAGTATGTAGGAAGCATACTAGATACATCTAGATCCAACACTAAATTTACATCATTCTAATCAGTTTATCCTATTTAATGTAGCAAAGTAATAATTTACATGATTACCTGAGTTTCATGCCTCATTAATCTTATAATTAGTAAAGTGTCATCTTATAACTCTCCCTCATCATATGTAGGTTTATATAAATAGACCTGTACCCAAAATATATTATGTAAATGCTTATTTTGATTATCATGAGGGACTATAACATTATACAATTAGATGTTATACCTTGAAACATAAGATCCAATACCTTAGTGATGAGAAAAATATTACATTTGATGATTATTCCAAGGAATTGGGTCCACAACTTAGTGATCATAATAAACATAAATTACTTAGCTTTCCTTTGCAAGACCATTCTAATAAGGAACTAAAAGTATAAATTGCATATGATACACATCCTCCTCCATCATATTATGGGCACCCATTAGATGGGATTGTTAGTAACTAAACATGACATATACATCCTATGGTTTAGAGATATTCTATTTATTTATATGATAATGGGATTAAGGATGATGAATCTGATCTTAATTCTTTATTCATTTGAGAATACCTTGATAAACACCTTATACATAGTTTTATGATTGATAATGGTTCAAGTGAAAAAATTTGCACCATGACATTACTTATGAGTTTGGGTTATAAACATGAATATTTTTATTCTTCTACTAGATTAGTTAGAGCATTAGATGGGACCTCCCAAAAGGTTCTTGGTGAGATTAACCTACCTTTATAGGTCGGTCCCACATGTGTTACCACCTTTTTAATTATAACTTCCATTTTCATCTTTGATATGTTATTTTTAATAACTTATATCCATATAATTTAAGAGGTACCTTCTGTATTGCATGTGTGTGTTAAATACATTCACACAAATCAGTTAATTATAGTTTCTAGAATACCATATGAGCATCCTCTTGAATAAGAAAAAAATATACCCATGTAATTAACTATAAAATAAGTAAAAAATAATCCACATTATTTGGCATCCAATAATTAACATACCATTACATCAAATACATAAAAATGGATTCCACTGAACCTTCATCTACTACATACCATGTTTAGATATCCAAAGCACCTACACATGTTCTTATTACTGCTATTCCAAAGAAACCATAGATCACTTATTGATGGGTTTCATAAACCATTAATCCTATTAATACAAGACCATAAAGATCTATTTTACATATGGAGAGCATCACACACACTAAAGAGATAGGCATTTTTCCTATACATGTGCTTCAACAATGTCACTATGTTATTTCACCAGGTTCACAATGGATAGATATCTATGATCACCCTTTGGATGGGATCATATAATAGCCTTTCCCTTTAAAAATATATAAAAAAAAACATTCAAAAATATAAATAATATGTATAACACCTACATAATCTATTAGATCCTTGGAATCTATGTTAGTTTCATGTTTATGGATGGCATATCAATTACTTCTATATACACATGTCACACTTATACTTGATTATGATACAAATATACACTGACACATGATCTATTCTTATTTTAGAATTTGGTCATTTATTCTACTCATGTCATATGGACATTTCGAGAGTTCAATGATATGATCATGATACTTATAGGTCATATCATTTTATGGTCACTCTATATGATAATGTTTGAGATCTTACATACTTACACATGCTTTTATCCCTGACTATATATTTCATGGGGTAATTTATATTCCATGCATTTGATAATTTTTTCTAACAAATTTGTTTAATGGGCTACTATGTTATGTTTATGTTGTTTGCTTTCGTTTATGCACTTCCTTGAGTGTCTTTCCTTGATATATTCTTGCTTGTTTGAACATTGGAATATGCTCTTTTATTTATGTCCCTCATGATTATATATTATTTAATTGACATTGGAATATGTCATTAGTTACTATATGTAAATTTTAATATGTCATCCTTATGCTTATGGACATTTGAATAAGTCATGTCCCTTTAATTGTGTGGCATTTGAACATGCCCCTTGTTTTTGGTGTCATAGGACAATTACCTTTTGACTTGATTTTGAGTGATCTCATGTGTGTGATGGATTTTATTGTTCATCTTGTACTATTACTATATATATGTTACCATTATATTTATCATGCATATTAGGCCTTCATGTGATCATATTTTTCTATGTGCTTCAATACTACGTTTATCTAGACATGTTCTTCTATATGTTACATGATTCCATTCATAGATTATACAATTGTCTTATCCTTTTGAGTTGAGGTAACTCTCGATTTATGTTTTTTTCCATCACCTCAAATAGGGGAATATTGATGGGGGGATGTCATAGAGGCATGTTCTCTACATTTGGAAAAGTTTTCATATTCATTAGGGGAATGTTTTGGAGGCATGTTCTCCACACTTATTTAGTATTTGGTAATTATATAAGTTTTTAGATTCAGTGGGGGCATGCCATATAGGCATGGATTCCATACATTCATAGTTTTAAAATTTAATAGGGGCATGTCATATAGGCATCTATTACACACATTTAAAGTTTTATAATTTAGCAGGGGAATCATTTATAAGCATTTTATCCACACTTATTCAATATTCTACACATTGAAATTATAGTGGGGGCATGTTTTGGAAACCTATCCTCCACATTGGCACTTATTTAAGATTTTTCCATATATAGTGCAGTAATTATATGGAATCATGTTCTCCACACTTAAATAGTTCTCAAATTAGCTAAAGAACATAGATATATAATTTGAAATCACATTTGTGGTAGAATTCTATATATTGGTACCATTATTATATACAATTTCAGAATGTGACATATCTAATGTGCATATTCTATGAAATGTGCACCTAATATTTAAAAAAAAAATCAATTTCACATTTTAAACACTCTTAGCTAATATCATCACCCACTAGGATGCACTTCTATGGATTGTATTGAGCCAATATACTACATTTGTTGGTTCACTTTTGGTATGGTTGAAGTGTTTAAATCACTCAATCTTGCCAAGTTTTTAGGATGGAATTTATTTTATCATCAAACCTTACCTATTTGGTAATATGAGTTAATTTTGATTTAGACATGCTCGCTAGGTTATAAGTATGATTCAGTTGCATGGTTGATCTAATATTAATTATCAAGAGGCAACACACCTTTTCTTCAAGATTGGAGGAATGTGCCTTCTAATTTATCTCTCTCTATCTCCTTAGATATATGCACTTTAAATATATGTGTATATATTTATCCCAATATTAGTTTCAAAGCCTTATAATGATACATCTTTCAAATAAAAATTCTAATAGGCAAGGAAGTTACATTAATACATAGGTGTACTCCTAAACCTTGCTCTTTCAATTTTAATATTTTTAAAGACTTCTAATTCCAAATTATATGCATTGGTTATGTACTATAACATGTTATTAGTTTTATTTAAATTACTAGTGAAGCACTCAAGTTGGACTCATACAAATGTAAGGTGTGTTATACATACCTAGGAACCCATTCCTTTCCTTTAAAATACCAATTTCATTACTTGATTAATGGGGAGAAAATTTAGACACTATTTTATGGATTATATATCACCTCAGTCTTATACACTTGGAAAACTTAGACCTTATTTTTTCCTCTCAATTATATACCTTTCCCAATTGTTGAGGTCTCACAGCTACTCTATCTTATGCCCCTTGGTATATCTCTTATTTTAACTAGTCTTACATTGATGACCCAACCTTATATCTTTCCCATAATGCTTAAAACTTGCTTATCTTCCACCTATATAAGTTCTGAGTCTTTACCTACTTTCCTACTTCTTAGACATTAGAATCCCAGATAGACACCTTTATCAATGCATGTGTCCTACTCTAACCCAAGTTTCTAGTGTCTTAAAGTCATCCAATTAAAAAAATGAAATAATCCTAATGGTCAATCTAAGTGATTTAATTTGAATTATTTTTCTAAATAGATTTATATAAATATAAAATCAACCCTCATTCATTATTCACCTATAAGACCAATCATAGACTAAGGAAACTTATAAAAAACATTCAATCAAGTAATCAATAAAGTAAAGATTCATTATTTTCTCTTATTTTCATATAAATCATAGGGAAAACACACATATAGGTTTGAAGTACTAAATGATCATCCCAAGAGATATATTTTTCCAAGTTACAAGTTAGTTCAATTTTGTACTTACTTTACACATATTTCATGATTCACACACAACCCAATATGTAGGGGAGAACTGCATTAGTGTGAGGCCCTCTTTAGAGTATTGGATATATAGGTATCATTCATTAACATAGGGGTATTTAGGGTTAGCTCAATACCATGTGCCCACTAGGCCATTTTCCCCAAGGTCACTATGAAGAGGAATAACTAAGGTTTATAAATTTCATGAGGAGTGATAGTCTATGACCCATATCTAAATGCACCAAAGTGAAGGTGAATTCAAACTCAGAAGCATCTATATGGCTATATCCTTTTTTGATATGTATTTTATATATGACACATATGTCAAGTTCAAATAGTAGTATAGATGTAACCATTACAGGTTGAAACTAATGTTCATGGCTTTAAAAAAATCCAATTAAAATTTGATGATTATTCTAAAATCATAGTCCACTCCACTTATTACCTATTCTAGATCTATAACTACATTAACATAGGAACCAACTAAGTAAATTACTATTTATCATTTTCATATCTATCATAGTTATACTTACTATTTTTAACCTTTCTCAATTTAATGAATACAACATTTTTTTATATATGATTTTATCACCCAATTACCCTACTTTAGAGATAATTTATCTTCCTTATGCCCTATACTATCTCTACCAATTTAACCCTAAATAACTCTGATCTAGACCAATTTAGGGTTAAACATAATGTATACTTGAATATCCTTATCCACAATATTTTAAAATACCATATTTAATTCTCTTGTTGATTCATTAGGATCTATTCAACCACATTATTAACTATGTATATTATTTTGGTCAATGGGAAAAATATTACAAACTATTGCTAAAAGTATTTCACATTTTTGTGTGGCTCATAATTGGTTCTAAAGCCTACCAAAAGGTTCCATAACCATTTTTTCACAATTAAAAGATGTATTATTCATCTATTTCAATATGCATAAGGTTCCAAAATTTACATTAGAACATGTGCATAATTTAAAACAAAATGATGAATCCCTTCATGATTATACCATTTGATTCAAAAGCACATCATATGAGCCAACATTTAGACCTTAAAATTTGGAGTTGCCATTATTTTTTAGTAGAAGTCTTATTTCTCCATTAAAATAAAGAGAATTCAATAAAAAAATATGATTTTTACCAATTTATATGTGAATCTACATAGATATGCTTCATTTATACTTAATCGTCCAAAGGAGCTTAACATATCCCATTATAAATACCAAATTTTTATTCCTCACACAAAGTGATGTAGGAGCATCACTACCTCCTTTATAAATACTAGTCTAGTTTCATGTTTTGGAGTCTTAGTATGTTTTTTTGGTATTTTTAGATGTGTAGGAAACATTTTGAGTATTTAAGATGCTAACAAATTTGAATTTGATCCACTAAGGAATTTTCTAGCCCAAATGGTCCACTCAAATATTTAAATAAGTTTATTGTGTTCATCAAATGTTTTTATGTTGTAAAATGTCAAAGTTTGATGGCCTTGTATCATTAGGGGTTCATGAGTAATTAACTATTGTTATAATATTTAATAACTTTAGGAACTTTCCTCAACGTATAAAGAGGAAGTTAAAAAAGTTAGAGGATTTCTTGATATAATTAGTTGTTTTTATTTGTATAAAGGTAGGTTATTCAGGATAAGAGAATGAAGAGTATGGAATTGTGTATTTAAGTAAGAGTTGTATAATAAACCCCAAAATAATTAATAATTTCTTGAATTAGATAACTAGCTTTCAGACTTTATTTTACCTTGTTGTTCTATATTATTTTTGAAAATTGAGTTGCATGATAAGAATGACATCCTCATGTATGTATAAAGGAGAAGGATTGATGGTGTTGAATATTATTTTGATTCAAATGATAATAAAAATTATGTGTATTATCAAAGAGAGGTAATTTGAATTCAAATGTGTGTTCTTAGTCAAGAACCAACTTCCTATACCCTAAATTTTGTGTGCATGATTTTTTGAGTGCATTAAGAAAATAAATCTAAGTATATGTGGTGAGTGAGAGGAGGTAGTATAAAAATTTGTTTTGATTAAAATCATAAAGCATAATTTTATAAAAATTATAATGTAAATATATCCATAGGAATTTTCCCTTAGGTTGACAATCAAGTGACTGTGTCAATAACCAATATACCCTATTTAAAATAAACTGAGATGAGAAAGAGTTTTATGATAAGATTCTATTAATACTTTTTTGAAATATATTGATGTTTAGTATGTGGAAACAATGAATTTTTTTATAGTTAGTAAATTTTATTTGACCATTATTGAATGATAATTGAATATAGACAAAGACTTGTTGAAAAGGGAATATGCAAACCCTGTATAATCTATGTTTTGTATTCTATGTCTTAGATCACTGTGTAAGCATCATTGAGATTAAAGGAATGTGTGAGATGATTTTTAGGATTAATTTTTAATGAGTAAGTCAATGTTTTTATCCTATTTAAATTACTTTTAGGGGATCAATCCTTTTTTTAAAAGGTCATTCAAAATAGGACATTTAATTCGATGTATCCATCTACAGTCATGCCTAAACCTATATAAATCCATGTATATAAGCTTTAATAAATAATTTTATAGAATTAAAAGGTTATAATGGAGTCATATAATGTTTTATTAATAATTATAAATAAATATTAATGGGATTTAAGTATTTAAAAATAGAGAAACCATCTATTGGTCAAGAAGAAGTACACACAATCCAATAAGGATTTGCATGATTCATAGTCTTTTAGGGATATTTTAAAGGAATTGATACTTTGGTAAGTTTAAATGATTAATAAAATACCTAATTTATGTATTTAAATTATTTTAATATAATAAAGGTTCTTGAAAAATCAATCTAAAAGCTTTTAGCTAAAATAGATTGTGCATAAACCCTATCTACGATTTCCAAGAGAAAATAAATGTATTAAGGATTTCCACCAATAGAATTATACCAAATTTGGTTATTAATAAGGTAATGGTATTTTATAATATATTTTTAAGTTTATTTTGTGATTTTATATGTTTACATATAGTTTTTTGGCACTATGTATATACAAGTTCTTAATTGGCCTAAAGAGACCTAATCCATGATCAAACAACCCTAGAAAAGTAACCTAGAACTAGAATTTGGGATAGAAACCTTGTATATGGATAGAGTAAGATAAATGGTATTTTAATAAATCATTATTTTACTTTGTTTTAAAAGTGTAATTTATCCAGAAAAATATCTACAAAGACTAGTTAAGGAGCATATAGAGTTGTCAATAGAGTGAGCAGATGATTTTTGAAAAGGTTATGAATGAGTGAAAGAGTCTCAAGAGATTATAAATAACACATTTAAGTCTTTAATAATCATAAACCCATTTTATAAACAAAATAAAATTTAAATGCATATTGAATGAATGATATGTTGTTCAAGGAATGAAACAAGAAATAAGACAAGGTTGGATAGAGATTGTTAACCTCTACATCATAAAGGAGTGAGATCGATTACCAAATGAACATTACACAAAAAATTTGGTGTTCCTAATATTTATATGGGATATTTACAAAATTTACTCAACATAGGACCAATCTAAATTCCATATCTTATGCAAACACCCCAAAGTGAGCAACCCAAAAAGCATCCTCATCAAATAGATTTGGCAATCACATTAATATTTGGTGGTGATTAGTTTTGGCATAACCATATTGGTCATACACAAAAAAAATACTTTAAATATAAGATGTTTGCAATAAATTGGCTTAGATATAAACTACTTATAAATAAAATGAGGTTGGAAAGACTCTTTGGGACACATAATAGTACCATTTTATTGTGGTCTTAAATTCATTAAAACATGGGTTTGGGTTATGCCACAAACCTATTGATAAGAATTTACATTGTCCAGTCTTTGGTTATATCAAATGAAGTAAAATATTTACCAAAATTAGTAAGGTATTTCTTTTTTTCATTAAGGAAAATGGATCTATATCCTAAATGATAGCATTGGTTCTTCTACTACATATGTGAAATGTGGGGAGGAACATGCCATGCACCATTTCCACTTATCCAACCATGATTAAAAAAATATATAAGATCTAAATTAAGGTTTTAAGGCTCCACACATTCTATAAATACCCAAATAAAATTTTAAAAAAACTTCAAAAATCCAAAAATATTTTTAGCATTTACATATCCTATTCATTCCTTGGCATATATGTGGTTAGTTTCATGTCGGTCTATGGCATATAAATCCTCCATATATACACATATGTTTCACACATATTTTGAGTGTGATTCAAGTATAGATAGATACATGATATATGCATGTTTGGATGTTGGGTTTTCATCTACTCATGTCACCATGATGTTGGGGGAATCTACCTCTATGATCACAATACATCTAGGTTATATAATTATATGGTCATTTTATGTTATCATTTTTGAGCTCATATATGTAATTATACATACCTTTATCAATTCTTATATTATTCACAGTATACTTGAAATACTATATACTTAAAATTTTTTGGTAACACATATATCCAAGGAATAGTATGATATGTTTATTCTAGTTGCTTATGATTTCATTTATACACTTCCTTGAGTGTCTTGACTTTATATTATCTTTCTTGATTAATCATTTTAATATGCTCCATTTTTTATGTCCCCCATGCCTATATTTTCCTATTTTGAAATATATATATATATATATATATATATATATATATATATATATATATATATATATATATATATATATATATATATATATATATATATATATATATATATATATATATATATATATATATATATATATATATATATATATATATATATATATATATATATATCTGTGTGTGTGTGTGATGTTTTATTGTATGTTGGAATTTGGATATGGCATTACTTGCTTTGTGGACATTTGACTAAGTCATGTTCCTTTGATTGTGTAACATTTCAGGATGCTCCTTGTTTGAGGTTTCATTGGACCATTGAATTTTGATTTGAATTTTATGTCTTATGTGTGTGCTTGATTTATTTTTGAGTTTGTATTATTACTATCTAAACATTGCCATGATTTAGATTATACATCTTAGGGCTTGGTGTGATCACATTCTTTATGCTTCAATGATATATCTACCTAGACATGTTCCCTCTATATGTTAAATGGTACATTTATGCTCCTTTCTAGAACCTATCCTTTTGAGGTAAGGTAAATACCATTTTCTACTTTACCTCACCTTAAAATAGGTTATTATTAGTGAGGGCATGCCATGGAGGCATGACTTCCATATTACTTCACAAATTCAAATTACAGTGGGGGAGTGTTTTGGAAACATGTTATTCAGTATTCAAAATACCTAAATTAAAGTGGAGGTATATTTTGGAAACATGTCCTCCATAGTAGAAAATTACACTAGATTTTAGTTTTAAATTATAGTGGATGAATGTTTTGGAAATATGTTCTCCACACTTATAAAGTTGTAAATTGGCCAAAGTCACATTTAATTATTCAAATACACATTTGTGGAATAATTCTATACATTGGTATCATTTTTATACATAGTTTCATTGTGAGACATATATAAGTATATATGCCATGTAATGTGCACCCAATATTTTAAAATTAAATCAATTTTAGATCCTAAAAACTTTCAAGGACTATCATCACACACTAAGTTGGACTTTTACAACCTATATTGAACCAATCTAATACAATAATCAATTTACTTTCTAATATGGTTGTGGTGATTAAATCACTCAATCTTTCCAATTTTATAAGTTGGAATTTATTAAATAATCTAACCTCACCATTTTTATAGTGAAATTTGACTTGGTTCACTCACACTCACCAGGTTATAAGTATGATTAAGTTGCATGATTGAGATAATCTTAATTATCAAGTGGAAAATTTCATTTTATCCATGGTTAGGGTAATTATTCCTAAAATATCTCCTTATATATTTATATTTATGCAATTATTAGATTTATATTTGTCCTAATATCAATTTCAATGATTCATAATGATACATATTTAAAATCAATTTGCCAAAAGGCATGACATTTTCATCAATACACAAGTGTACTCTTAAACCTTTTTCTCTTTAAATTTAAAATATTTCAATGTTTTAAATTTTAGAGTATATACACTAATTATATATTTTAAAATTATCTTGGTTGTATGTTAGTCACCAATAAAGCACTCAAGTTAGACTCTAGAAAATACAAGGTATGTTCTACACACCTAGGTGCACATTGCTTTTCCTTTAAAATAGAAATTTCATTACTAGATTAAAGGGGGTAAATATATACATTATTTATGAATTATATATCACTTTAATTATTTATAGTTGAAAATACATATCATGGATGTACCTTTATCTTCAATAACTTTCCTAATGCTAAAAGGCTCGTATACACTATCTCTTTTTTCTTATTTACTTATCTCTTAGTCCAAATAATGTTATTTTAATGAATTATACCTTATATATTTAATATAATGTTATGAACCTACTTATATTCCATCTTTGTAAGTTTTGGACCTATGCCAATTTTCTAGTTACCTGAACACTTGCATCCCATTAAGATTCCTATGTTAACACAAGTGTCCTATCCCAATGCAAGTGTCTAATTACCAAAAGTCATCCAATTTACAAATGAAACATATCATAAAGGTTGGTCCAAGTGATTTAATGCATGATATTATCCAAATGGATTGGTATAAATACAAGATCAACCTTCATTTATTCCTAACCTAGAAAGACCTAGAAGCTCATAAGGAAACTTACCAAAAACATTCTATCAAACACTCAATTGAGAAAATATTACCTATTTTCTCCTATTTGCATATCAGTCATAAAGACAACACATATATAGGCATGAATTATTTAAGGATCATTTCATGAGCCACATTTTCCAAGAGACAAGCTAGGTCACTATTGTACTTATTTATCTCACATTGCATGATTCACACACAAGCCAACACATAGGGGAAAAAACATAAGTTTGAGGCCCTCCTCAAATTATTGGATATGTAGATAGTTCTCATCAACAAAAGGTTCCTTGGGGTAGATCAAAACCATGTGACCATTAACCTATTTTTCCTATAACTAATATAAATATAAAGAATTAGGGTTTTTCTATTTGATAAGGAGTGATAGTCCATGACCAATATTTGAATACACTAAAACAAAGTTAACACATAACCCATAAGCATCTAGGTGATCACATCTAGTTTCATTAGGTATTTCATACTTGAAACTTACATCTGAGTTAGACATTAACATTGCCATAACCATTCTAATTTGAAGCAAGTGTTTGTGGCTATAAAGGTAAAATTTCAAGAATCAGGTGACTAATCTAGAATCTTGATCTAGTCTAATTTCTTCTTCATCTAAATCAAGATATATGTTATTATAATCATGACTAGATAATTATATTTTTTCATTATCATCACAATATCTATCATTACTATACTTTTTATCTTAAGCATATTAGCATAATAAATTTAGTATATATTTTATCTAAGTTTCACAAATAATTGGACTACTTTAGACATAGTCTACCATCATTATGCTCTAGTCTATCTCTTACCCCTTTAATCCTAGATTTTTCCACATCTACATTTTAGGGTTAAACACACTACTTATGTAGAAGAGAGAGAAATAATAAGCTAAACACATATCCAAAAGTAGAATAATGGTCTATAATATCACCATCATGGTGAGCATTACAATATCCATATAAATTATCATTATCAACGAAATAATTTAAAAAAAATTCTAGATCCTTTGATATAATTAATTATCTAATTTTTAAATTTTAATGATCCAAATATATTTCATGTATGACTATAGAAGCAACACCTAAAATAAATGAAATATCTAGCCTAGTAATATTTAGATAAATCAAACTACCAATGAGTTGTATGTATAGAGTGGCATTAGCTTTATCATAAGGAGGTTTAGGATCAATATTAACAAAAAATTCAATATGGGTAAATGCATGCTTATATTAAATCATATTAAACTTAATAAGCACATTATGTGAATATTGATATTGAGATACAATAATTCTATTTTTATCTTAATATATAACCATTCCTAGAAAATGATGAAGAATTCCTACATCAATCATTTATAATGATTGATTGATTTTATATTTATATTTAAGAATTAAACTAATATTACCACTAGAAATAAGAATATCATCCACATAAAATATAGTTATGATAAAATGATTATTTTCAACTTTCACAAAGAGATCATTATCATAATAATAGTTAGAGAAACCCAACTCTTTAAAATAAATTATGATTTTAGAATACCAAACTTTAGGATATTGTATAAAAATATATATATATATTTATTTAACTTACAAGCACAACACTATTTGTTAAGTTTAGTGAAACCAGAGGTGAAGTCATGTAGATTTATTCTTCCATATCACTATGTTGGAAGGAAGTTTTTACATGTATTTGGTGTATAATCCAACCATTTTGAGTTGAATAGGAAATAATTAATTTAAAAATACTCATTTTTTTCACAAGAGAAAATTATTTAACATATTTAATCTTAAGTTTTTTAGTAAAACCACAAGCAACTAATTTAGCTTTGAATTTGTCAGTTTTACCAATTGAATTATATTTGGTTTTGTAAAGCAACCTATAACCAATAATATTCATTTTAGGTAGAGGTGGGACAAGATCCCAAGTCTAATTTATAATTAAGGATTTATATTCATATTTCATAACAAATTTCCATCTATCATCTTGAATATATTCCTTAAAATATTGAGGTTCACATTCATATCGAGTCATCAATTCATTATAGGTGTGTTGACTCCTAGTTTGTTTATTAAGATTATAAATATTCGATGATTGAATTAGGGATTCAGTACATTTAGGTATTTTAGTTTGAATATTAAGTGGGGAATGTTCTACCTTATACTATAAGTTATCTAAAATTAGATCAACTTTCTCTACGGCATTTGTTTCTTCATAAGGAGTAACAAAAGAGTCATGTTTATTGAAAGAAATTTTTTGAAAGGATTTTACAAAAGGATAACAGAAATATTTCTCCAGTATTTAGACATTACTATTATCAATTATTTTTTATTTATACGAATCATAAACTCATAATACTTTATTTTTTCATCCAAAACTTATGAAAAATGCAAGAATATGAGGTAGGATCAAGTTTATTTCTAATTTCTTTAGGAATAAATATATAATCGAAACTACCAAATATCCTAAGGGATAAACACTTGTTTTATTATTATACCAAATTTATAATGGTGTATAAATATTCAAATATTTATTATGTAATTCTTTTATAATGTGAAAAATATTATGCATGGATCAACCCACAGGAATTTAGGAACATTTGCATAACATAACATTGTTCTAGCCATTTTAAGGATGATTTGGGCTTTCCTTTCAAAAAATACATTTTGATATAGTAAATATGGATTAATTAAATCATTTTATACCATAATTAATGAAAAGTGAATCAAATTATTTACTAATTTTATTCAACACCATTATCAAATTTTAGTCTCTTAATAGAAAAATTAGAAGAACTTTCAACTAAAGTTTTAAATTCTTCGAATTTAGATAACACTAAATATTTATTTTTAATATAATATGACAAAATCATCTGAGATTAATAATAAATTAAAGTAATAACATATAAATAACCCAAACAGGGGAAAAACAAGTTGCCAGGGAATAAAAAGAATGAAAATGTAAGCAGAAGAGGAATAATTAAGACCCCTAGTCCTAATAAACAGAATGCAGAAGAAGAAAGGGGTCGGGAGAGAATTGAAGAACCCGAGGAGGAAAAATCGGAGGAAGAAGATGGAACAGAGAGCTAGGACACCAACTCTAGTAATGATGAAGAAGGTTATGAGGAAATTGAAAAAGATAAAGTCAATACAGAGGAAGATTCTGTTACCAGAACAGAAGAGACGGAGGAAAACCAGAAAGTGGTGGAGGATGACACTATCCAAGAAGATCCTGGTGAGGACCCAAATTCTAAGAATGAAAAGGAAATCTCTGTCCAGGAAGATATTCAAAACATGGAGATGGAAATTCAAGATGGAATCAATGAGTGGGAACAAAAGAGTCAAGAAGACTTCTTTGAAGAAGCTATGAATAGCCCCAATAAAAAGTCTGAGGATTGGAGAGGGAAGAATCAGAATGATGAAATACACACTCTTATGACTTGGGTTAACTGTAAAGCTGAGTCTTCTTCCCAATTAGATTCTTGGTTGTGTAGGGAGATCATTGATCTCAAGAAAAAAGTGGAAACTTTGGAAGATTCTCTGAAAGCTGCTTGGAACAAAGTAAACAACATGGAAAATTAGTTAAGTGAGATTCTTGTGAAGCTCAAAGCTTACGAAAACAACCTGCAGGAGCTAATAAAGGATAACAGAAAGAAAAATGGTGGAAGTAACGTCCAACATTTGTGCAGCTACTATCAATATAGGTAAACGAACCAATGAGGAGACCAAAGCACTAGAGGGTCCCAGCAAAAGGACAAGGCAAAGTTCCAGAAAGAAAGATACACAAAAAGGAGCTTTGCTAGAGGTTACCACCCAGGAAACTGCTTTGAAAGGAAAAGAAGCCATGATCTTGATACTGGAACTGGATGAATAATCTGGTCCTTCTTGTTGGTTAAGAAACTAGTACTGATCTTTGTTCTTCTTTTGTTAGCTTTTGTTTGTTGTACCACTAGACTTATATTTTTGGGTTTTGACTGGATGTGTCTCTTATGGTTTCAGGACCATTCAAATCCTTTTTTTGCTACCTCACTGTAGTGTTTTTTAGGTGATGCCTATGGGCTTAGTTGTTCTTATTCTGCTCTCTATTAAAGGGTTTCGGGGCCCCTTCAAAACCTGCTTTTACCTCTAATCTAAAACATATAAATAACCATTGAGATATTCAAATTCTATATGTACTCCAAGATCACTATGGATAATATCAAAGGGATGTGAGGAGTTAACATCATGACTTTTATGAAATGGTTTAGAATGTTGATTACCATTTAATTAGCCTTCACATGTTTCATGATTAGAATAAATATTATGAAGTAAAAACATGATATAATTATAAGACATGTCCTATAAAATTAACATAACCTAGATTTATGCCATAATTGAGATTCATTTCTACTTTGTGATGAAAGACAACATGTAAAAGAAGTAGAAAAAATGTAAAAATCATTATATTGGATTATTTTATAAATAAAAGAACCAAGTTTGATCTTAATATACCATTTATGATTAATAATAATTATTATGAAATTGTCATTTTTAGAATGAGAACATGATAACATATTTTTCTTAAGTTTAGGAATAAAGAAAACATTATTTATGACTACATTTACAAATTTATCTTTTCTTTATTTAGTAGATTTTATAAATTAATAATCACCTAAATAAACCCATATATATATATATATATATATATATAGTATTAAATAAAATAGTTTATAAACATGCCATGTGATGTGCTGCACCACTATCCAAAATCTAGCTCTATGTGATAACACAGCGGCCAAAAATGTAGTGGTAAATAACGTAGTGATAAAAATGTAGTATGACAAAAAATTATTATGAAAAATCATTTCAAGGAAAAAATGTAGTGACAAAAAAACATAAAAGTATTAAATTAATGTCATGAAAATATAGTGAGGAAAATAATTGGGGAATTTTAGTGATTAGCACATTATTTATTTGTTGTTTAGTTCATTTTGGTGATAGTAGTTAATATTTCATAGTGGAAAAGTAATGTACCAAATTTACAAGAAAAATATGTCTTGTGATGATCTCATGGTTTTCCTTCATAATATTTATTCTAATCATGAAACATGTGAAGGCTACTTAAATGGTAATCAACACTCTAAACCATTTCATAAAAGTCATGATGTTAACTCCTCACATCCCTTTGATATTATCCATAGTGATCTTGGAGCACATATAGAAGTTGAATATATCAATGGTTATTTATATGTTATTACTTTAATTTATTATTAATCTAGGATGATTTGGTCATATTATATTAAAAATATATATTTAGTGTTATCTAAATTCAAATAATATAAAACTTTAGTTGAAAGTTCTTCTAATTTTTCTATTAAGAGACTAAAAATTGATAATGGTGTTGAATAAAATTAGTAAATAATTTGATTCATTTTTCATTAATTATGTGATTTCATGAGTTTTGATCTTTAGTTGAAAGTTGTGTCATATTCTGTGTGAGTGTGTCCTTTGCTATGTTTTATTCCTACAATGTTCTTGTCCTTGCTACATTTTGTCATCACTATGTTTTTTATGCTACATTTTTAATAGCTACATTTTTTATGAATACCTAAAATCCATTCATTTTCATTAGAAGCAAATAAGGTAACATATAATGCAATAGTATTAGTATTTTATTTTTAAATTTTATTTTGATTCTGGTTTTGATTTTTATGTTGATTAGGATTAGAACCTTTCATCCCTTTTTTTTAGTTTTTTTTATTAGATCTATTATTTTTTGGTAATAAAATTCCCTTTTATGTCTAAATTTACCACACATATTACAATTTCCATTACTTTAACTTTATGATTCTTATTACCATATTGTTCCCATTTTGTCCATTGGAAGGTGTAGGTTTAGTTTTCTTGTTTCCAATGTTTTTAGAAAAAATATTGTATATGATAAGTTATTAAGTGTCATTAAGTGTATAATATAAAATTGACAACACTTATTCTTCTTAAATAATAAGATAAGACAATGTAGTGAGGTCAAGAATGTCTTGTGCTATTTGTTATTTAGAATTAAGAATAAAAATGAAATTCTAAAACTTTTCATGAATGTTTAATTGAATAATAAAGTGAAAAACTTGATCTTTAATAAGATTATAATTACAACTATATAACTAATATTTAATTTTTATTAATTTTTTCAATATAATTAAATACTTTTTCTTCACTTTTCATGGGAGTAGTAATCAGTTCAAATATAAATTTAATGATTTTTAAGAGATGAGTGACCTCATGCATAAATTCCAAGAGTTTTTAAACATCATTGGACAACTAATGAATGTCAATATGGAGTAATAATTCATTATTTAAAATATTCAAAATGATTAACATGGCCTCTTGCTATTTTTATTCAAACTCATTAGTAACTTGAGTCATGCCATGACTCCTTGCTACAGGTTTTTCAGTCCCAATAATAATGTTCCAATTTTTTTGAGTCATAAATTAAACTTTAATGAACATTTTTAAAATATTATAGTTTGACCAATTAAAAATTTATGACTTATTTATCATGAAATTTGGAGAATTCATAACTTCCTTTCAAAATTTGACACTTCCTAGTTTTGTTTTATACTAAAATTGACACTAAAAAAGATTTTAAAATGAGTTTTTTAATGTGATTTTAAACTTTATTTTTTCAATAAAAAATTTATTTTAGTTTTTAAAAAACAATAATAATTTCATTATATGTAAGTCAATTTAAAAAATGTAAAAAAAATAAAATTATAGTAAGAGTCACAAGTGTCACAAAAAAAATAATGTAATAACCATTTTTAATACATTAGTCATAAAACACATATAAATAAGATTTAAATCATAAAATAAACCATTCCAATAGGTCAAAAATGTGAAATACCTAGATATTGATTGGTCACATGACCACCTTTGTATAAAAGAGCATCTAGGTACAAACTTTGTATGTGTTGAAAGTGTAAGAGTTGCAAAAGGACTTTTACAAGGTAAAAAGAATTAAAATAAACTTTTTAATTAGTTTTAAAAAAATAATATTGACAAATCACAAGTCTAACAAAAATTTTAGGATTGATATGTTATAAACCTTTTACCTTAATTTTACAAGAGTTCTACAAAATTACACTAACCAATTCCCATACAACACTAAATGGAATATGCATGCAATATATGATATTTATAGAGTATTTAGTCAATTTTATTTAAGTAAAAAAATAAAAATTAACATGTATGTAAAAATTCATTGTATATTTTTAATTTAAATTAAAAAATAGTTTTCAAAAATAGGTTTCTCCACTTTTGGTGTATGAAATTTTTAATTTTAAAGAAACATAAGAAATAAAAATTTTAAAATTTATAATAAACTTTTTGGAATCCCACATGTAGCCATGGCAAATGAGGGATGCAATGGCACAAATGGTGGTGTGTAAGAAGCCCACACATGCCTTTAAAACTTCAATAAAACCCTCCAAGAGAATTTTAATGAAGATAAAATAGTTAACATCAAACATTTATATCAAAAAACTGATTTTTCTATTTATGGATGTACCAAGTTATACATGGACCACATAAGCATTTAAATTTTTTTATAAAAGTGATTATGATGATCCATAGGGTTTTTAGGAAGGATTTTAGAAATCCAAAATTGAAATTTCACTCTTAAAACATATAAATATAATTCATAAGAAATGAAATGATTTTTATTATTTTTTCTCAACCTATCAGGTTATACCATGCCATATAGGCATGCACAAGAGGTTGTAATTTATGTAGAGGATAATATTGAAGATTCACAAGCTATGTAGGATGTTTAGGTAGGCATAATACAAAAATATATATCACTAAAAATTGAGTTACATCCAACATAAAAAATAAGATAAAATTTGATTGATTTTATAGGTTACATAGGCTGTACAAATCCATACAATCATACCATATGGAATTTTTAATGGTGATCTTCTTGTTGAGTTTTGTTTGGTTTTTTATTTGACTGTTTGATTAATCCAAAACATAGAGATACAAATACACCTAACATAGGGATGATAAAAATATATTTTGAACTAGAATTTTTACATTATATTACCATACACTAGTTTGTAAAAGGTTCCGTCTAGATGAAAATATGTTTGCATATGGGTTTAGGATGCTTCACAAGCCAAAAAAATGGTTTATGGGTCGTACCAATAATAAACACCACATTAATATATCTCTAAAATCATGTTTAAATTCATATATGGACAAATATATGGATCTAGATATGTAAATTGTAACAGTGACACAATATACAACCATTACATAGAGTTTTGTGGGAAAATCTCACATGGAGATAAGAAAATCCACAAAAGACTATTCATTAATTTGAGAAATAATTTTGACCCAATATATTAATCCCTCTCCTTCTCACTTATTCTCAAATACTTTCTTCATTGAACATCAAATAATCAAGTTTGAACTTGTTGATTGTGTTATGATTTTATATAGTAAAATCAATTATAAGTAGAGTAAACCGATGTAACTAACGAATTCAACCACCCACCCGATTCATAATGGTAATAATAAAATATTGAATTTTATTATTTATTAAGGTAAGTTTAACCTATATAATTTCAAAAATATTATATATTATTTATTATATTTACTAATGTTATTAATGTACTAATGGAATTGATCACTAATGTTAATTGTTCTAACATAGTTTATGAGATTTGTTTAATAATGGAACCCAGCTTTCTATTTCTTACTTCCTAGATTTTGACTTCAATTCTTTACCAACATTTAAGTGGACCAAAATATGAATATAGTGGCCAATGATTGGCATCAACCTTGTCTTTCTATTACATCCCTTTTCTTTTATTAAGAATAGAGTCATGCTTTTGGGGTTTAGGAAGTAGTTACTATGAGGATGAAATATAAAGGAAAACACCCAAAGAATGAAGAAAAATAAACAAATCATAAAATTAGGGATGATAAAAAATCAAACACACAATATAAAGTAAACAATTGATAACTATCCTATCCATAAAATATATTTACAGTGTTAGCTCAATTCTCTGGGAAGATTACTCTAAGGTAACTATGGATAATGTAGCTGAGAAGTAGTATTTTAAGAACTACCCATTTATAGGTAAAAATAGATTATTTACTTAAAGTTCTTATAAACATAAATAATGTCTCCCCAATAACTCAAATATTTGTTATGGGCCAATCTAGAGAGGGTCTAACTTGGAGTGTTGGCCCTTCTTTTCATGAGCTTTGTCTCATAATAGCATAACATCTGATATTCTAAAGGATTTCACTTTTTAATTCTTATCAAACCACCTCTTGAAAGTATCTTGATGTCTGTTGAAAAAATTTAAGGCTTATTTCATGCATATTCCATCTTAAAAAGATCCAAATGTATTTTATTCACTTTCCCATTATCCTCCATGTATTCTTTCATCAATTTATACAAATGTAATTTGAGGGTTAGCTATAATATTAGATCTAGGTCATATACTATCAATAATAATGAATGTTTTAGGGCCCCTTTATATTTAGGGTGATTACCCCAAATTGTATACTTGAGTATCAAGTGCCAATCCTTAGGTCACTTCTCAACAAACTTATTTATTTCATTAATTATGTTTTTATCAATCTCCTCTACCAACCTATTTCCTTGTAAATAGTAGTTTGATGAGAACTTCAAGGTGATGCCATTATCATAGACACATTTAGTGAGTTTATTCAATTATAATGTTGTACCATTCTCATAAAATAATGATATTGGCATTCTAAACCATGTGGTAATTTTATCTTCAAATAATTTAATCACATATTTGGTTATGTTATTCTTAGTGGCTACTTCTTCCATCCATAATGTGTGGTAGTTAGTTTTTATGATTATAAACTTATGTCCAATCTATGATTTTTAGTTGATGACCTCTATGAATTCAAGTCCCCATTGAGTGAAATTGAATTATTCTATTATAATTTAGAGGGACATCACTTTATGTAACTCATTTTTGATGAAGGTCTGACACTCATGGTAGGTGCATACGTGTGTGTGCATATTTGAATATGATGGGCCAATAATACCTTGTTCACAAAATTTTATGGGTGGTTGTTATTCATGAGGGGTGACCACTTCCCAAATTTTCATGAATGATGGTTATGATCTATTTTTATTCCTCTTTTTATAAACACCTAAGCTATATGCCTTAATAGATATTTTGGTATATTACTCACCTCTTTAGCATATAATGAGTTACCTGCCTTAGATCTCATTCCTATGATTTGTTTAATCATGGAGGAGGTATGCTATAAAGAATATAGTGGACGATTGGGTTATACCAATCCTAGCTAGCCATTTATGATTGATCCAACTGCACTATAATAAGATTTGGGTCATTTTTAGTGTTTAATTAAGTGTGTCCTTGACCTCTTACCATTATGGCAAGTTTGATCTCTAGATCATATTATTTTAGCTTTGTCATATATTGACCTTTATTCTCTCCCAATTAATTATGTCCAAACATGAAATTTATGGTTGGGTCTGAGACAAAGGCATGCACCTTGTTCCTAAGTATATAGTGTCAAAAATTCTTAATAGCTTTAACCAAATCATAAGCATGCTTGTCTAGGGTGCATTACTTAAATTTTTGATATTTAAAGTTTGTGCTCATGAAATTAATGGTACGTTATTATTTATTAATCTTTTAAGTGATTACGACATCTAAAATATATTCATAGGTAAAGAAACTAAGGTAAAAGACCTTTATATAATCTAGGCTAGTCAATATTACCACCTTGATGTCTTAGAAGGCCTATTCGGATAGAGGATTCCACTCCATTTTAGCTTCTTATTTTATCATAAAATTTAGGGGGTTTAAAATCTCATGAAAACCAAATATAAAATTGCATATAAATTTAATTTTTCAAAAGAATAAATTAAAATTATTTCTTACTTTTAGGAATAAATATTTTAAAAATTACATTAACATGTTTAAGATCAATAGAGATACCTTGTTTGGTAATGATATGACCAAGTATATTACCTTCCATGACACTGAAGACACTTTTATTTGGATTAAGTGAGACACCTTACCTTCTATGCCTTTCAAATATCCTTTATAAGTAGTGAAGGTGACCAAACCTATGTTTTGAGAACATAGTTAGATCATCCATATATATTATTATATACTTACCAATTAATCCTTTTAATTTAAATTACATGGCTCTTTGGAAGGTGGCCTTAGAAGTGATAAGTCCAAATGGCATCTTATTTTAAGCAAAGGTACCCCACTTTATAGTGAAGGTAGTCTTTACTTTATCCTCTAGGATTACAAAGACCTGGTTATAACCTAAGAATACATCAAAGGAAATCATCTGAGACCCACTAACCATATAAATTAATTCATATAAAAAAGGAAAAGGCTAATTATATTTATCTATGGCCTAATTTAGGTTACTAAAGTCAATAGATAGTCTAATTTACCACTCCTCTTATGAATAACCACTAAGTTGGCCACCCATTTAGAATGATGACTGATAAAATAATCCTAGATGAGAGTAGCTTGTGAACCTATTTTTTAATGAGGAGCTCTTATATTAGATTCATAGTTTGTTGTCTCTGCCTAAATTAATTATCCCTTTATTTGAGTTGGATGGTGTGCATAATTAAACCAAGTTCAAAAACTATGATGTGTTTATATGTTTATGGGATGATATCTATGCATCACATGAAAAAGCTTCTAAGCTACTCTATTTCAATTATGGTACAATCAGGACCAATGTGGACATCTCTAGGTTTCTCATCTAATCCACATTTGATAGTGAGTGATTGTTGCTTAACATAAGTTGGTCTTTCTAGTTAATGTCTTGATTTATCCATATCAAACACTCTCTCTAACTAGATCATACCCTTATAAATTCATTTTTTTCTTAAGTTCATAATACCATCTTTATCTCAGTCATCACTAAGGGGATTGTATTTGTCTTTATCATTATGATCTAGGCACTAAAGACCCTAGTGTTTTTAAAAAGTCAAATATGATGATCATATTTAAAAACTTAAAGTTTATCAATTTTATCTAGGATTGAAGGTTAGGGTGTAAGCTTTATGGAGATTTTTTGCAACCATGAGTCATATAAAGGATATAAATTCATATTTAAAGATATTAAGGAATCTAAAACCTAGATTTCTTAACTAAGAATAGGTATGATGTTGTATACATCAAATAATTGTATCAAGCCACACACTCTATGTTAATGCTTCCTCAAGTAAAAAAGTTAGCATTGAAATATAATCCTAACCTAATTAACTACTAATTTAGAATCCCCAAATTCTTTTATCTCTTTGACTTTATGATTTAGAGCTAGCTATAGGCCTAAAATCAAGGCTTCATATAATACAAGGTTATTTTTACAAAGGAACAATAACCTATAGGCAAAAAAATGTCATTTCTATTATGGATCTACTAACATAATTCTATCTACAAAACCTTGTTTGAAACGGGCCACAAGGAAGTATAAGGACCATAAGCCTAATGATTCATGATTATGATAAACTTTACCTTTTTATTGTTCTATAGATAGGGCATACATGTTTATGTTAGAAGATATTATGTTTATCTTCTCATTGACAACACTGTATTCTATAATCCTATGTTTCATTCTAGGCTCTATTTAAACATGAAGTTGATTAGAAAAAACCCTATAGGTAAACCACATATGTGAGAATAATGTGGACATATACCCATTTATGTTATTGGACCAATCCTTACTAAGAAAAATCATGTATGATTTTTATATCTTTGTCATTTGAATTTACATGAACTACTTAACTGCATGTGCAAATTCAAGATCTGGCCTACCACCTTGACCTCATATTTTCTAGCTAGACAACTATTTTATCTAACTTAATGGGTGTTAACCTTAAATTTTGATAAATTCCAATAGGCATTAAATTTTCCAAGGTCCTCAAATCAACATGATAGTTATGAAATTTTTTTTTCAAATGGTCAAACTATGATGAGGAAAGGAAGAATCTCAACCTTATTCTTATGTATTATCACATTGGTGCATATAGTCTTAGGCTTAAGTTAGGTTAATTTTGTGGTTAAAGACTTCAAGAGGAGATCTCTTTGATTTTAATCTATTAAATCTCATGTAACATGATACTTTCCTTGATATTATTCATGTCCTCTACTATGTTATATTTCATCTTGATAGGAACACATTACACCTATTTAGGGGGCTTGGAATTATTAGGTTTTGGAGGTGGAAGATCATTACTTACTCTAGGATTAGGAGGGTTTGTACCATTATTAAGGGGGATGGACATACTAAGTAAATGTAGTAAGAGTTTGGTGTTGTGTCTAAATTTTGAGGACAATTATTTCATTGTTACTACTAAAAAGCATGTACCTCATTGGTAGACTTTGTATATAAGAGAAAGTGAAGTTGATGTACACCAATTCTATCTCAGAGAAGATAAATCACACTTACACTTCCACTTATTAGGACATTTTAAAAATTAGGGTCATGACCAAGATGGATCCACTATACATAACCAAGGGATCCTTTACCACAATAATATCACTAGAGATGGTTCCAAATCTTCTAGTAAAGCAACACCATATGATAACACTAACTAGGTCATATATTTTTTTATTCACAAAGTAAATGATAAATTAAATTAAAATATAACACAATACTCACCAAATCATGTGGTAAAAAATGGGGATAATAAAAAAAAGTAAACATACATAGAAGATATATACATAAGATAATGTATGAGAAATCCTAATGCATGGTGATAGAAACATATAATCTAACAAAATCAAATCTATCTACTTTAACAATAAGGATCAAGAGTTAGGAATAATTACCTTTGAATATGAACCCATTGATCCTCAATCTCTCCCTTGGCCAAGATGCTTTGCAAGAGGTTGTTGTGTATGTTGGATAAACTAAGGATAGATAATGGATTGCACTTTAACCAAGTACCACCTAGTGAATACAAAAATTTTATAAGACAATATTATTCTCTCCAATGGTATAACCCTAAAAAAATGAATCCTCAAGTAGAATGGTAGATAAGTAGATGCATAAATCATGTTATTCTTCTTTGTCTTCCTCTAATAAATGGTGAAAATGATGTGTATATATAGCTATATCTAACCCTAAACCTTTATGAAAGTTTATCTAAAAAACTCAACCCAATTAATCTTGTGTCATTAATGAATAAAAGTATTTAGGTTTTGGACTATGTCAATCGAGGCCTATCAAGTCCTATAAAGTGATAATATCTTTTATGTACTAGGTCAACCAAGGCTGACTTTGTTTTTTAAATATCAAAAAGATTTTTTGGCTTAGGTTGAGGATATTTAAGGTAATGAATTTATTGGAGTAGTGTGTAAGGGATGTTTCAAATCTTAGGAAAGTGTACAAGAAATGTTTGTGTTGGTTGTAAATTGTGGTATAGGGAACAACAATATTATGAAGCACTAATTGTCTACCCACCCATTTCTCAATGCACCCTTTAAGGCATGAAATAAGACAAATTGAGACTCAACAAGTTACTAAAAGATAAATAATCAATAATTGATAAATTTTGAAAATATTATTTATACATGTGTCCCACTTGAAGCTCACCTTGTGTAATAGGAGATGGTGATTTGAGAAAATAACATAATAATACACAACATTGAATCTAAAAAAATTGTAGTATTTTAAAGCATAAAATAACTAAAAGTAAATGAATAAAAGGAGATAACTAAAATAAAAGTAATGTATGCATACCTTGACCTACCTTTATCATATGATGGTTATCTAATATGTTTTTAGTTTTGATCATGTAAGGAGAAGAGACTACTTTGGAAAAACCCAAGGATACAAAAATAAATATAAAAAACAAATAAATGTAAGAAATTCAAGATAATTGAAATGTGTAAGCATGACATAATTTGAAATTTGGTAAGCTGGGGTGATAAATGCTAAGTTAGGACCAAATGACCAAGTCAAAAATTAGAGTAAATTGGGTAACTAAAAATCCAAGGCTACTAAATGACCCAAAAACTCAAACATTAAACCTTAAGTAAGAAAGGTAAATAACCAAGTTAAACTAAGGATATAATTAAAACTAACAATCTAAAATCAATGTAAAAGAAATAATAATCCTTACTTAAATAAATATGGGAAATAAATGGTAAAACACCATTGATGAGTGAGTGGTAACAATCCTTATGCAATCACCAATGGAAAAAGTACATGAAAATGAAAAAAAAAACATTGGTGACTAAGAAGTAATAATCCAAACTCACTCAACAATGGAAAAAGTACTAAAAAATAGAAACAAACATAGTTGTCTAAAAAAAAGGAAGTGAAAAAATATAGAAACAAATGTAGTTGTCCATAAAAAGGAAATGATAATGAATTTTTTTAAAATGAAACCAATGTAATTTTAAAAATGCAAAGTAACTGTAAAATGAAATTAATCCATAGTTACTCAACTATACTATTTGTTTCTAAGGATAGATAAAACTAAAACAAAGTAGTGCTAGCATGTTTTAAGATGTGAAGAAGAGGGAATATAGAAGTAGGGAAACAAATTTATAATCAAACTTGCCTATCAATGGGGGAAATGAAATGGGTGGTGGGTGAAATAAAGGTAGATAAACTCTTTATCAAAGTAAATAAACTAAAATTAGGTTTGTCAAAACAAGAGGAATTTTGACATTAAGGACTCTGAATAACCTATCCTAACCACACAAATCTTGGGTTATCAAATGAATTATGAATATCATCCAATAAAGGTTATATGAATGAAAATTAAAATGGATGTACCTTCCCACAAGATATTCCCCATTCGTCAAGACCCATTATAGAGTCATCAGTATACTATGAATATTGGGTACTTACGAGAGAAATCAGGTAAGACCATATATGTTTTTTGAATTATCCTTTCCCAATAGATTGGCCTACCTCACACCAATGGACCTTAGCTCTATTATGAGGCCAACTATGGATTTTAAGATTTGATTGAAAATAGGAGATGTGATATAAATGGCATATTTTGGTGTGATGTTGAATGTTTTATTTTTAAATTTCTTTTTAATCATTACCTTTTATTTTAAATAAATTGGATTTTAAATTTTAATGGATTTTTTTATTATCTCTCTATAGAAATTCAAAGAACAAAACATGGGTGATAGAAATGACTATTATTTGAAAACTTTGGACTTGGTTGCTAAGAAAAAAACTTAGAGAGCATGGTGTCTAAGAGTATTATTTATTAATTTGAAATAAAAGTGTTATCTTGACTTTAACTTTTTTTTATCAAAAATGGAATGAAAGGAAAGGAAATAAAGGGGAATGAACATGAAATAATTTTAATTACATCAAATTGTAAAAAAAATGTGATAAAGTGAAAAGTGATACAATGACAGGTAAGTATGATTCCTTATCATAAGAATGTAAGTGTATGGAAGCATGATAACATATTTTGTTATGTGAGTTTTTTCTATAAAAAGAATAAAACAAAAACTTAGAATATGGGATCACAAACTTGTAACCATTTATTGACATTACAGAAAAGGAACACTAAATTCAGTAAAGGTATTTACAATAAATATGGTGATTTTATGAGGATAGGTTGGTCATATCCATAGTCTTACACTATAACTCACAAAAGATAAATCCAAGTGGGTGAAAAAAGGGGAAAATGGTATTTGTGAGGAGGGCCTAGTCCTATTCATGGTCTTACACTATAAGTCACAAGAGAGAATCCCAAATGGGTGAACAATGTATTGGAAAATAGTAAACTTGATATGAAAAATCAATGTATAAAAGTAAAATGAATTCATGAGGAAAATTGGGTCCTATCCATGGTATTAAAATACAACTCATGAAATAAAAAAACCAAAGGACCGAGGAAAGGGACTAATGTTTGTGTAAAAGGAGACTACTATAGTGGGTGAGATCATTATATTATAGAAATATTGCAATAATTTTTATTAGGATAGTTTATAGAAGCATGATAAGAAGGGAAATATTTAATAAAAATATTTATTAAAAAATTATGCATTAGTGGGTTCTTTAAAAACATGGCCTTCATTATTTTGTAGGCAATAGTTACTAGGACCAATAACGTCTTTCACCAAATAAGGGCCCCATCATTTTTGGTCATATTTTCCTTATTTATCATGGGTTTAATCTAACTTAAGTACAAGATCATCAACATTGAAGGTGTAGACTTTAACCTTTTTATTATGATGTTTGGTGATGTAAACCTTATATTGGAAATTATGTTGAAGATCAAATAGATAGTGTTCATCAAGAATATTGAGGGCATGAAAGTAAACTTCATATTATTATTCATGAATAATTATACTAGGTTTCTCAGATGGTATTTTATATAATTTTATTGAGAATTTTGTTAGTGACCTTATCTTGGGCATTACATTGTCAATGGTAAGGTGTGGAAAATTTGTGGGATATTTTAAATTTTAGCACATAACTAATTCATGTATTTATTTTTTAAATTTACAAAATTATTGTATCTGATATTATAGAGAACTCAAAAGTGATAAATTATTTTGTGAAGTATAAATTTATAAATAGTGGTTCCTATGACATTGACAACAGGCATGGATTCTACCCATTTATTAAAATATTTAGTAGAAAGAATGATAAAAACATGACCATATTGTGATTGAGATAGTTTGACAATGAGATCCAATCCCCATATGGAAAATTTTCAAGGAGACTCATAATTTAAAGCTCATCTAGTGGTGAATGGATTAAATTGTCATGAATTTGGTAAGGACTACACTTCTTGGCAAAATTGATAACATCATTTTATAAAGTAGGAAAACATTATCCCATACATAATAATTAATGTGTTATATCATCTACACTATAGTGACCACTATAAATTCCCCCATGTGCTTGTTATAATAGAGGAGGGACCTATTCTTGCATTACACAATAGAGAAAGGTACCTTCTATATTATGGTAATAAAGGGTGTTATATCAGAAAACATATTTAAAATATTATTTATGTATAATAGTATTTTCATAATAATTTATTTAGAGGATAGGTTTGATATTCAAAGAATGGGCTGATGATTTTTGACCATGGGATTTGTTGAATAATGACAACCTCAATATGATAGATGAGTGAAACTTGTTTTTGGATAGAAGATAATGATTTTATTATTTGGATAATAAATTGGGAATCATTAACTACTAGATGAGGATGAAATGAAGATCATGATGTAAGAGAATCAATGATAGATTTTTAATCTCTTACAATTGTAGTACTGGTAAAAGAGGCAAACTATTTGGTGAGTGTTATTGACATTTGATGATAAGTGATAAGATTTTTACTTTTACACTGGTAATCACCATTAACCTAATAGAAGATAAGTTTAGAGTAACCCAAAGAATGTAGATATGAGATATATAAGTTAACTTCTGCTTTCATACCTAATATTAGGGCTTCATATTCTAACATGTTATTAGTGACATCAAAGGTTAGCTCGAATGTTAGAGGGATGATTTTACCATGAGGGTTAGTTATAATACAACCTACCCCATCTCCTTGGATGCATTTGGCACCATCAAAGTGAAGGGTATAGGTGTCTTCATGAAAATCAATGGTGACTTCAGGAAGCTCTTCGATAACTACTTTGGATTTAGTAGTATCAAGAATGATATTGGTATCTTCTTGATTATGTACCTCTAATTCAATAGTGAAATTATGGTAATAATATTTAAGGGAGATATCTTGATTAAGACCTTCAATATAAAGAATGTTATCATTAGGGAGTTTGTCTTGAAGGTGATTTGTAGTGGGTATGGGTTCCATTGCAAGTTGGTCAATATTGACTTTCCTTTTAATAGATTATTGTTTTATGATTCAAAGGTAAAATTAAATTAATAGAATAATCCATTTTCCAATTATATCTCCAAGTAGAAATGATTCAAAGAAAAATTGATGAAGTGGAACATATTGGATAATGACATAAGTGGTTTAATAAATCATATAATGAAAGAGATTTTATACTACAAATTAAATATCAAGGAAATCATATTCAAGTTGGAAGTTTGTCAATTATGTCTCCAAGGTGACCAAAGATGTTGATGAGGTATGATGTGTGCCAGAATGACAATGACAAAGTGTGCTTCAATGACCCTCAGTGTTCCTACATGGTTCTTCAGTGTTTGCCTGAGTGAGGCATTTGATGGATGATATTTTTGGTATGGACATGTTGCATAGTACTTATGGGGTGTCAAGAGTGCTTATAATGAGTATTGAAGTGAGTGGATCTCATCTAGTAGTTCTTTGTTTCATCCAAACTTTTTGGTTCTAGTGGTAGAGAATCTAAGTAGGTAGTTTGTTGATGTCACCATTGCCACATGTGGATGAGTCTAGAGGAGTTGGTCATATGGTTTTGATCACATTAGTCCCTAGTTATTATTCACTAAATTTTAGGTCATACATTAAAATCAATCAAAGATATGAGGGTGTAAAGTTGGCTTCTTAGAAAGAATTCACTAAGTTCCCATACTTAGCCAAACTTGCAAAAGGGTTCAAGTAGAGCCAAGTAAGCATGTTGATGAGGTCAAAATTAACATGTGTGGATGTGTCAAGAAAAAAATATCATATGGGTTTGTTCATTTTATTACCTAGTTTTTATGCACTATATTTTAGATCATGTGATGAAGTGCATCAAAATATATGCATGTGCAAAGTTGGGCTCCCAAGTAGATTGACTATGTTTTCCCATACTTAGCCAAATTTGTAATGTGGAAAGAAAATCTGAGTAATCATTTTAATGGTATCATATCTCACATGTGTGGATGTTTTAGGAAAATATGATCATATGGGTATTTTTAGTTTTGAGCTTAGTTTATTTATGTTAAATTTTAGGTCATGTGCTGAAGCACAACAAAAGTTATGTAAGTACAAGATTGTCCTCCCAAGTATTTCTTGACATAGTTGGCTCTATGGCAAAAAAAAATTGAGAAGGAAATCTAATGGTGATATATCTTTCACATGAGAAGGTTTTAGGAGTATTTTGACATATGGTTGGATTATCCTATATAACGAATCATATGGTCCAAATTTGAGAACTCCAAGTGAATGAGGTAAAAGATATGACTATGCAAATTTGGCCTTTTAAGAAGATAAGCAAGGTTCCCATAGTCATTTTTTCACAAGTTAAAGTCTGAGCAACATTGATGGTGTGCATTACTCCAAGAAGTCAAGAATTAACAAGATGATGCCAAAGTGTTTTATGTTTAACTTTGAGCAGAGATAAAGATTGATCTTCTTCCAAGGACCAATGATGAGTAGGAGATCATAAAGATAGAGATCAATAGTGCATATTAAAGTTAAGAAGTCAAAGTGATAATTGTTTATCATTACTAAAGACTTGAGTGATTTATAGAGATCAATGGAGTGTGTTGAGTCAAAGTTTCTAGATTATATGAGATGAGGTCAACTGTCAAATGTTTAACATTTGGATTTAGTAGACTATACATTAAAGTTTAAAAAAATAAATGGTGCATATTTGATCTAAGTAGTGAGGACATGAGATGTGATCATGGTATTATAGGTTTAACTATGACCGTTTGAATTTGATTATTTGAATTTTTATAAGGAAAAGACCAGTGTCTATTTTTTATGCCATATCTTTTGATCTATGTAAAATTTTCTCATGGCATAAAAATCAAAGTTGTATAGGATTCCAAGGTGAATTTGTAAATGTGAATTGTAAAGTCTAATTTTATATATATACATATATATATAGGCAAAGATATTAATCTCTAAAGTTTAATGTGTGTTCATGCATGTTTTGGAAGTAACCTAAGAAGGGTAATTGAGCTCATTTTGATGTCTCATGATGATGTAGATATTTGAGAATGTTTTAAACTCCATGAGGATGATCTATGTGGTATTTGGAGGTTTTAATAATCAATATTCTATACAAACAAAGGTTAAGAAGTTGAATGTGTTTTTAAAGGTTACTACCAGAATGAGTGACCATCTTGCAAAGGAAAGTTGAAGGTGTTCTTAATTGAGTTAAAGAAGAAAATGAGCATGAAAATGTTGTATAAGTCTCAAATAATCATGATATTGAATTGTTTTTCATATTATGATCCTAATAATATATGGAGAATAATATTAGATTGACTATATTTTGACTATGTATGAGCAGTTTGAGTGGTCATCTTAAATGAGACAATTTGAGGTGTTTTGGCCTGTCTTAGAGTGTCTAAGGCACATGGAGATGTTTCATATATCTTGGACTAAATATTAATATTAATTATTCATGTGGTTATGTGAGATATTTGTGTGTTTTATTCAAAATTTTGTGATTGTGCTTTCTGTGTATGAAGACCTGAAGAGCAAGGTGACGTAATTGGTAGGTTCAAGTGTGTAGTTGGTGTTACAGGTGGCATGGACCTATGTGGGTATGAAAAAGTGGTCATATAGAGTAGACCTATTATTTTGGAAGTGGTCTTGAGTTTATATTTTTCTCATTAAATTTCTATGTGGGTGAATATGTCTCCATGAGACCTGTAAGAGCTATAAGGGCCTTATTAAAAGGTATACCTACTTGAGGGTGACCCATAGATGCTATGGGAAATTGATGAAGATTTTTTTGAGCCATGTCTTAATGTAAAATAATCTGTAATGGTTAATTCAAGTTTAATTTCCAACCAATATGTTGTTTATCATGTAGGCTCTATATATAGTGAAACTAAAGGAGATGCTTTCTAAGCTTGTGTGAGTGGGATGTGTGTTAAAGCAAAGAAGAGAAGAGGTTAAGTGTGCCCAATGGTTGAGTTGATGATTATATAATATTTAATAATATGTGTATGACCTATATTTAATATTTATGATGTCCAAATAGTGTTCCTATAGGTTTAGAATGAGCAAAGAAAATATTAAGTCTGTGTGAGCTTGGAGGTTGATCTGAGAGATAGTTTAGAGTGTGGACTATGTGTGTGACCATATAGTCATGTTATTTATGTGGTGACAAAGTTTTTAGGAGTGAAGAGTGATCCAAATGGTGGATTTGGATTCATTAAGTGTGTAGAGTTAAAGAAGTGGGGTTAGTTGGGATATGTGTTGTGTCCTAATTGATCTTTGTTTGATGGTTAAAGTATGTAATGTGATTTAGCCAACAAGGAGTGTTGATTGAAGTTGAAGAGTGATAATCATAGTTCTATCATTAGGTTTAAAAGACATCAGTTCAAATTTAGAGGTGTTTAAATTAATGTCTAAAGGACTTGGTCTTCCTTAAGGGTAGTTTCTCCTTGTGAAACAACTATTTCACTAAAGGTAGGTGATCTAGAGGAGTTGATAATCTTAGGTTCAGGTCATCTTTATGGAATAGGTGTTTCAATAAATCCTTTTTAGGAGGACTTGATCAGTCTCTAGTTTGTAATACCTTATAGGATAAGTATTCTAAGTGTCTATAGGCTTGAGAGTGGGTTTTATTCCCAAAGTGTGTTTCTGATGTATGTCTTATGTTATGTGCTTGATCTTGCATTGTCTCTCTTGTTCATTGCTATGAATATTATGTATGCTTCATGAATGCTTGTGTTAATTGATTAAGAGTAAGAAAGGATTGAAATTAAATTTGGGCCATTTGGGTTCACTGATTCACCTCCCTCTTAGTGATTGTACCTCTAACAATTGGTATCAAAGTAGGTCCTTTAGAGGAAGTTTAATAGCTTGAAGAAGATTTTGAGTATGTATAAATATGGATAAATAATTAAAGAAAGAGAATTAATAGTGGAATATTATGATCAAGGCACATGAGGAACATATATGTACTTTGAAGAAAGATGATTAAGAGGATATCAATAAGCTCAAGGTTTAGCTAAAAGATTCCAAGGCAAGTTTGAGTTCAAAAGAAAAGGACATCATGAATAATGAATAAGTTTTCCATGACATTCATGATAAAGAAGTGTTCTATGACAATGAGGAGGATGAAGTGGATCTAGGAGGTGAGCTCATAAGGAGGTATCATAAGATGAGGTATGTGATCAAAGGTCTTGAAGCATAAGTCAATTTTATTGAGGGAAGTTTGTTAGAGAAATCATGTAGAATAAAAGATGACATGGCTAAATAAGAAAGGAGGGATAAATAGACTATCCAAATTCTTAGAGGTCAATTGATGGCTTCTACTTCAAGTATAAGAGTTAAAGAAAATGAGTGAATTCAATTAGAAACCAAGATAGATTCATTGAAGGATGAATATGAACAATTTGTTATCAAGATAATAAAGCTTGAAGAAGATCAAAAGAAGTCATATCAGGTCAAGATCAATGAAATAAGACCAGTTAGACAACCTAATGTAATAAGGTATGCCAGTTCTTTTCATGTCCATTATCATTTTTTCTATCAATATGGTCATAGGTAAAGATATTTTAGAAATGTGAGATCTAAGAATGAGTTCACATGGAGCCTTGGAAGAAGGAGCAATTGGTCTTGGAGAAGACTTAACTCAGATCGATCAAGAGGTATGTTGAATGATATTGTTTACTATAGTTGTAATATAGTAGGACATATTTACAGATTATGCAAGAATAGTTTGAAAAAGCATTTTTATCCTAAAGGTCACTCAATGGTGTTGAGAATAAAGACTATGAAGGATAATCTTGATTAAGGTGGACTTCTTAATATGACAAAGAATTAATTAGATATGAAGAAGATATAGGAATGCCAAGAGGATTTATCTTCTATCTAGATAGAAATGAAAGATCACAATCATGATGAAGAAGAAAAAGGTATGAATGATATTATTTATTTCAGATTTCATAAAGTTGGTGACATTATTAGTATTGTAAGAATATGTCGAATGAGTTACCAAAGCAAAATAAGGTGTATAGATCTCCTAGTATGCAAGAAAGAGGTTACACTTAGGTAGGGAAACCTAAGACTGTTAGGAGAGATTAGACTGAGACCAAATATGGTTTGTTTTCCATGACAGACATAAAGGAAAGACAAGAGTTTATATTATCTACTTTTGATAAAAAATCTGAAGAAAATAATGAAGTCAGGCATCCTTTCAAATTCAAGCAAGACTAAAAGTTAGATAAAGATATGGAGATATGGGAGTCTCTAGATTTTTGGGACTATTAGTATCATTATGTCAAAAAGGGTGTCTCTCTCTAATCTTCAAGGAGACACTTTATAAATAGAGGAAACATGATGGATGTTGGTTGGATCTTGATTATTTTTACAAGTCAAAGAAGGTCATGATAAGATGTGTTGGCTTACTATGAAGGACTTTGTTGATTGGCATACCTATGTGTGTAAGGTATAAAAGTAGGGAAGAAATGTTTCCAAGTGTTTAATCAAGGATAATGAGGTATCAATATATTCTATTACACAAAAAGGTATGATGATCTTATTCAAATGGGCTCAAGATATGTTTAAGGTTATTAGTTCTAAAGTTAATAACTTGTCAATTTATGTTGCTCAAATTAATTGATCATATGTTGAAAGACTATAAGACAAGGTTGATATGGAGGATGAGGAGAATGTGTTGTCATATCTTTCATATGATGAAGAAGGTCTATAAGCTCTATTGATGACAAGTCATGTATGTCATGGAGTTAGGGGTAGATAACTTAGTTTGAATGGATTGAGGAGTTATGCATGATGTGAGGGGGAGCTTTGTAATTGGTTAGGTCCTACGATCAGAGGACTGTGTAGTTGAATATGAGAGAAAAGGAATGGAGGCAATTGTATTGATTCATAATTATTATAAATGGTATAAATATGTTCAAATAGAAAGGTGCCTAAGCTCAAATGACTTAGGGGGAGTCCATTTTAATATTTTCAAGGTAAGATCATGTAGTTTCTATTATTGATGAATGTTTTATCTTCATAGAAGCTATGTATGATCATAAGAGTGTAGTCATGGAGCATGTTTGAGAAGCTCAAGGTGTAAAGAGGTTTTCTCAATGTTAAGGGGAGTCTGTATCATCTCTTAGAGATGGGTTCTTCCTATTATTATTCCCTGATGTATTTTTATATATGTAGGATCATAAGTTAATCCCACTTTATCATTGTGTCAAAAGGGGAGAAAGAACCTTAAGAGAGAGATATAGTATGAGCATAATCTTTGTATTAGTGTTTGACATCAATGACAAAGTGGGATATTGTTAGAGGTTTTTCAATGATATCTCCAAGCTGACCAAGGATGTTAATGAGGTGTCATGTGTGCTAGAATGATAATGACAAAATGTGCTTCAATGAGCCTTAGTGTTATTACATAGCTCTTTCACGTTTACTTGAGTGAGGCATTTGATGGATGATATTATTGGTATGGACATGTTAAAAGTCCCTATGGAGTTTTAAGAGTGTTTATAATGACTATGGAGGTGAGTGGATCTCATCTAGTAGTTCTTTGTTTCATTTAAATGTTTTGGGTCTAATAGCAGAAAGTTTGAGTAGGTAGTTTGTTGATGTCACCATTGCCACGTATGGATGAGTCTATAAGATTTGGTCATATGGTTTTGATCACATTAGTCCCTAGTTGTTAAGTGTTATATTTTAGGCCATGTATTGAATTGTAGTCAAAGATATGAGGGTGAAAAGTTGGATTCTTTGATAGAATTCACTAAGTTCCCATACTTAGCCAAATTTGCAAAAAGGTTCGAGTAGAGTTGAGTAATAATGTTGATGAGGTCAAAATTTTCATGTGTGGAGGTGTTAGGATAAAATGATCATATGGTTTGTTCTTTTTTGTGCCTAGTTTTTATGTGATAAATTTTACATCATGCGATGAAGTGTGTCAAAAGATATGCATGTGTAAAGTTGGGATCCTAGGTAGATTGAATATGTTTTCCCATACTTGGCCAAATTTACAATGTGTCAAGAAGAGCTAAGTAATCATTTTGATGGTAGCATACCTCATTAGATGATTCAAGAAAATATGATCATATGGGTTTGTTCAATTTTGAGCTTAGTTTATTTACATTAAATTTTAGGTCATGAACTAAAGCAAAAAAATTAGCCTCATAGGAAATTTTTGACATAGTTGGCTCTATGGTATAAATTTTTTGAGAAGTCATTGTAATGGTGATATATCTCACACGTGAGAAATTTTCAAGAGTAGTTTGACATATGGTTGGACCATACTATACAAAGAGATAATATGCTCCAAATTTGGCCTTCCAAGTAGATTAATAAGGTTCCCATACTTAGTCATTTTTTTAAAAGCTAAAGTTTGAGAAACATTGATGGTGCATATTGCTCCAAAAAGTTAGGAAGCAATAAGATGATGCCAAAGTGTTCTATGTTTAATGTTGAGCATAGATAAATTTCAAGATTCTTCCAAGGATCAATAGTGAGCAAGAGATAATATAGATAGAGATCAATGGTGTGTATTAGAGTCAAGAAGTAAAAATGATAGTTGTTTAGCATTGATAAAGACCTAATTGATCCATAGAGATTGAGGAAGTGCATTGAGTCTAAGTTTTTAGATTTCATAAGATGAGGTCAACTATCAGATGTTTCACATTTGGATTTGATGGACTATTTATTAAAGTTAAAAAAAATTGATGGTGCATATTTGATCTAAGTAGTGAGGAAATGAGATCTGAGCATGGTATTTGAGGTTTAACTATGATTGTTTGAATTTGAATATTTGAATTTTTTAAAGGAAAAGACCAGTGTCTAGTTTTTATGCCATATATTTCAATCTATGTAGAAATTACTCATGGTGTACAAATAAAAGTTGTAGATAATTTAAACATCTTAAAATATGAATTTGAGGGTCTAATTGTATATATAGATAAAGATATTGAGCTCCAAAGTTGACTGTGTGTTCATGCATGTTCTATAAGTAACCCAAGAAGGGTTATTGAGCTCATTTGATGTTGTTTTAATGTCTCATGATGAATTAGATATTTTAAAGTGGTGTATAATATATGATGATGATATTTTTTGTATTTATAGGTTTGACCAATTGATATTCTATATGGAAAAATGTTAAGAAGTTGACTATGTTCTTGAAGGTTACTAGAAGATTGAGTGACCATCTTGTAGAGGCATGTTGAAGAATAAACTGAACATGAAGATGTTGTATAAGTCTCAAAGACTTATCATAAGGAATAATTTGTGATAGTATGCTCTTGATCAGATAAGGAGAATCATATGATACTGATTGTATTTTGATTGTGTATGACTAGTTTGAGTGGTCATCTTGAATGCAATAGTTTAAGGTGTTTTGGCCTATGTTAGAGTTCCTAAGGCACATGGAGATGTTTTATATATATATTGGAGTTTATATTAATATGAATTTTACATGTGTTTATGTGAGATATTTATGTGTTTGATTTATAATTTTGTGACTATGTTTTATATGTATAAGTACTTAAAGAGCGAGGTGACCTAATTGGTAGATTCAAGTGTAGAGTTGGTGTTCTAGGTGGCATGGACCCATGTGGGTGTGACTAAGAGGTCATGTAGAGTGGACCTATTCTTTTGGAAGTGGTCTTGAGTTTTTATTTTGATCATTAAAGTGCTAAGTGGGTGAATAGGTCTCCATAAGACCTATAAGAGCTATAAGTGATTTATTAAAAGGTGTAGTGCTTAAGGGTGACCCATAGATGCTATGGCTAACCAATGAAGAATTTTTTAGACATTTATTGATATAAGATAAGACTTAAGGGTTAAGGAAAGTCTAATGGCTGATCATAAAGTTTTTTATGATGAAGGATCTATATATAGTGAAACCAAATGAGATGGTTTCTAGGTTTGTGTGAGTGGGATGTACATTGAAGAAAAGAAGAGAAGAGGATAAGTGTTCCTAATGGTTGGGTTGATGAATAGAATATATTGAGGAATATTTGTATGACCTATAGTCATATTTCTAATGTTTGAATAGTGCTCCTATAGGTTGAGGATGAGTGAAGTATAGATGGGGTCTATGTGAACTTGGTGGTTGATCTGAGACACAGTTTAGAGTATGGATTGTGTGTATGACCATTTGCTAATATTGTTGATGTGGTGATAGAGTTGTTACTTAGGAGTGAAGAGTGATCTAAAAGGTGTCTTTAGATGCATTAAGTGTGAAAATTTAAAGAAGTGGGGTTAGTTGGGACATGTAATGTGTCTTAATTGATCTTTATTTGTTGGTTCAAGTATTTAATGTGATTTAGCCAATAGGGAGTGTTGAGTGAAGGTGAAGAGTGATAATTAGAGTTCCATTATTAGGTGTTGAAGACATCATTTCAAAGGTGGAGGTATTTAAAGGAGTGTCTAAAGGACTTGGTCTTCCATAGGGGAAGTTGATCCTTGTGAAATAGGTGTTTTACTAAAGGTAGGTGGTCCAAAGAAGTTGATCATCTTAGGGGTAGATGCTTCTTTTGGAATATGTGTTTCACTAAATCTTGGTCAGGAGGACATGATTAGTCTCTAGTTTTTAATAACTTATAAGACAAGTAGTCCGAGTGTTTATAGGCTTGAGAGTGGGTTTTGTTCCCTAAGAGGGTTTTCCAAATATGTATTATGTTATGATCTTAATCTTACATTATCTCTCGTATTCATTTTTATGAATAATGTGTATGCTTCATGAATTATCATGGTAATTGATTAAGAGTAAGAAAAGATTTAAATTTAAGTTATATTATTTGGGCTCATTGATTTTCCCCCTCTCAATGATAATACCTCTAATAGCTTTACTTTAGTATGACATTTTTTATAATCAAAGAAGCCTTGACTAATATAGTAAATAGTGTATCTCTTCTGGTATCATATTTTTGGGCAAGTATTGCCCCAACTGATATGGGAGTAGAATAGTTGTATAAAATTAAAGGATGATCATTGGAATGTGGGTGAACTATGAGAGTATGGAGCAAAGATTATTCATGTTGTCAAGTGCTTTCTAATTGGGATTAGAGAAGGGAATTAATAGAGTATGTGGTAAGCTATTTTTAGGACAAATCATTGGATTACCCCAATCTTGCCAAGGTAAGTGGGAATTCCATAAATGGATTTAAGAATGGGCATGTTGAATATATCATTAATTTTAGTGGGATCAAAATTAATACCATAAAGAGAGACTAAGAACCCTAGTATTTTATTATATGTTACACCAAAAACACACTTGAATAGGTTGAGTCTAACTTTTTACTTGATTAATCAATCAAAAATGATAGATAGATCAATGAGATGTGTTTTTAAAATTTTTGATTTTTTAGTGAGGTCATCCACATAGGTTTCCAAAATTTTATCTCTAAGATCATGAAAAATATGACTCAAGGAATGTTGATAGGTAGCTCCAGCATTTTTAAGTTTTAAATGAATTTTAACGTAGAAATAGGTGCCTCATTTCATACTAAATGTTGTTTTGTGTTGGTATTTTGGGGCTATGTGAATTTTATTATAGCCTAAAAACCATCCATGAGTGATAACATTTTGTATCCAATAGTAAAATGTATGACGACATCTATTGATGGTAATAAAAATTATTTTTGAAATAGGTGAGGTTAATATTATGGAAGTCTATGCATATAAAAATGACCATGGTGTTTTTTTTCAAATAAAAACAATGTTTGACACCCATTCAAAATAGTTAACATGTTTAATAAAATTGTCATATAATAGTTTGATAATTTATTTATGGCATAGAGTCAAACTTTTGGGTGAAATTTTTTGTTATTTTTGTCAAATGCATTTGATATCTAGGTATGTGATGATGTTATACAAAATGATACTAGGATCGATACCTAGAATGTACTCATATGACCAAGTGATATTTTTGTAGTATTTATATAATAATAGGCTAAAGTTATCATGATCGATCAACATGAGTTTTATACAGGTTATTATGGGTTGAGTACATGACAATGTACCATATTCTATTCTTATAGTTTATTCAATGATCATAGAATTTCCATATGTAAAATGATATGGATCATTGGAAAGAGAAGAAATGGGATTTGGTTTGGGATCTATGCTATCATTGAAGTGATAAAAATGAAGTGTTTTTTGTTCAAAATTTCCATGTTTATGATGTTCTTGTGGACGTTGAGGTTTCTAGCATGGAGTAACTCAAGTATGGATTCATCACTAGGGATCATGGATAAGGCTCCATGGTGTTCCACATTTAATCTTTATAAATATTACCAAATACTTACACTCTTTATAAATATTACCAAATGTATGATCTTTAGTCCCATTATATTTAATAGTTAGAGATATATTGCCAATATCAATAAAAATAATGAAGGGGGATAAAGGTTCATTTTGAATGTTTTGAAACATCTTATTGTGCATAATATGTTTGGGAACTATAATTAATATGAAATTTTTAAAAGGTGGAGGGATGAAATTTTGGTTATTTCAAGGAAGAAGAATAGGAGGTTGATTAGTCATGTTTATCAAATGATGTTACATTTTCATCATTTGATAAGTATTATATGTTTGCATGATTTTCATTTGTTGCACTATTTGTGAAGGAATTTGAATTGTACCAACTGGTGGATTGGTCTTAGGAAGTGTATTATTAGTATTGGTAGAGGAACATTCCCCAAATTAATATTGATGGGAGGGTTACTAGGTGGTGGATTGCTAGCAGGTGGTTTGTTGGTATTTATGAGGATTCCTATTGGGTTGTTGGTTAGGCTTATGTCAATCACCCACACAATAATAAGGTTATTTAAATAAATAATATCTTGACAAGTGTAAAATGGATCTGATCCATTAGTCTCATTAGTTGGAATAATTTGGACAATATTATAGTCCAAAGATGAGGGATGAAAAAAGTGCTCCAAGAGTGAGTATCCTCTTGGATGACAAAGGTAGGAATAAAATAGCATCCCATATATCATATAAATGGATTGATGTTGTATTAAAATATTATGATATGGGATTTCATGATTTTATAAGAATCTAAGATCATAAATTAAAGGTGAAAAATAAGATCAGAGTTAGATAAGTACCTAACAATATTGGTCAAGAGGTATAGATTCATATGGGTTGATAGAGTCTGTAGTAAATACCAATAGAAAAGGATGCAAAAGACATAGTTGAACTGCTCAACTATGTTATGTAGATGTTAAAATTGAGGAATTTTAAAAGACACATAGTTAGATAGGTCAATTGTGTAGTGAAGATGAATAGAACAAATAACTTGTAAGAGTTTGAATTGACAGGGTTGACTATGTTATAAAGACAAGGATTTTTTTATAATATAATATCTGATAAAATTCAATTGAATACACAAATTATTAGATCAAATGTGTTTGATACAATTTAGCACACAACATAAATCTTATACTAATGCTGGTTAGTATAAGTTTTGTAATACAAAATTTAATTTCCAAAGAGAAAACAACAAAAATAGAAAGGCTAATTTAAGTAGTCATTCCTAAATGTTTTCTAGTTATAATAAAATTTTAAATTAATTTGATAGGAAGTTGGTTGTAATAATGAACTAGAAAAATAATCTATGGATAGTTTTTAGTAGTTTAGGATGAAGGAGATCTATATTGGTGATTAATATGGCTTGGTATTGGGGCCTACCCCCTCAATTCAAAATCCCATAGTAATAAGAGTGTTGGGTGTTTTTCCAATATATACCATTAACCACATATTTATAATTAGCTAAAAAACTAGTTCAACTTCCATGTTGGTCATGAAATCCAAGTAAGTAGACCTCAGGAAGAAATTAATTAATGCTTTTCAGTGTTATGTGATTTGGAAGAGTGAAAAATAAAAATAATGTGACTAAATTTGTAAATTAAAAACCTACTATTTAGTCTATGCTTTTTACTCCAAAAAATCAAGAAATAGAAATAAAAAGTGATTTAGTTACTAGTAAGATAGGTTAGTTACTTTATTTTTTAAGAGTGCAGAGTTTGTTTAGGCAACACTATATATAAACATTATAGAATAGAGTCAACAAATTCAATGTTTCTATGAAAGAAATATCTAGAATAACATTTTCAAATATTTCAACTAAGTCTTATAGATAGGAAATTAAGATATAAAACTTTGTTGAGCTAGTTAACCTAGTTCACTATAAGGTTACAATTTTATATACTACAAGTTGTAAGAATTAGGACTGTAAATGAAGAAAAATAATAAGGGAAGAATGAACCTGATAATTATTTAAGATGTTGAATTTACTATTTTTATGCTATGTTACTCAAATGATGATTTTTACATTCTAAGAATAAAGTCAACTAGGTTGATGAAGTTTGAAAAACCTATATGCTAAAAATGACCTTCTAATAGAGTCAAATGGGTTAACTAAGTCTAAAAACCTATGGTTGAAAAATATAAATGAATCAAGTTAAATGATCTAGTTACCTATTGTTGGATAAGACCTGCATAGATAAATACATAGTTAATAGGAGTGATTATGTTAAACCTATGCATAAAATGTTAGATTATTGACAGGTTCAATCTAGTACTATACAAATAAAAATATTTAATAGATGATACTAAATTAATGTGTGAAAGAAAACCTACAAGGGTTATTTTCACATTAGGTTCACCAAAATGTATACAAGGGAAAGTGAAGTTAATCTATAAATCAATCTAAGCTCAGAGAAGATAAATCATAATTACCCTTCCACTTGTTGGTACATTTAGACAATTAGGGTCATGACCAATATGGATCCATTAGTCCTAACCAAGGGGTACCTTAACAAAATAATATCATTATAGAGGGTTCTAATGCCTCTAGTCAAGTAACACCATGTGATAACCCTAGCTAGGTCCTATGTTTTCTTATTCACAAAGTAAAAGACAAAGTAAACTAAAATCTAACTTAGTGCTCACCAAAGCAAGTGGCACAAAATAGGGGTAATAAACATAAAATTAAACATGCATATAATATATCTACTTAATCCAATATAGATAAAATCCTAATGCATATAAAGAGAAGTATATAAGATAACAAATGAAAATCTATCTACTTTAACAAGGAACAAAAGTTAGGAATACTTACCTTTAAAGATGAAACCACTGAGCCTTAATATCTCCCTTGGACAAGGTGCTTCAAAAGAGGTTTTTTTGTATGTTGAAGAGACAAAATATGTGCAATGGACTATATTTTATCCAAGGACCTCCTAGTGAATCCCAAGTTTTAAAAACACAAGATTCTTCTCTCCAATGGTAAAAACCTAAACAAATGACCCCTCAAGTAGAATGGTGGATAAGGAGATGCATAAATAATGATGTTCTTCTTAATATCTCTCTATGAAATGGTGAAAAGTGTGTGTATATATAGCTATATTTAAACTTAAACATATTGTAAATTTTCATCGATAGAGTCAACCCAATTGACCTTGTATCATTAATTAATAAAAGTAGTTAGGTTATGGAGTGGGTCAGATAAGGCCAATGGAGTCCCATAACATTTTGATATATTTGAATTATAGGGTTGGTGTAGGCCAAATTTGTTTGATAAATGTCAAAAAGATTTTTAGCCTTAAGTAGGGACTGTTTAAGGTAGTAAATTTCTTAAAGGAGGGTGTAAAGGAGGTGTCAAATCTTAGGAAAGTGTATAAGATAGGTTTATGTTAGAAGTGGTGGTATAGGGGAAAATAATATTTTGAAGCACTAATGGTCTACCCACCCATTTCTTGGTACACCCTTTAAGGCATGTACTTAAAGATATTGAGACTTGATGGGTTTTTGAAATAGAAAAAGCATCAATAATTGATAAAGTTTGAATATATTATGTATATATAGAATCTTCTAGTTCATTATCCTTTTGGATAGGGAAATCAAGGGTTTATAGTACCATAGTAGTGTTGGGATATCTTAAATAACTATGAACATCATATTATTTAGTTCAAATCAAAGGGTTTAGGACTATCTTGTATTAATTCAACTCTCTTTGGAAGATGTCAAAAGCACTACAAAACTCAATAAAGTCAAGTTCCTTGTGTTGGGTTATCTTATGCACACAACACCATTTTGGTAGGGATAACTCATGGATGTTGATATTAGGTACATTATTAGATGAGGTATTTAGTTATTTTTTGTAATGTTTATAAGACGGATTGTATATTTGATAAGTGAAGCTATATTTGTAATTTTCACCACCAGTGTTTCCACACTATATTTGAAGGCCCAAGAAGTCATTATTGAGTTTTTCCATCATCTATTATATAGTGTCCAAGTCATTCCATAAGTCATTAATGAGATTCTCTACCACATGTTTTATAACATCAAACTCATTTTTAATAGACTCCTTGAGTATGATTTTAATTTTTTTACTATAGGGATCAATGCTTGGATATTACCTTGAGTAACATATTCACCATTAACTATACCAATGAAACCCAAATTTTGATTAGGTGTAGCATGTCCCAAAGGGAACTAGTTGGTCACTAACATAGGCTATAGAATCAACATGTTCTAATTATCACTAAATATAGGCTTCAAGGGAGGAAAATTTTGAAGTATGTTCAGGATAGCTGATACCATTTTATTTTAAGGATTTAACTTCCTATCCACTTTGATGTATTTGACATATGCTAGAGGTAAGTCCACAATGATGGGATATATGTATATGGACATTATAGTCCAACTATCTAAGGAATTCTTGTATATTTCTAGAGCTAGTTAGGCATATGGTCTACACATAATAGTGACCCTATTATACATCTTATGAAACCTATCATTGAATTTCCTAGTGGTATCATAGGCTTTTCTCTTAACTCTAACAAACTCATAGTTTAGGACTTTTGGATCAATGACTTGTCTAAACTACATTATGAAGGTATTACTAAACTCTTCCCATCATGTGATTGAGATATTTGGTAGGTTCAAGAACCAATCATAGGTGATGTCCATTAAAGTGAATGGGAAGAGGTTACAAGACAAATATTAATGTCTAACATTAAGGAGTCTGAGGGAAGTCTTATAAGAAGTTACATGTTCCTTAATAATGTATCCTAAACTAGGTGTGAATCATGAGAGGTACCTCTCCAAGATTATATGTCGATCATGAAAATATCTAAGAATGTTTATATTAGACCTAAATAACCATTCCATGGGTGTATCCATAGGTATGGGCCTATTTGGAGTGGTCTTGGTAAATGAACTAGACATGGTAACAAGGGGTCTTAGTCTTCTTCTACTAGACCTAGTCCTTATATGAAATTATAAAGGTGAGATCAATAACTAATGAAAAGTCTAGATGTAGTGATCTATGCAGATGAATTTAAGTTGTTTTTAAGTTAGTTAGTAGTCCAAGTATTATTTAGAGTGTGTGGGTGCCCTCCCTCAAGTGATAGTTATTTTTATTAGTCTTCTAGTTAGTACCTAAAAATACACCTATTAAATTAGGTGCACTAAATTAACTCGGAGAACACTCAATGGAATTTCATCCTCTCATTTTAGGATTATTGTTAGTACAATCCAAGAAATGAGATATATGTATTAGGATCCATGAGATAGCCTTATCAAAATAGATATCTAATAGATGCACTACTACCACCAAAGGATCAATTCCTACTAATACTTACATGAGATTCTATATACTACTTGGTCTAATTCAATAGGTCTTCCACTTAAACAAATTACTTCAAAGTTTATAAATAAATGGTCTTAGTCCAAATTATCAAAGAAACAACAAAAGGGGAAGGAAGGGTAAGGTAGGAAAGAGAGGTTTATAGGCAAGCATAAAAATATTAATACTAAATACCCAAACATGTGTCAAGATATAGTTTTACGACTGTATGTTAGGTTTCACATGCAATCAGACATCAATCATATAGGGAATTAAGTCTAGGGAAAATAACATATTATGGATTCTAAAGACTATTTATATAAATAAACACATATAATACTACTTCTAATCATGGACAAGCCCACAATTATCTTAAACAAAATGGAAAGAGTAAAGAAAATAATTAGAATAACTTTGTTTCCCATCCTAACTATTACATATATTGTATAAAGATATATTTTAAAGTGTATAAAATTATTATCATTTATTTTTAAATGGAAAAATGGAAGACATTATTAAGATAAAGCATAAAAACATAACTTATATTAACTTTTGTGTTTCTATTATAAAATTACCAACCTTTACAATGACTTGTAAAAAAACATAGATAGAGATGAGATGAAATTTACCTTCAGATATCATAAAATACACCTCCTGGCCATAATGGCTCAAAAAAATTACAAACCCAATCATTATCATGATGCTCCTAAGAAAATAAGAGAGAAATGGGACCCAAATTCATGACAACACATCCTTCATCAGGACCACAAACAACATCAAATTGAACTTGGTGTGGGAAAACTTACCAACATGGAATCCTAGTGGCTTACTAATGATTATGCCACCAATTTATTCTATTGATCAGGATTCAAAATATTTATAGGTGGTACTTAAAATATCACCTTTGCCTAAGTCAATAACCTATTATGAAACTTGAGAGGGCCTTCTAAGGAATTATTTAACTTGTTAACCTATTTTATGCTTGTGTTTAACTACATGTCAAGATATCTGATGGATAAATATCTATCTCTATTGACCTCCATCTTATTCTTCATTTCCACTTTTAATTGATCTAGGTGGACCCCAAATACATCAAGGCTAAGAAATGTGCCATTGAGGTGAAATAAGATTATGATGTTGACTTCATTAAAGTAGGAAAGTATTTGATACTTGATTTTATCTAGGGGATCAAAGGTTGATTGTATATCCTCAAGCCAATATTATTATGTGTTACTCATGATACCTACAAATTTTTGATATAAGTTTGGGTCCATGAGAGGCATAAAATTGATCTCCAAGAACATCCCTTTGTTGATGATTACCACCATCTTCTTGCATTTGTTTCCCACCTTAAAAATTACCTATAAATAATGTTTTACTCTTTAGAATATCATGTTTCTCTTGGAAATATCTCTAGTTACCTTTCTAGGGGATTAAAATAATTTCACAAGGGTAGCTTCAACCTTGCCAACTAAATCAACAAGGAATGAGCTCTTCACCTAGGACTCCAAGGTCCTAACTTGGTCCCTAAATTCATATATTAATTTTTATATCAGCTATGAGGTCTTATATAATATTTTATTACCCCATGATATTCCTATTTTTTGTGTGAGAGAGAGAAAGAGAGGAGATATGATTCTATTCTCCAAAAAAAGGGTCTCCCTGAGTGAAGGTCTAATTAAGCACCTTGTTAATCTTACCCAAGTCATGATTAAACTATAGCCAAATATTAGGGTCCCATTGGTAGACCATAATAGGAATTTTTCACTTTAATATTCCATGGGGCTCATCCATATTTGATATACCACTATTCCTAAGGTAGTGGAGGTTGATAGAGTCAGGGTGGTGGCAATTGAAGTGGAAGGTGTAGGAATGGGTGGAAGAGGAAATAATGAAGATGAGGGATGGAATGGAATGGATGATAGAGGAGGAAAAATGGGTGTAAATGGGGTAGTTTATAAATGGGAATCCCAAGGGTAAAATTGAGACCTTAATTTTTCCTAGGTCATAAATAACTAAGGGCTAGTTACACCTCAGAGCTATGTATTCAGTCTAAAAGGGGAAATTAGATAATTAAAACCAAGTCCTAAGTAACATAATGTGAGGGAGAGAAAATACCATGGTGGTTATGTTTGCTCAATTAGAGGATAAAATTTTGGTTAAATTTCAATTATCCTTGGACATATAACAAAATTTTCTCGGGGCTCTCATGTGGTGCTACTGAACTTGAAGGGGTTATCTTAGATGGAGCCTACGGAAGCATTACGATCATTAATGGACTTGTTAAATAAATAAAATTTATGGGAGCATAGGATAATAAGGTTATACTATTCACATGTGATTATAGGGAAATTTTGGCACTGAGATGGAATGTGTCAACTCATAGGGATACCCCAAGAGCAATTGATGGGGCTAATCTAGATGATGTAGTTGAATTAGGACAAAGTAGGGTTGTAGGTTAAACTAATGGAGTTAATATGATTAGAGAACCAAATATTTAAAATATGGTGAGATAATGGTAATTTATGCTCTTATATTTTATGACATAGGAGGAGTCACAAGAGAGGTAGGTTGCAGTTGGGTTGAGAAACTAGGAACACTAAATACAACCAAAGCTAGTGGATTAGGAAAAATTGGGGTACTATTTAGATATGCATTGAAATGGTTAATAATAGGGGTAGGGAAAAATTAGGTTTTTAATATATTATAATATAAAAGGGTACAATTATGAATACCATAATTAGGGGTGTAAACCTCTAGGGATGTTAAAGACTAGTCCTGAGGTGGGCTCTCTTATGACTCTAAGCTACTTAAAAAATGAAGCACATGAGTAGCCTAATGTTGACATAACTAGGAGGTTTTCATAGGTGAATTATATTTTAAGGATAATAGGGTTGTATTATTAGGTATCCATTTAAAATTAAGTATGGAGAGTTTCCTCAATGTTATCAAGACTTTCAAAATAGGTTGTTAGGGAGTAGATTGTGGTAGATTTGGTCTCTCTTACAATACTAGCATGAGATATGATTGTTCCTTGCTATGATTTTACACATTTTTTTTATCACTTATAAATTATTGATAGGGTTGAGGTTGATTATATCATTTATGTGGTTCTCATAATGGTATGTATTATTGACTCATGATCGATACTTCTCACCATAGGTGTTCATAGTTACTTAAGGATCCCATTATCTATTGTCAACCTTTGAAAGGTTTAAAAAGTCCATTTAGAGGGCCATATATTATAATTTATACAAATTATTATACTCAAGAATCTTAAAAAACATATTAAACTATGGTTAAACCTCTTAATTTATATAAATATAGAGACCAGTGATGCCATTAACGAGGTGCCAAGTGTTTCCTACTCTATGAGGTGGTCTAGGAAAATGTAGGGAAACTTAATAATATCCCATTGGATGCCTTATACCATGATCATATAATGGTACCAATAGTAACAATATTAATTTATGGTAATAAGTTAATCTTGCATCTCTTTAGAAAGTTAGGCATCAGCTACTTGTTGATGCCAAAGTACACTAGGGTATAAATTATCATAAATGTCTTAGATATGGTTCTTCTAATAGTTAATATAGAGCTTATAAAATACTAAATGCACCATAGACCCTAATAGAACCCTTGGATGGAATTTTATGATTTAAAAATCTAGGTTAGCATAGGTGGCATTGACCATGTATGACATCATGTATAATTTTCTCCTAGCTTGCACCCTATTGACCTATTACATGATGTTAGAGGTGATGAAGTCCCCAAGTGTAGGGAGCTCTTTAATTTTTAGGATAATGTTTAATAATGACCTAAATATTGTTTACATGCATAATGTCACTCATTTAATATAGGTATTTGAACATCAACATGTTAGTCTAAATTCCTTCACATAATGTTTTGATGGTGTATGAATTGGGGTCCTCCTTATACATCCAATAGTATTTTATTCAGCACAATCCCTAATCACCTAGTATATATAATGGGTTTTCAATCATCTATCAATTACTTCTAAATCATATGTGATGTCAAAGTCTATGAGATAATAATTTTTATTCAAAGTAGCCCCTTAGATGTCTAAAATCTTGAATTTTATAGTTGGGAAATACATAATGTACTTACTACTCTTGGAGGTGTGTAAAAAGTTTCCTAAGAGATCATTAAATGGGAATACATCTATCATGGAAGTAACCTTTTGTAGTACTATGGACATAATAGATATGATATCATCAATGACCTCCACACCATTGTTTTCTCTCTCATAATCACTACTAGGCTTCTATATATCTTCAATTTTCTTGAAGATTTTTTTATAATGCTAAAATATTATAACACCTTGAAGGAAGGTGGTATCCCAAAATTCTTGATCTCAAGTTTAGTTTGTCAGATAGCACCTTGGGCATGACATAACTACTAGATCCACTATAAATAATACAATTTTCCACCAAATAATATCTAATTATGATGGATATATTTAATTTAGGAGGTTTTTCCACCTTTTCAACTTTTCTTGGTTGACCTTTAGTTGGCTTCATGGTATTTGTCAAGGCTGACTCTCTTTGGCTAGGATATTTATATGTCAAAATAATATTAGACAAATATTCTAGAAGTATTTATTATTTTCTAGGTATAACTAATGTATCCCACATTGACACATTCACTTGAGACCTCTTCATTTGTTTCACAATGTTAGTGAAAGGACCACTAGCCTTTGCTTGTCCACTAGGAATAGTAACACTACCTACACCTTAAAATTTTTGTCATATGAAATAACTTATAACATTATGACCCCTTTGAGTTTCTTATGCATTTGGAATAAAACTAGACATACCTAGTCTTGTACATATTTCAAAATTCATTAGAGAATCATCAACATTCCTTTGAACTTCTTTAATATCTTACCTCTTGCACTTTGTGTTTGTAGCTATAGAACTTATATCCATACTTGGCTGCCCTTGATGATTGACAACACACGAGTCATCTTGATACCAATTTCCTAATATAGACCCTATTTGAGCACCCTTCTCATCATTCACTCCTCCATTCAACACTTCATGTTGAGTCATATCTAGAATAGTCTCCAAATTAGACATAAAGGCCTGGTTAAAATACTCATTAACATAGGGAGATAGATCATAAGTTTGATTTAATGAATTTTGATTATTTTTATCTTGGGAAATATTATTTTGAGTAGGTATTAGTGTCATTTAGGTATAAGTATTGTTGGGGTTATATCCACCATATGGATTTGATTGGACCAACTATCTTTATCCTTCAAAATGACCTTGGAAAGGAGGCCTATTACCTTGATAGTTGGGATAGGATTTATTGGTATGATAGTGACTTTGGAAGGTCTTCTCATGATTTTTTTGAATGATCTTCTTTAGACCTAGGATTTATTTCTCCATATCCCTCATCCTTTCTACCTCATTAGGTTTGTTTGGTTGACTAGGGGAAACACACTTATTTTTAGGTGTAGTAATGGGAGTAAAAATAGGTGTATGACTTTACAAGTTAGGAAAAAAAAGGCATGGGAGGTCTTGGAGAAATATTCCTAGCATGAATAAAATAACTATTTACCTTAATGGCCACCTCATAGGCATTAGGTGGAGTGTCACCTCTCATACATTGTATCATCATTAAAATGTTACTATCAAATACTTTAATGTAATAAAAGAAAGCATGGTGAGCTATTGGCCTTATCAAGATTGGGATTTTATCCCATGTCTTTTAAAACCTTATTTTGAAGTATTAGATAAATTATTGATTGAGGTTCTCTTTTAATGGTGGTCAGTTGCTCCATTAGTGACAAGTTATCACTCTTGTCCTCAAATATTTTTCTCAATGCATCTCCCAACTCATCCTAAGTTGTGATTGATCTAGGTGCCAATGTTCCATACTAGTCAAGATATTTTACTTTTAAGGAGACATATAAAAACATGATTATGATGTTATCCTCTATGATGTGATGGATATTACAAAAATTAGTAATATTCTTTATATGCTTAATGGGTGTGATGGAATAATCACTGGTGTATGATGGAATAATTTTGAGGGAAGATATGGAGATATCATCATAAAAAGAAATATTTAGAGGGATATATCCATTGAAGGCAAAAAAAGGATGTTTACTTACCATGGTGTTTTTATGAATCTACAAGAATGGATGAATTAGAAAATATCTTATGGGTTTGTGAGTAAGATAGGACCTCTTTGGATAGGGATAGGTGTGATTAAATCTACTTGATTTGTAGGAATAAGGAGGAAGATCTTGAAATTAAAAAGTTATTCCTTTGGTGATAAACCTTATGTTTACCTTAGGCATGAAAGAGTGCACTAGTCTAAAACTAAGATTGAAACTTTGGAGTCACCAATTGCTATAAGAAGTAGAGTATTAAAACTCTTTGTTATCAAAGACAACATTTACTTTGAAACACCTTCATGGACTTCATGTCCTATTAGGCATGACAAAATTATTGTAGTCTAAAATTTCACCCTAGATAAGTCAAGTAGACTTTTTCAATTTTAGGACAAAATGAAACTATCTTCCTTCATAGATAATCCACTATAAGACATAGATATCTAGGTTTGAAAGGGATAGCTCCATTGATTTATCTATTAGGTTCACACTACACCAAGATAATCACTATTGGGGGTGAAAAGGGAATAAGGAGACATGAGATAAACCTATGATAATGAGGTGATACACCAAGACAACTCCACAAAACACACTTACATCTGCACTTAAGAAATAAGACTACTCAAAATGAATTCAACCTTATGTCCTTCTAGCATAAGTATTTATCATAGTGGTCGATTGTTATGTCTATATAGAGGTGGGGGAAGAGAAGTTATAATATAAGACACTACTAATCCCTCTCACACTTAAACACACACTTAATAAATATTAAACTTTATGAAACATGTTATAAGATATCTCATTCACACAAACATGTAAGATTAGACAAGGAATCAAAGAGAGCATTTTCATCACTTGTTAACACAAAAACCACTTGACACATTCAAGTAAGATATTTTAAAGAATTAAATAAAACTATAAAACTTTATTCAAATGTAAATTAGGTTTCAAAACCAATAGGGATTTTCCATAATAATTTTGTATCCCTTATAAAGATAAAAAGGCTTGAATATATAGATCTTCGAAGAGGAGAGAGGAGTGAAGCTCAAGGGTCACAAGACCAGATGCCAAACTTTATAAAATAGTTAAAACTATGTAGAATGAAGTGGGAAATAAGTAAGGATGTTGTTATGAACATGTGTCAATCTCAAATAGAACACCTTCCTCAAGTTGACATAGACCCTTCATTGCCTTGCTTTGAAAGTGCCTTCATGATGGTGAAGAGTGAACTTGAGTGTCTAAAACTACCATAAAAATAATTGACACATATGGTATGTCATGATAATGTATAGAATATATTATTTCATGTCATATAATAATTCATAATTGATGGATTCATCTTTGTCATGGCATTCATTGCTTTTAGTCATTTGTCACTAATCCTCTAGGTCTATTCTCACACTTGTCATCCAAATGGATTGAAGTTTCTAAAATAAATGCATTGAAGAGATTATAGGAAACTCAAATAGATATCCTTTGTCCTCTATTATATAAAATAGACCTTAATGAAAATCATATAACACTTCTAACTTCCATCACTTGATAATCATCTTGCCTTCTCACTGTCTGTTTAGACTATTTGTTATGAATGAGACAACAAAAGTATTTTAATATTAAAAAAAGGTGAGAAATGAATTTAAAAGTTAGGATAAATCTATAAATACCTCCCACAATGGTTCTCACCTATTCATCCTCTTTTGTACCTATAAAACACCCAAAAACTTGAAAAAACCTAATTTTAGAATTGTTTGTAAAAGTGATAGTATAGATAGAGTGGATGGAAAGAAGATTTAGAGATTTATATAAATTTTAAAATAATTTTAATGGAAAATTTACCCCTCCTAAACTTATCTCTAGTCATATTTTCTACATTAGGTCCTCTCAAGGGTTTTAGGAGGGTTTAAGAAGGTTTTGGTTCTTAACAATAGTTCATAAAATCCTAACATCCAAACCCTAAACCAATTCTAAAAATATTGAGTATATGACCATACCAAAGTACACATATATAATTTAGGTCTCATTATTGTTGTACATATAGATATGAGTAGTTAAAATTGACCTCTTGAACTCTCTCATGATTTTTGAGTACTCCTAAGATTATTTTGATTTAAAATTACCAACTTTAGATATTACCATATAAACCAATAGGTGTTTTGGACTCTAAACTCTCCCTTGAAGGTTATAAAAAGGTTTGGAATGTGAAAATGGTATTATAAGTGACGTTGATCTTATTAGGGTTTACGCCTAGTTCTAGGCCTAATACGCTTGAATGTCCCTAACTACCCATAACCACCTCTAAGTCATTTCTAGTGATTAAAATTGATTACTCACATTTTTTCACCTCCAAAATTTTTTTCCAAATCATTTAATAGTGTCCCAATACTTCTCATGTCATCCTTCAAACATCCACATACCAAACATGTAATTTTCATCATGATTAGGAGTGCCCTCTACCTAAGATGAAATAGAGGTAATATCCCCTATTTGTTTGTATTTAATAAGTTATTTATGGATATAATAGGTATTTATTACCCTTTACACCATTTTTAATTAATATATCACTCTCTTATAATCCTCAACATCACAATCTTCAATATAGACTCATAGAGTTGATGACTATGTGCATGATTTGTATGTAGAGTTGAGATTGCCTATACGTTAAGGTTTTACTTCAACATATCTATTTTTTATATCTGATAATCATATTAAGATCATATATATCACTATTATAATTCATTAATCATATATATTCATCCTCTATGTCAGTATGTTAGCCTATGCCTTTCACTAGCATGAGTTAGTCTGTGATTATAATAGACTGTATGTACCTACCTTAGGAAAAAAGGATTTTTGTTGGTCTATTTGGATAGTGAGTTCATGATTTGAGATCCACTTAAGGTAACCAAGAAAATCTATTTAAAAATTTATAATCTCAAACCTAGAACTGGGTAAACCCAAAGTCTTAGAGTCCTAATCCATTATTAGTCTCCATGGTTTCTATTCACCCTTGTGAGGTTGGGTTGTTGCAATAATTCATTGTATTTAATGATATAAAATTAATTTATGATCATACTTACCTTTTTTTCAACTTATATCACATGTTTTCATCATGTTTAAATATTTAGATAGCTCTTTATTTAGTTGGATGAAGATTCAACATTTAAAAGTGCCATGGTGGAGGTAAGTTGACAAGGCAACCTAGTGAAGAATCATAAACACATTTGATCTATCCAATTATATAAGGTATGTTAATTTTAAAGATTTGAATAACATCATGAGAGTTTTTAAAGATATAATTGAGGTCTTTGATAGGTTTTAAAGGTCTCTCATATATGTTGGTGTAGTGTCCATTTGCTATGTCTCTTGAAGATTATGAATGTGTCCTAAAATCAATAGTTTTGACCATGTTGAGACATAATTTGACCTTAATGGGACACTAAGAAACTATCCACACCTTTAATAGACCTAATTAATTTCATCAATCTATTACTAAGGCATTTCATACACCATTGAACCCATTCCTACCAAGGTCAATGCTTAAATCATCTCTAATAGGCCCCACACATGCCAATTTATGACTTTTTGACTTTATTAATTCATGAATTGGACTTAAAATAATAACATGACTCCTAATTTCCCTCCATCATTCCCATTAACATTGGTTTTTTTTTCAAATTATAGAAAATGTAGGGAAATTGTAGGATTTAGAGGTTTTCCAAATGGTATGGATTTGTACAAGATGGACTAACTCAAGTAGAGTCAGGAATATGTAGGGTGAACTTAGTAGTGGAATGTGTGAAAAAATAGACTATTTTAGTGCTTGGATATCTCAAAACTTACCCACCTTCCCATCGATCTCATTTCTAGGCTTGGAGATCACTTTAGGTTTGTGCTCAGACTATACGAAGGAGAGAGAATGAAGACCCAAGATCTTGGCCAAAGGAAGTAGAATTGGTCAAATTTAATTCATGGGAATTTGTTTTTGGATTGGTCCTCTAAGATCTATGAACATTTATTAATAAATTAAGGGATTTTAAGATCATCCATGACTGAACAAGCTAAATGGAATAGACCAATTTTGATGGTTTTAGCTTATTTAGCCAAACCAATGGTGGTTCCTATTTTTGTAGGTATAAAGAAAAACTCTCATGTAATTTTTAGTGTTTGTATCACACCTATGAGCTTATGTAACAATTAAACCTCTAGACCAGAAGGATCTATAATATGGAAGAAAATTTGGATAGGTAGCAGAGTGTTGAGTGCTCTCACTAAGAGTTAAAAATGTTGAAGGATTGGTTGAGTGATTCAATATTCCCCATATATTTTTCTCAAGTTTTATGTTCACATTATCCTTACATATTATTATGGTGTATTTAAATAAAGGGATCATATGCATCTGAGACTTAATGTGTAAAATCACTATAGGTTGTTAAATGTTTCCCTCTAAATCTTCAAACACATTCAAGAGTATGAAATAGTGTATTGAGCCATAATATGTCATCATAATATCTTTAGGATCAAGTATCTTAACCTACATGATAGCCTCATAGGCCTAAAAACTACCTTCATTGCTTATAAAGCTCACATAGTTAGTTTAGCAAAGATTAATGTTTCTTAGCCAAAGTTATGGTCTTGGAGATTCTTAGGTTTCACTTTTTTATTGTGTGTGCCCTTTTCTCACCGTCAAGTGTCTTGTTTTCATAGGTATGTGTATTAGGGTCTTTAAGGTGCATATGTTTTGTCTTCGAATGGTTCTCATACTTTAGTTCATTACATATCCATACCTCTATCATTTTATGTTGTTTTCATTACCATTACACTGTGTTTCAACCCTATCTTTCATCTTCCAACCACTAGGCCACTCCACATTCATCCTCATCCACTCATACACCCCTCATTACAATTTTTAACCATGTGAAAAAATATATATATATACATTTTAACCATTATATTATATAGGTATTAACCTATATGGCCATTCATAATACTGAGAATCCAATATTCACCTACATGAAACCATCTTGAGTATATTATGTAAAGACCATCAAGAGAACTTTGTGAACCACTCATGTGAATAAGAAGTGGTATGAGAATAAGAGGATGTATATCTTAGGTAAGTGAATTAAATTATGAATATGTCACAATATTTCCAAGAAACTTCATATCACTCTTTTATCATTTAATCTTATTACTCAGACCCCTATAGATAGTCCACATATGAGAGTGAATACCTATAATAGTGTTGATACATATGGATAATGAAATATTGATTGTGATAAGAGTAAATAATAATACAAGGATATTTAAGGTTGATGCATACACACTATTTTGTCTCAAACCTAGCCCAATCTATGATAGTTAATTCTAGGGCAAGGTGAGTGAATTCTTGTTTTAAAGGGCCTTTAAGAAGACTAGAGTCTATAGATGGTTTTGAAGTAGTTCAAGGTGATGATAAATGTATTAATACATAAAAATGGAATCAAAATATAGGATTACCATCAGATGCCCTTAAGTATAGGCCAACGTATATAGACCTCAAGCTAGGTCATACACCCTGTTGCCACCTTGAAGAATATCCAAGTCTTTATGACAAGGTTGATGACCATGAAGGGTGTGTAAGGTTGTGTCATGACATAATAATATTGTTTCAAGTCAAGGGAAAAAAGGAAAAGTTCTAAATTATTTCAAAACCCTATTCAAGCTATAAAACCCTAACACAACTAACTTGAAGTACCATTGAGAGGCCTAGGCCTAGGGCCTTTAGGAAAATTTAAGTCTCCATATGGACTAGAAATCCATGAAGTAATGATAGAAATTGAGGTGATAACTTTTTTAATGATCCTTAATAAAATGTATTATTGAAATTGATAGAAAGAAACCATGTATGTCACCTTTCAATGCTGATCTCTCCACACACACTCTACATGGGACCTAAACCTATTGAGGGAAGATGAAGGGGTTAGTTAAAAATAGGTTCATGGAAATTGGTTTTGGTTTGGATGTCTATATGCTATGAACCATCATTAATATGGTGGACATCTTAAACCCTACCTACAACCCAAACAATACCTGATTGTGGGTTCTTGATCTAAAACACATCTAGATGAGGTTATTTGACCCTAAAATGATCTTTAAGGTATCCTCAAGGTTAAAATGTATGAACTAGGCCTAATAAGATTAGTTTGAGCCTAAAAAAAGAGAAATAAGAAGTTTTTAGGCACACCATGAGGTTAATATGGGAGAATGGGTCTTGAAGATTCTAAATTATCCTCTATAAATAATTTATAGAGACCTCCATGACTGGTTTTGTATGTAGATAGACTCAAATGTTGAAATTAAGAGTTATATGTACTCAAAATAAGCTAAATGGACTAATTAAGCTGATATTAATGATATATGAGACATATAAGGTGATATTAATATTTAATACAAGTTATAAGTGCCTCACAACCTTAATTCAAGGAAATAATTTAGGGTTTATGTGTTCAGATAGACTAATCTAACACCTCCATTAGAATAATGTCTTTAGAAGGTGAAATAGATAGCCAAATGATGAACAAGGGCACCTCAACACTTTATGGAAGAAATAATCTTGATGATTAAGGACATTTTGTTCACTCTAATTTCTAGGAAATTTCATATAATTACACATTTTTTTGTTTATAGACACCCTTAGACTATTCAGGAAGCATGCTTACCATCCAAGGATAATTTTCAAATTCTCAAAACTACATGGATACTTTACATGGGGATCCAAACACTTTAGGAGAGGTATAATGGTCTATTGACATGCATATAGTATAATTGGTTTAGAGGTTTGGTCCCTAACCTCAATGAACCATTGTTAAGAGTCCCAAGCACTCTTAAACCCATTTAAAACCCTAATAAGGACTTGACTAGGGAGATTTGATGATAAGTGCATCAAAACAAGTATAAACCATTGGTAAAACACTTGGAATGGGTTTTTAACTTAGAGGAGGCCATGTCCATAGTATCTAATTGTATGTAAGCTATATAGACACCTCCACAGAGTGTAATTTTATAGGGTATTAAGTAGAAAATGGGGTAAAAAATTGAATCAAGACTTATAAACCATGGGAAATGTTATTTCAAGACTTTTTATACTCTTCTAAGGTTTGAAATGTTTATATATCTACTTGTATCTCTTCTAAATTTTCCTAAGCGGTCAGTCTATGGAGCTAGTCTAAGTGGCCTAGTCATGCAAGGTAGATGAGTTTGAAGATGGATGATGCTTGAAGGGTATAAATTATAATGTATAGGGTTAATATAGGAGTAATATAAGTCCTTTATTATGATTTTATAATCTAGTTTATTTTTCCAATTCATTCAAATAGTGAATATGCAAAAAGATGAAGAATTTATGGGTGAGGCCTATTTTACTAGCAAGTAAAAGGTCCTAATGGGTATACAATGACATTATGAGGTTAATGAAACAAAATTTTAAAATTTTAACTATCTATTTAGGTAATAAACTTCCATATTAAAGACCATTATGAAGGAATGGAGACGTTTTCAATGTCAAGTCAACATGCACATTGAAGAGGAGGATGTTCAATGCCTCTTAGAAGCCTATTCATTCCCAATTTTTATTTTGTATCTATAATTGGAGGATTGAAAGAATATTTTTGGGCATGGTAAAAAATTTCTGAGGATAACTAATTTTTATTCACTTCCCACCACCTTACCTTCAATGCCAAAAGGGAGTCATTGAAGAACATCAACACATAGAAGGAGTGACTATGACTATTGTAATTACCATATGGCCACCTTGGTCTCATCATGGCCTATATAATGCCTATATACTTCTCTCCTCTCTCATTAAAATTATATATAATGAGGCATTGATCTCTTTTATATCATCGCTTGGTTGGGTATAGCAAAGTTCTATCAAAATTGTACCTTATGCCTTTGAATCAATAAGAGAATAGTTGTAGACTTCTTATTTGAATTGTAGTGTGCCTTGTGAGAGTTTTTTTGTATAATGTGTGAGTTTCATTGTCTTATGTATGTCCTTGCATTCATATAATTTCATATTTTTAGTTTATGCAGGTTATGTGAAGTATTGATAGGCATGAGTGTTCTTGAAGTGTTGATGGGCTAATAGTGTCTTGTGCAAACCTAGGTTCTTAGACTTCAAGTTATAAAACATCCACTTTATTTTCACATGAAATATTCATGCTTATAAAAAATTTAAGAGGTCTTATCAATTATCATTTTTCATTAGGTTTATAATTATGTTTAAAGGATAAACCAAGAGAGGATATTAAAGTATTGGTACATCACAATTGTTAGGGTAGGTTTCTTTCTCAATTTCATATTTAACTCTTTTCATCCCAATATAATTAGGTCTTAGAGAGAAAATTCAAGTGACAAATTAGAGGAGTTATCCCCATAAAACTAGAGGTTTTAACTAGACTATAGGTAGCTCATAACCTATAGGTCAATCTTATGTTAGTCCAAGTTTGAGAAGGGTTTGAATAATCTTTTTAAAAAGGGTGTAACTTGGGTAGCTAATAGTTATATCACACCTAATGGGATAGTATTTTAATAGCCTTGAGACATACTTTGATAACCTTAGAGGACATCTGGAGGATAAAGACATTTAGTGGTAAATTTATAAGTAGTTTCATGTAAAAGGTATCTATTAGATCTTATTCAAAAGGTAAGAACATTGAATTTATTGAAATATCATGAGATATTTCAAGAATAAAAATGTTACCTAGATTCAATCCTAATCCTAAACCTCCAAATTCCACCAATTTTACTAATTCTTCCCAAAAAAATTATGGTGCAAGTCCTCTAATCCTAATGGCTAGACCTCAAATGCAAGATTTTATACCTTTTAATGGTGGTAGTCCTTTGAACCTTGAAAATTTTGATGATATACAATGGTTAACCTTAAAATTCTTCCCTACTTTACAATATAAAACTCTACCACCAATGTAGAACACATAAAATATATAGCTAACATATGCTCAGTGCACAACATAACCCAAGAGACTACAGCCATGAGACTCTTGGAAACCTCCTTGAGAGGTAAAACACTTTAGTGGTGTATGGGTCTCACACCTACCTCTATAAACACATTGGATGAATTTAGTGAGTGTTTATGTAAACATTTTGAGGATAGAAGTGACCATGTCTCCTTGCTAGAATAACTCACCTCAATCAAGAAAGCCCCCTCTCAAGAATCCATGATAGATTTTAGTTATAGGTTACAAAAAACTAGGGATAGTATTCTTGTCATTATCAATCCCACCCCTAATTATGATTTATTTTACTATCTAAGGGCTTTAAACTCTAATGTAGGTGTGATGATATAGTTAATGGGGGTGACTACATTTCTAGAACCCTACAAGATATCGATAAGAGAAGAAAACTATCTAATTCAAGTAGTAAAAATTAATCCTAGGCCCCTCATTCCCTTATTCATAAAAATTAAACCCCATATCCCCACCATTACTCCATTTCTATCCCCAAATAATTAGGATTAGTCTGATGGCATCCAAGAGGATTGGTTGGGTAAGATATAAAGACTACTCAAATCTCAAAACAATAAATTATTATCCTTGGAGATGTAGCTTAATTCATTTTATATAACTTATAAAATCCCTTACCAATCTCCATATAAATATTAACCATAAAATAGGCCTCCTTATAAACCTAACCAATAAGGCCAAGGGTAGATTAGATATGTTAAACCTTACAATAGTTTCAACTCTAATGCTACCAATAGTTCAAGGGCCTTGGTGATAACTCATAATAACTATGCATAATAAGGTTAGTGGTGTTCTCCATGGGGGAGATTAGATGAGATGACAATGGCTCCAATTACTAGAGGATATCAAAAAAACTATATGCATTAGGGTCCTACCTTTCAAAAAAATGACAACATGCCTCCTCCACAACACAAAGAAGGTTCTCAAGTGGCTCATGGAGACATGATTTTCACGACCCTAATTGAAGTGATAAGTCAATAAGGAATAAATGGAATTAATTCACCTTCTAAAACTACTTTTTATAACTTTCAAGAAGGTGAGCACTCTTTTGAGCAAGTAGTAATAATTCAAGGGTAGAATTTGCTCAAGGCATATAACTCAATTTCAACCCATATAAGGGATAAGAGAAGGATGGTTGATGATAATTTGGGGAAGTCTAAGGAAAATACAGCACATCCCAAAACAACTCAATAGGCTTCCACTCAAGGTGTAGTGAAAAAAACACCTCCAACATAGTAGACATCACAAGGACGTGTACAAATAGAAGATTCCTTTCATTCCCCAAGTCGCGCAAGTTAAAAATAAAGATTTTACTTCCAATTTTTAGCCTAATATATTCAAATATCCCTTCATCATTTTAGATTTCATGAATAATTCCAATGTTATTATTCTTATGTGGGATGCTTTACTCATTCCATGGTAGAAACATCTCCTTCAACAAGAGATCCCCAAGCTTTCACTTATAAACAAACAAAATGATAAGGTAAGTGTGGAATTTGTTAATTAAATTAAAAAAATAAACCACAAGATCCTAAAGTATTCAATCCACCTCCATTCTACTTATCATTCATAATAAGAGACTTCCTTATCCATAATTGCATTATAAATAGTGGTGTCAGTACTTTTATCATGCCAAAAGCCATAAATGATAAGTTAGAGCTTAAGTATGAACCTAATGAAAAAGGAGTTTTGTAATTGGATAGGTCTCCCACAAAGACTATACATGTTCTTAATGACCTCAATATTGTATTAGATGCCTACCCTAACTGTACCATCTCTTAAAAAGTCATTATAGTTGGCATTCCTCCATATTTTGCCCTATGCTTATCTAGGGATTTCATTAAAAAAACTAGGGGGTATATTTATTATGATTGTTCATACATTATATTTATGAATGGGTATGGGAAAAGGGTTACCATTAGGTCTGAACCTATTTCTATGTTCCACCTATAATGTTACATACCCAACCTATCTAATGTGAACTTCACTATCTTAGATGAAGATGAGAATGTCAATGATCAATAACCTAAAGAACCACTTAAATGCATCTCATGTCTACTCCTTGATGAGTGGAAATTAAAAAACCATGGTTATGACCCCTATAAGACCATTAATGAGGTAGGTTTAGGTGTGTATTATATGCATGAATAAGGAGTTGCTATTCCTAGTCTCACTAGCCTAAGTAAAGAGCATTAAGGCATATAAACTTTATTCTTTTATGTATCAAGGTCAAAGAATGGGAGTGGGGAATTTTTTATGCTTGTATCACATTCTAATTAGAGGTATTATTCTACCTTAAATTTTTAGTTTATTTTCACATCAAACACTACAAAATGTGAGGCCCTCATTTATGGGATATAATGGGTAAGGAGAAGAGGAATCGAGCTCTTACAAATGACCGTAGATAGTAAACTAGTGGTGTAGAGAGTTATTAGTGTTTTAAAACATAAAATTTTAAAGGCATACAAGTACTAAGTTTAGGATCTCCTAGATAACTTCCAAGCCTTTGATATCTATTCCATACCTTGGGAGTTAAATCATCATGTAGATAGACTAGCTACCCTTGGTGCACAATATGACATAGTTGATGGATTTAAAGACACCAAATGGTAGTCACACATCAATGTGGTTTTCAATCCATAAACACTTGATAATGAGGTGAGTTGGCAAGTTTTTTATAGTGACATTCAAATTTATTGCTTTCTCTAACATAAAGGAAAACTATATCATAAGGACCAAGGTAGACTACAACATCCATTTGGTGATCAGATTATCAAATTAAGGATTAAAAAAATCCCAAAATTTTAGGTGACATTATAGATTATCTTTAATTAATATGATCAATTGAGTAAGTTCAAGGTGAGTATCTCCATCAAAGAGGAACACTATGAGAAGGTAGTTATTTTCAAAGATAAGTTACCTAAGTTAGGTAAAATAAATACAAAGGATGAGATAGCTACCTTCATATCCTTATGTTATTAATTTGGAGATTTATTTTCATGGGAATACCATTATTTAATTGGGTTTGACCCTAAATTATCCCAACACACCGTAGAGTTTGAGGATAATGCAAAACTGGTAAGGTAGAAACAAAGACCAGTCAACCCTAAAGTTGAGGTGCTCATGAGAATGGAATTGATAAAATTGATTAAATATAAGATCATATTCCCTATTAAACATTACTCATGCATGGAAAACATTTTTATTTTGAGGAATAATAATGAGGAGATATGTTTATGTTTTAACTTTAAAGACCTCAACAAGGCATCTTTGAGAGACAATTATCCCCTATCATCCATGGATTAGATCCTTTATAAGGTTTTAGGCTCTCATAGGTTATATTTGCTTCATGTATATGTCAATTATAATCATATATTTGTGAGATAATAAGATAAACATAATAATAGCTTCATAATAAATTGGGGTACCTGTGCATACATGATGATGACCTTTGGACTATCTAATACAGGGGTAACTTTCTAAAAGGAAATGGATGTTACCTTCTAAGGGATTATTAATGAAATAGTTATCATCTATCTTGATGACATCACTATGTTTTAAAATGATCCTAAACATCACATGACACACTTGAGGTTAGTTTTTGATAGGTACACATAGTTTGGGGTTTCTTTGAAACCCCAAAAAAGCATATTTGTAGTTTATGAGGGCAAACTATTATGACATATTGTGTCAAAGGATGGCCTCTCTATTGACCCTAAGAGGGTTGAATAAATCCTATCCTTACCCCTTATCAATTGTAATAAATTTTTTTAGATATTCCTTTGAAACATTAACTTCATAAGGAGGTTCATTCTAGGATTTGCATAGTTGGTGAAGCCACTTACTCATATGCTCAAGAAGCACAAGGATTTCTCATGGAGTAAGGAAGGAAAAAGCATTTTTGAAGCCATAAAATATTCCATATCTCAATATTCCACCCTCATTAACCCTAAATTTAACAAGGAATTTTTCATGTATGTATTATTCATAGTCGATGTCATTTTGGTTATACTCATGCAATAAAATCATGGACTAAAACAACCAATTGCTTTCTTCAATAAAGAATTGGAAGGATATGAATAAAGACACACATTTTTTTTTAAAAATGTCCTTTATGTTATGATATGGATTAAATATTTCACACAGATGGTATCTAACAACAAAGTCATTGTAATGGTAGTACACCCAAGCACACAGGATTTCATACTTAATAGAGACTGAAGTGAAAAGAGAGCTAAATGGGTGAAAAAATGTATGAAATATGACATTAAAGTGAGATTTACCAAACTAATCAGAGTTAGGGGGATATATGAACATCTTGAAGTATAAGTTAAAGAATATAAATACATGTTCTTGGTAGTCCATGACCCTTAGCAGGTAGTTGTAAACATGACCCCTCTTAGATGGACCAATGATGTGGTAAAGTTTCTCCAAATAGGAAAATGTCCTATGGGCTTAGATAGTACCAAAATAAGACATTTAGGCTATATTCCATAACTTAAATCTTTGTGGATTGATTCCTCTTCAATAAAGACATAGGATGTATGCTCTTAAGGTGTGTTGAATAAAGTCAAATTGATAGGTTACTCGAGTAGTTTCATGAAGGGCCTGTAGGTGAGAACTTTGCATCCAATACCAAATCCTCTAATATAATTAGAGTTGGATAATTTTTACCCATAAATTTTATATTTTCACATGCTTGGGTAATTAAATTTTCTAAATGTGCCATGTTCATCGATAAGAAAAGGTTAGTTTCCTTACCCTTACAACCCATCCAAGTTGAGTAGCACTTCATGTAATGGGACTTAGACTTCATAGGCATGATCTATCCCCATTATAGTTCTAGAAATAAGTTGGTTATAACATCCATTTATTAATTCACAAGGTGGTTATAGGCAAATACACTTAAAGAAGCTAATGATAACTTAGTTTTGGAGTTATATTATAGTCTTGTGACTAGGTTTGGTGTCCCCTCAACCATCATATAATTTAATGACTTGGCCTGTATTATTGATAAAATATGTGAGTATGCCCTTATACATGTCATCTATCTTAAATATTCCTCCAACTATTACCCACATGGAAATGGGTTAGTAGAGTCCACAAATAAAATTTTGATAAGGCTCATTAAGAGGACCATGGAGGATAGTCAAAGAGAATGGCACACAAAGTTGAAGACTTCCTTATGGCTAGATATAATCACACCTAATAGGTATACTAATCATTCTCCTTACCTCCTTATTTATGGTAGAGAGGTAAAAATACCTATTTACCCTGAACTATCATTCTTATAGCTTATTCACTAACTTGTTCTCATGGAAGATGATGTAATGGAAGTAAGAATGAATGAGTTGAGATAATTAAAGGAGATAAGGGACAATGATAATCATTCCATGTGGTCTATTTACTACCCATTCAAGAGATAATTTGATAAAATAGCTTCATCCAAGGCCTTTCAACAAGGAGACATAGTGCTTAAGTGGGATGAAGACCATGCCAAGCCAGGTAAACACTCAAAGTTTGATAGTCTTTAAAGTGGGCATTATATCATCGCCATCTACAAGTAAGGAAATTATTTTTAACTATATATATTGAATGGTGAGTAACTCCCCATCCATTTTAATGGAATGTTCCTCAATTATTGATATTAGTTTTCATCATGATCCTCTTGTACATAATAGTTAGACTTGGTAATTTATCTTGTCAACACCAAATGCCAACCCCTATAATTGAAAACTTTCCATTAACCACCACAGTGTTCATTAAATATCATTTAAAGAGTGAGTTTCATGTTTTATCATTGTCATTTGGAGGTCTTTGTCAAAAAACTCAAGTGGTCTTATGATCTAAAATTATTTTGATGTAGATGGTGAAGAGGGCAGTTGATGACTTATCATGAAATTATCTATCATATTCATTATATGTAAGGTATTAAATGAATTATAAGATTAGAATGTGTGAAAAAATACATGAAATCCTCATTCAAGTATTTTTAGGAAGGCTAAAAGGTATTCTTCATGGTATTTACTAGTAGTTTTCCTTTATAAAACTATGAGTATATTGCCTAAAGACAAAAGTTTTGGTATTTAAATTTGAAATATTGAGTCAAAAATCCAATAAAAAAAATCATAAATTCCTTAAATTACTTTATATTCATGTCAATACCTTAGTCATAAAGTTTCATGCTTTGAAAATATCATTCCATGCAAGTCCAAACATCTAAAAGGCATCTAATGAGCTCACACATGCCAAATTTGGCTTCATAAAGATGTAAAATTTTTTAATACTTGTTATAATATCATTCATGACTCATTTTATCTCTTTAATTTACCTAAATTAGTACTTTAAATCTGTAAGTGTGAATAGAATGCAAAATAAAGGATATTTTTATGAGGTTCATGCAAGGAGTACGAACTTGTATGTCCCTTTCCATATATCATCCATCATGAGATTTAAGGAAGAGTTATCATAGGTGTTCCAAAATAAATTTAGGGAAAAAATACATAATATAAGCCCAAAACTAGTTCCCTCCATTCACCTTGCTTATTTACACATAGTGAGAGCCTTTTAGGTTTACAGATGGTACGATCATGAGAGAGAAAATCAAGGTCTATAATTTTGGGAAAATAAAGGGGTTTGAGAGATATTCCATCTATGGAATTTTTTTCTTAATTTATGTCTCTCTCCTTCACGAACCATCCTTTTAAATTCATGGCACTCATCAGGTCTTCTTCATCTAAGTAGGCAATCAATTTTTTGATATGTATCCTCATTTGGGAATTATGGTAGAAAAATTCAAGTTTTTGGATTTTTTGAGGAGCATAAGACACCTTATAATTATATTTTTAATCTTATTTCCACATGTCTCAAGGTCATATGGAGCTCAAGAAGTCATAAAATGTAAATATATACTCTTCAATCATATAAAGGAAGATTGTAAAATTCATGAGAGAGAAAAAATGTCAATATTTGTTGGATTCTTGTTTGTAGGGGTTTAATTCATGTCATATGTCCTTAAAATAAGTGACACAAATATTCCTTAAGTTTCATCCCCCTCAAACACCATCAATCATTCTCAAATCTCCTCTTCATCATTTTTTAGCATATGTTAAGGTTTTTAGTAGACTCTTAGGTTTCCATTTTAGCACCATATGATTGTCAATGACCTCTAAAATGGTATATTTAGTCAAGGTTTATGTCTATGCTTACCTCATATCCTTCATTATCTATCTCATGTGTAGATTCTTTTTTTTTCACTTCCCTCTTATGTCACCCCATTTCATAGTCTTGTCACCACCTTTTCACTATTGTAAGGTTTCATATCCATCTTCATTCTATTTTCCATCATCCATTCATATATCAACTATCTATCCACATACATCTCATGGATTCACTATAAATATGAATCAAATATGCTTTAAAATCATCATGGTTATGTAAATGTGGTATGCAAACCTTAGTACACTATAACTCATCTCATGAATGTCCACCTAGAGCCAATGAAAGGTTATCATAGCCAAGAGTTTTCATATAAGTGTAAAGGAAGGAAATACTAGAATATATCTCATTAAAGTTACTTTTTAAAAATCTCTCCTTAAGTTTCAATGTATGAATTACAAGTTCACTTAGACTATTTTGTAGCCTTATCAAGGTATAATTCTAAATAGTCTTTACAAAAGAGCCCTATATAGTCACCTATATCCATGCTAAAGGGGGTAAATCAAATTCATTATAGAAATAATATTGAGACTTTAATAGAAATATTAGAGTATATGGATCATTTAATTCCTATTTCAAACTAATAATGATTCCAATATATTCTCAATAAGATAATTGGCTTGATCTAGAGTTAGGTTTCTAAGAGAAATAAAACTCATACAATCATGTTTTCAATCACACATAGTCATAAGCCCAAGAAGTTGGTATAGCAATGAATGAATGGGACTTTTAAGAAATTTTGACCTTAAAGTGAGGTTATTGAAACAAATGGACATATTTTAACATTTTCAAGCTCTCCAAGCATCCTAAAAATCTATCACAATCCATATAAGGGACTGAACTAGTATGCATAGTCAATTTTATTATGGATAAAGACCTATTTTCAAGAAGATGGAGAAACTACTTGAATAAAATAGTGTTATAAAGAGATTTACATCAATATTGGCTCAAATGGTAGGAACTTTTAAAGATAAAAATCATTAAAATTTTACTTTTCCATGTAAATCAACACCTATAGTAGGGTTTTTAAAGGTGTAAAAGGTGTACAAACTAGAATCACATCAAAACTATAAATAAGGATATTACTATACCTTGAAGATGAATAAATATTCCACCAAAAGTTGAGAATGACATGGTGATGGTGATTTATATCAATCCATGAGGTTAAAATTACAAAGTTACACAGTCATTCACCTTAGTCAATTGTCATCTATAGCCAAAAGAACATAGGCATACGTCCAAGCATGAAGAGAAAGAGAGCATAATAGCTTATGGGAGAGTCTAATGATCATATTAATGATTTATAGATCTAATTGAGTCTTAAATATATCAAGGATATAATAAGGTTGTCCATGTAGTATGTAGTCAAATTGAACCTTGGAATAACCACCTATAACCATAGTAGGTGGTCAATTACATTAATACATCCATATAATCCCAAGGTAAAACTCAAGTTACATCCATTCATGATGGAAGCTTATAAGACCACCTCTAAATTCAAATTATGAATTGACATATTCAAACTTGTATCAAGATCATGAAAACTTCTATTAGCTCTTGAAAGTACATAGGCTTGTTGTATGGATTAGGACTGTGAAAGGCCTAATAACATTATTTGAAGAGTGATATGCTCAAGAAAGAGATAAGAGTATTATTTCAAGTAACTTGGTATGTATAAAAGTGAAAAATTATACTAAAAATGATATAAAACACTTCCAATTATAATTAAATCACCTACATTAGTGTTAGTGAGGCAGTCACTATGAGATTCTTTGAATATACATGTTGTTTTATGGATATATAAGACTAAGCTTGACCAATGAATGATAAAAAATTTTAAAGAGGGATTTGAATGGCCTATTAAAGCATATTTATCATCATAAAACATAAATACAAATTCAAATGAGGAAAACTTAGTCATAAGACTATTAAAGCACATGCAACCTACTAGTTAGTTTTGGAAAAATGCATATTGAAGCTTCTAAATACATGATCCAACTGTGAAACTTGGTGGAGTTGGTTATAATTATTGTTTATAATTGTAAATAATATTTTTTTGGTACAAATAAGAGTGTAATTATTCATTATTTTGTTACAATCACCTACATGTCTGTTGACAGTAAAAGTTGGAGCTAGGAGACCTTCTTGGAGGTCTACAAGCTTGGTATAGGATTTGAACCTCATGGGAGTGTTTATGAAGCTTAATAAGGTAATTAAAAGTCTTAAAACACATGTTGATATTGATCACCTTTATAACTCCATGTAAATCATGCCCTTGAGGGCTAGCATAGTCAAATATGCCATAAACCCTTGAGAGACCCTGACACCATTTTAAACTCTTCCATTGGCTTTCTATTCATTTGATGAGAATTGGGATAGTGTGGAAGGTCATTTAAAACCTTGATGTAAATTTTTGGATAAAGGAAATGAATCAAAATTCTCATTTTTTGACTTATTAACCTCCTTTCTACTTGCATAGTCCATGACAACTACTTGAGGCACAACTTCACCATGTAGACATCTATGTACACCTTTTGCATGAGATATTGTGTTTGTCATTGTTGTTGAGAGGGTAAATATACTCAATATTTATGATAATAGGATTTGCATCATGATTTTTTATGCTATTAAATATTACTAAGAAGATGTGGACCCCTAAAACCCTTGCAAAACTATAAAACCTACTTGATGGATGAAATAGGCCTAAATATGCATTCAAATGATGAGTTTGAGTGATGAAATGTTCTTGAAAATCTTCTCAACTCTCTTGAACACCTCCATGGCCTGTTGGTTGACATGTGTAGCACCCTTATTGGATGGACTAGGCCAAAAGATTTTTTGAGCTTGTAAAAAAGAAAAGGAATGGTAATTACACGTTCAATGAGTTGTAAAATAAATATGGGGTCATAATATTCTAAAAAAACATTGATAAAATCATCTATATGGGTCTTTTTGGTTATTTCCATAGGCAAATAAGTCTATAGGTCAAAATAAGGAGCTATTTTCATACAAGTATAAGAATAATGTATTAATAGAGCCAATTGCATGACTTAAAATATCCTCATGCAAGTTTTTCATGTTGTATAAAATGTATTTGAAATTTTCAACTCATCATAAAGTCAAAATATTAAATAAATTATGTGTACACCTATGTTTGTCTTTGAAATTAGTAGACGAGGCCATTAATAAGGGGTATCAAGAGCCAAATCAAGGTCATGAGGGAACTTAAAATCACCATGAATATAATAATATGGATGTGAGAGAGGCTTATACCTATTTTGAGCCCTATGAGATGCATTATAAATGATCTTGTTGGCCTCAAGAATACCAAGCATGCTTAGAAATCATGTTTTCCACTTTGAGAGGTAACTTCACATACTCACCATGGTACATATATTTTTCATGGGAATACAAGGATTTGGGGAGAGTTATAGGGCCTAATACACTAATTTTTTGTGGAATTATTTTAGGCATTCAAGGTGTACACTTTATGAATCATCATTACGAACCCTGAGCACTCTAAAACCTTTGTAAAACCCTATTATAGACTTGTTTGTGAATAATTGAAGAAGAATGCATCAAAAATGATTAAAAACACCTAAATATAACCTATATCGTCAATTAAACTCTAAGAGATTCATTTCCATGACAATTTATTGTATAGATGGTGTATGTACATGGCATAAAATAGTATTTTGAGAGGAAAAAGTGTAGAAAGAGAGGTATAGGGTAGTTTTAGTAAATTCCAAGCATTTGAGAGCAAATCATAACAATTTTTAAACCTATTAAAATCATCATATGATCATAAAAATGCCTTAAAGTTCCATTATGAGCTCATTCAAATCAACCAATCTATAGGATTGAAGACAATTTGACCTAGTCATCTAGTTTGACCAAGTTGTACAATTTTTAAAGTTCCAAAAATCATTTTATTTTTAGGTTTTAAAAGTTTTATTTAGTTTCTAATAGCCTAAACTGATTGTCAACTATTTTTAACCTATTTAATGATATGGGAGATTTTTAAAGGCCTAAAAATCATTTTATTTTTAGGTTTTAAAAGTTTTATTTAGTTTTTAATAGCCACCAAGTATAAAAGGTTAGGCTAGTAGGCCTAATTGGCCTTGTAGACCTCATTGGTCAAGAAAATAAATGAATAATGACATAGAAGGTATGATAGATGAGTTAAGGAAAAGTTATCACACCACATAACTGATCTAATTAATGAAAAACTAATCCATTTCATTCTTAACTAATCCTTTTCATGAGTTAACTGGTTTGATATTACTTATCACATGCATGACTCATCTAGAGTGTCAATACATGAGTTAACTCACCTCAAATGGAGTTGTATAATCAGGTTATGGCATATAATTCTAGGAAAGGAGTTTTAAAAAGTGATATATGTCCCACCACCTTTTTTTTAATGCCAAATATCTCATGTAAGGAGCATGGAATGCACTAGACATTGAGAGAAGTCTTAAGGACTATTTATTGTAAGTTGTAATTGAATTTATACTTGAGTTAATGATTAGATGAATAATTCTTCTCTCCTCTACACCACATTAGTTTATTTTCTTATCTTTTTATATATATTTAGGTTTTAAAGCCTTCTTTTAGGATTCTTCAGGCTAGTATATAGAAACTATGTTGAAATTATAACTTGCCCCTGAAGTCAATAAATAAATTTTGTTGTATAATTATTCATGGTTGTAGTGTGTTTATTTATTATTGATTTTTAGATAAGCATGATATCTCCTTTTTAAATTCCTTTCCTTCACCTACTACTATGTTTTCATCCTCTATAGGTGACCTTAAGTGTTAAGGAATATAAATTGTGCTGAAGAATGTTAGTATGTAGTGTCTTTACAAACCTTAATTCCTCTTCCTTCAAATTATATACCTTCTATCAAACCTTCTTCTTAAATATTCATGTTTAATATTATTTTAAGAAATTATTTTTGACAATTTTTTTATATTTTTATTCACAATTGTGCCCATGTTCAAGGTTTATAGAGGATCATTCATCATTTAGGTGCATCACCATCAATATCATAGGTGTTCCTTTTCAATAGTCATTCTAACTCTTTTTATCCCAAATAAAGTAGGTTTTAGTAACTAATCTAAAACTAATATATTCAAAGGAGCTAGCCTCAAAATCTATAGTTTTGGTCTAGTTACAAGTATCCCATAGCCTAAGAGTGATCTAATGTTAGTCCAAGTTTGAAGGAGATCTAAGTAATCAACTTCAATAAGGTGTAACTTGAGATACTAATAGTTCTAGCATGCTTGGTGGACTACTTATCCATAGGATTTGGAGCATACATATTAAAATTTGAGTAAATTAGTAGGATTTAAAGGTGTTAGTCATATTTATAAACATTTCATGCCAAGAGTCATTAAAATATCTTCCTCAAAAAGGAAAGAGATTGAATTCATTGAGTTGTCTTTTCAATCAGCTAAGAAAAAGAAAGTTCTCATTCTAATCTAAATCCTACACCTCATATTTCTCCTACTATTACCTAAATATCTCCTAATTCACTAAGATTTTTCTTCATTTATAATGAGAAATTTTTAATACTTGAAATAAGGGTGAGGTTAGTAGAACCTCGATTTGGTTTTATACTCTGTGATCCAGACGGTTGTAGATACTCCTCTTTGGCTTGGAAAGAATGACCTGCAAATAAAAAAATCACTAAAGAAATTTTTTATTAGTTAGATATCAAGGTGGATTGCCTAGCAAGCTATATCTAAGAAGCACAAACTTCCTTGGAGGCTATCAATATACACTTTTAAACAATCAAGTTCTAAAAATGAAAGTTAAATTGCTTACATGAATAATAAAAGATACTAAAATCAAATACAATAATTGATTGAAAGAGATGAATTTGTATAAATATAACAATAAAATGATTAGATATTAATGCTAAATAAATCATATGTGGTTCAAAAAATAAGGTGATATTCTCTGATCAAGCAAAAAGTCTAAAAGTGGGATTTAGTTAGGGTTTGATAGGTGGGATTATCTTATTGTTGAAATTATCACATAATGACCATCATTGGTTGGGTGAAATATAAATATTTAGGTAACCATCAGTGCTTTGGTAACCATCTATGGTTGGGGTTAGACTATTTGTAGTTAAGTTACTATTAATGGCTACTATTAGATTTGGCTTAGGTAAGGGTAGGTCTAGTCTAGAAGGTGGCTGAGTGATTTTAGGAGGTGGGTTTAGGATAGAGATTATTTATGAGATGAAAACAAAAGAATTAGTTATTGAAAACATATACTTGGCTCTATTTCTTAAATAATTTTGGTGTTGAGTGGCTAAAAAATCATCATGGACCTTAGAGTAATTTTGGTAGAGTGTCAATGTCCTAGCTATGATTGATAAATTGTAGTGCTTTGGATTTCTAACTTGGTTACTAATTTTATAAAATAATACATAAAAAAGGAGTTTGGATAAAATAAAATTTAATAATTGTTTATTCTTTCTTATGATTATTTACCTCATCTTTTCACCTCCTCTTCCTTTCTTTTTATAAAAAGAAAGGAGAGGTGAAATAATAAGTTCAATAAAGTCTTCATAGGTCATCTAGTTTTAGTCTTAACAGGCATAATTATGTGAGTGGATAAGATTAAATAAGCAAGGTGGAGATGAGTTGGATTTAACCCTTAAGGTGGTTTAGAGGTTAACTATCAATGCTTGGGTCTATCCATCAATGATTAGGGGTTGAATATTAATGATAAATAATTTAGAGGTATAATGGTCAAAGTTAGTCATTTAAACTTAGGTTTGTTGTTTTAGGGTTGTCAAGTGGTCCTGAGGGGTTCCAAGGGTAGTTTAGGGGTTAGTTTAACATATAGAATCATTGTGTGTAGTTTTTTAGTGTCTACATTTTTCCCTTTTTAGTTATACAGTTTGTATCAGTAAGTTGTAAAAAAATGGAAAGTTGGTTGAAGGTTAGACTACCCTAAGTATGGGAGGAGGTGTTCCTGCTCAAACTAGGATTTGAAGAGGTGAAATAAAATTGGGTGTGGGTTTGAAAAGTAGTTAAGTGGGTGATAATTTTTGATGGATTGGGCATCAAGGCAAAAAACATGCATATAATGTGAATAAATATGATATCACATATCATGTATAGACTAGGATACCATGGTTGAAGTAGTCAATAAAATAGGTGGTACTAGAAGGAAAAGTGACAAGTAGACCAAGTGATCATATTTAGGTATGGTGGTTAGGTTATACTCATAAATACAAGTATCCTAGAAAATTTAGTGTATTTATAGGTATCTAAGGTAGGAAGTGTTCCCAAGAAGACACACATGGTTTATGAACAAAAGCAACATGAGTTCAAGTTATTCAAAGTTGCAATGTAGTTGTATTGGTTAAATAAACCAAGGTAGGGTCATCACAAAACATGTGGAAGTTAGGCTAAAATGACCAATATTATGGTTGGTGTGGTTATTAGAGTAGGTAAGTTCTAATGGGTATGGTGAAGGTAAGGAATTTTGTTAAAAAACTTATAGTTTTAAAGGAAAAAATTTATGAGGTCGAATGCTAATGGTTAGGGTCAACCATCAATGGTTGCCTAAGGACCATTGGTGGCTAGACATCAGCCCTAAAAGGGTGAGGTTAAAATGTCATCAAGGGTTCTATTTGCTCATTTGAATTTGATGACCCATAATCCTTGGAAGTTGTTGTGGGTGAAAATAAATGGTGGTAGATGTGTTGTTAGTGAGAGATCATGTGGAGTGAGCTAAGTATGTGAAGTTGATTTAGAGTGACTAGGTTTGATTGGTTGGAGATTAAACTATCAAAGATGTAGAGAGGATGAGGTAGAACATGAGGTACAATGGTGGTTCCTAGAGCTCCTCCATGTCAATGATCATGTAATAAGGTAGGGTGTGTAATTAAATTCATATTTTTTGTTGTTTAAATAGTTGTTTTTTATATTGTGGGTGGGTTAGACCTAAGGTTAGGGATAGGTGTAATCTAGGGTTGAAAATGATAGAGAGGGGGTGAAATTTTAAAGGGTTTGTATAGGTAAGGGGAGGATAGATTAGTTTAGAAAAGTTTTTAATTGATAGGGTAGATGTTTGGGTATAGATAGGATGGTGGGGTTAGGTTTGGATCATTGGTGGTCACCACATAGTGACTATCGATGGTCATTATCAATCATCATTGATCAATGAGTGAACATTGACACTCTATAGGTGATTGTCGATAGGTCATTATGTGGTGACCATCAACAATTATTCCAACTATTAATTGTCTATAATGTGATTGGTGATGGTACCAAGGGAATCATCATCGATTGATAGTAGACCATCAGTAGTCAATGAGGATATGGTGAAATTATTTTAAAAATAATAGGTTGGGTTGGTTAATGTGAAAGGGTGTGTAGTTTGTTTAAGGGTAAACTAGGTAAGGGGTGAGGTTAGTGGGTAAGGGTGTGGGTTAAGATTAAATGGGTGGATAGATGATCTATGATAGTAAGAGTATAAGGTATGTCTATGGTGTAGCTTGATAGAAGAGGTGAATAGGTAAGGTTAGAGATAAAGGTAATAGGTAGTAGTTTATTGGTGATGGTTGATGAGATAGATGAACTAATGTATTAGGATATCCATGTAGGTGAGGGAGTATATACATATCTAAGATCAAGTGTTTTAGTTGTTAGATGAGGTTCATTGACTAATGATAGACCAAGAATGGGACTACCTATTAGTAGTGGGTTTGGGAAGCATTAGGTACTATTAGTGTATGCCCCAAGATGTGGTAATGTTAGTGGCACTCATCATGAGATGGGATCTAGCCACTAACACATTCATATTTCCTACAAAAGAGATGATGATCTTATTGGAGGATATTTACTAGATCGTGTGGCTACTGCTACAAGGTGATTCGATAGAGCACATTGAGGGTGAGGAGTAGGACTAGATCATGGGTGTGTTATATGGTGATGATGCATCACATGAGAGGTGACATGATAGAGGTCTACATGATGCACCACTATATCATAGATATAGGGGCATGAGATGGGTCATTAGCATGATGATGATGGTAGTGACTTGTTATGCATTGCCTAACTTGAGTAATGGTAGGTTTCCTTTATTATTATTGGGTGTTTTGGTTGACATGGTGATGGATTAAATAGTGTATGTTTGGGGACCTATCTTTCTAGTGTACATATATAAAGAGATCTAAGATTTCATGATATATAAAAGGTATGGTATTAGAATTGGGTTTGTGTTACATTGTTTGGCTTACGAGCATATCAGGTTTCTCTGACTAGGTGGGCTACCATGGCATGATTTATTCATATGGACTCTAGGGTTGTGTTTATGAGATGGAGGTATAATTATTCCCTTACAAGACTAGGAGGAGTTTCACATGATCTAGAGTGCTATAGGGACTAATTAGATGCATTTGTTGTGGGTGACATGATTTGGTGATTGTATGTTATATTTCCTTCATGGGCTGGTCATATGAGGCATATTTTGTTATTGTAGAGTTATAGGTAGATCTATGAGAGGAAATATCTAGAGGTAGAATTGATCCCTTCAAATAGGGTGAGGATATAGTTTATACTAGTAAAATATATCCCTAGAGAGTTCCCTAAATTAGGAGGAAGGATGTAAAATTCCCATTGCCATCCCTAGAGCTAGAGGAGGTATTTATTGATCATGAGGAGCTACTGATGAGGGCTGATATTGATGATGTAGGTGTTATTGATGGGCACCCTACATGGTTTTAGGCACAACAAAATGCAACTATTTTTGGATGTGATAAAGACCTACAAGACATAGATGTGGATGTAGAGGTGGGGGGTGGTGATCAGAGGAGTATAGATGCCTTGGATAGATAGACATTAATTATTGAGAGGGATCAATCATAGGTAGCACTAGCCATAGCATAGGCATCCTTAGCATCATTGACTTAGGAGAGGGATGTAGAATAGGGATAGGTGGCCACTCTTATATGAGAGAAATATTAGGTTAGGGATTATCTTGTCATGGTTACATAAGAGAGAAATTCTCTCAAGTAGGCAGGAGGGAAAGCACCATCACCTATAGGACCACTAGAGATTATCACCATGGTAATATATGTTATGATATTGGAGGAAATACACTAATATGAAGTATTCACTTTCACATGTCTCCTAGATGAGCTTAGATGTAATGAGTACAGATTAAGGATCATTAGAGGGACCAATAATGTGACACCAGGTCAGTGGGTTATATCTATAGGGGGTAGGTAGGCTTAGGATGTGGATAGGCTCTAGGAGGTAGTGGTGCTCTAGGGTCTTAGACTATTATGAAACATTATATTTTTGATGTATCATATGATTTTGATACCAACCTATGAGCTGATGCAGTGAGATGTATATACATGTCTAAGAGACATGTACATTATCATATATAGGGCCATTTTTTTAAATAATGAGCCTATGATATATGGATGTGATGATGGTTTATGGTTTGTGTTGATGCTTATGGATGTGATGTTTGTCTATGATTATTATGGTTAGATGATTAACATGTTGATGGGATAAGTGTATTCTCCTAGATAGACATGTGATGATGTGGCTATTTAATTTATTCTCATGATGATATTTGATATTGATGGATGTTATTTATGATATGACAATGTTTATGCTTTAGTGGGCATGACTATGATATTTTTTTATTATTGTTATGGCTATGGATGACTATGATGTAATTTATGTTCATGACATGGTTATGGGTTAATGGATCATAGTTTTATGGATGTGATAGATGGTTAGATGATTATGATGCTATGATTAGGTTATGTCATGTTTATGATATGATGATGTTTGTTGTGATGAGATGTTATGTTGTACATGTGGATGAATTTTTGTTGTCTTACCTAGATAGGCATGTGATGGATAGCATATGTGGATGATGTATGATTGAATAGTGATAGATGCTTTATGTTTAGTTAGTGTTGTTGGTTTTTGGGATGAGATGATATGATGTTTATTGTGAGTAGAGACATGTTGAGGTAGATTATATGTGATGAGTTATTGACTTATGATGTGATAAAAGGTAATATTGTGATGATTATATGTTGGTTATGATTAGTTATGATGGCTAAGATGTTTTTTTTAATTTAAAAACACTTAAACAAGTCACAACACATAATTAGTTTTTAAATTTTTATAATGAGCTTCATATAATTAGATAAAGGTGGTTGACACATAAGGTAAGTTGGATTAGAAAACTAAATATGAGGGAGATAGGATAATCAAGAGACAATTGTCATATTTAATGTATCAAAAATTATATATGAGAGAATAAGAGAAGGAATGATGATTTTTATTTAACAAGGACTAAAACAAATTGAAGTACAATCAGGTTATGAACATAAGTCCTTTGAATGCTTCACATTAGCATCTGTTCATTGGTTAAAAAGGTGTCATGATCACATAATTTCAAGTAAACTCAAAATCCTTTATTTATAGAGTGTATAAATTAGAGATAGATGAAATAGGGAAAATTCTTATGAGACTAGCATGCCTCTTATATAGGTTACAAAAGAGCTAAGTATAAACAAGTCCATGTCATATAAAGTGTAGATTGATTGATGCAGGAAGTCTACTTATGAAAGTTGATTGTGACTTCCAAATTAATTTTACCTTTTCTAATTTTTATAATGGGTCTTTTTCTATTTTTTTATTTCTTGGAGGGATGGGGAAGTTGATCAATGTGGGAAGCTTCCAAGAAGTTGTTACACTTTGACAAATGCTTTACTCAACCATCCTTCAAGGGAGTGGTCTAAGTTTGTGAGATTTATTGAAATATTTTGATAGATGTCCTTTAAGGGAGTAGTCTACCTTATAGTGAGTAGTTATGATATGTTTTGGAAACTATCCTTCAAGGGAGTAGTCTATGAATGCTTGGAAATACCCATATAAGTGTTGGAATTTTATGATTTTGTGATTGATTGTGATTTTGACATGGATTTGCTTATATGGGCTCAAAAGTTTTACCTTTATGAAGGAAAAACTAGAGCTTAAGAAGGTTGATGATGGGTAAAATGGGTTTTATCAAAAATGGCCATGAGAATATATCCTATAAAAAGGGAAAAAAGTACCATAAGAATCATGCCATGGGTAGATCCATATTACCCATGTTCAAGATTAGGCTAAGGTTATGATGGATAATCACATGATTCAGTTTTAATCATTTTTTCTCAAAATAAGGGGATGGATGTGAATGAAGATAAGAGATTATCTTAAATTAAATAAAAAATGAGTCTAATCTATTTTAAAAAAGAAAAGACATAGATGAAAAGTATTTAGGGGCTCAACTTATAGTTTCCCTTTGAGTGAAGATAATTGATAAGCTCCCAATCCATACTTGTGTATTATGATATAAGGTCTAAGCGAATTGAAAGAAAACTTTTCCTGCTTGTTTTTCTCCATATTGGTTATATTTTGATTATCCTTAGGATGAGGTCTTTGATATTGAATTCTCTCACTTTGAGGTGTTTTTTATAATCATGTTTGATTAACTTTTGATAAACATGAAGGTGGGTAAACATAGATAAATGATGCTCATAAAGTAGTTCAACTTGGGATAAATTTTATTGAAAATAATCTCTCTTAGAGATGAGATCTTGTAGGGATATACAAAGAGAGAGAATTTGGACTTCGAGACATAAGATGGCCTTAGATCCAAAAACTAGAGAGAAAGGGGTAAAACCCATAGGGGTTCAAATGCTAGTATGATAGGCCCATAAGGTGAAGGGGATGTGTAAATTCTAGTCTTGACCAAATGCATTAACCATTTTAATTAGCATGTCATTAAGAGTTTTGTTAGAATCTTCTACCTATCCATTAGTTTGTAGATGATAAGGCAATGAGAAACTTAACTTGATACTGAGTGCATCACAAAGACCTTAGACTTGTTTGTTTTTGAAAGATTTTCCATTGTCATTGATAATTTTATGAGGTACATCAAAATAATAGATATTGTGATGGTTGATAAAGTTGACAATTTTTTTAGCTTTGGTTGAGATGAGAGGAATAGCCTCTACCCATTTGGTGAAATATTATGTTATAGTGATGATATAATGATGTCACTAGGAAGAGTGGGTGTTAATTTATCCAATAATATCTAGACCCCATTGCAAGAAGGGCCAGATATCCTTAGATACTATGGCTAGGTGTGTGATGTAAATTGGCATGTTATTGACATTTGACACACTTTTTGACATAGTCACAAAAATATTGGTTAATGTTGGGATAATAATATCCAAGATGAAGGATTTGTTTATCAACAACTAGGCCATTAAAATATCCTCCATAAATCCCATCATGCATTTCCTTGATTACATGAGAGGCTTCATGACTACATAAGAAATAGAAGAGGAGGCCATCAAAGCTATGTTTATAAATAATTCCTCCCATATGGTATAATGTGATGTGTTATTAATAAACACTCTTTGAGCATTCCTAGAAAGGTTGAAAGGAAAAATTACAAGGTTAAGATAGTTGAAAGTCTGATGGTACCAAATGTTGGGTTGGGTTTCCTCCATATTGAAGATTGTAGGATAGTCTAATTTGATATAAGAAGTCTTAGTAAGTCAATGGATAATGAAAAATATCTTAGATTCAGAGGGTGTAGATGGGATGTGGGAAGTGAGGGAAGCCATTGTATCGACTAACTTGTTTGTAGATTATAGAGTGGTTTAGATATGGTAGTGTTCAAATGATGCTAAAATTACATTAGCTAGTTATTTTTACTATTGTAAAACATCATTATTGCATTGATAAGATCCATTTATTTAATTGACCATAAGTTGAGTCACAAAAAATGTTGATCATTTTGACTCCTAAGGCTAAAGTAGTCTAGGGACCTATCACTAGGGCTTTGTGCTTAGCCATATTATTGGTACATTTAAAATATATCTTGAAGGATAAAGGAAGAGGTTTACCATGAAGGTGGATAAGGATGATGCTGACTCCCCCACCACCTTAACACTTTGATCTATCGAATAACATAGTCACTTGATAGGTGAATTCTGCTTAAAAGAGGGTTATGATGGACCCATCTAAAAACTCAAGGAGAGGAAGTCAGTTGTCTACTAATGGTGCTTTAGACAATTGGTCGTATATGAATTACCCTTTAATTGAATTTTGTTGAAGTAAATCAAGGTTAAACTCAGTGAAAATCATGAGCCACTTAGTTATACATTGGTTTTGGTATGGCTTGGAGTGCATATAATTGAGTGGGTCAGTGTTGATTATGACATAAGTCTTATTATTGAGGAGGTAATGAAGAATTTTGGTGGACACATAGACCAAGGCAAGCCAAAAAAATTTAGTATTTTATACTAGGTCATGTATTCTACAAGCGTGTGACTAATGTAGTATACATCTTGCTCTTTATGCTACTCATCCCAATGAGCCAGCATTACCCCTAAATATAAAGGTAAAAAAGTTGATCTTCCTTGGGAGGAATGAGGATAGGTGGAGATAGAAGGTAATTTTTAAGTGAATCAAAGGACTTTTGACAATCATTATTCTACTAAAAAGATACATCCTTCTTTAAAAGGTGGTGGAAAGGTTAGCATTGATCTAAGAGCTGAGCGATAAAGTGACGAATGGATTGGAGATTCTCTTACAAGATACAAAGTTTCTTGAGGTGGGTGGGAGGAGACATGTCAAGGATTGTTTTGATTTTAGTAGGATCGACTTCAATTCCCTAAAGGGAGATGATGAAGCCAAGGAGCTTTCCTAACAAGTCCCCAAAAGTACACTTTTTAGGGTTAAGGTAGACATGGTATTATATGAGTCACTTAAAAATAATATTAATAATGTCCAAATGATCTTTATGACATTTGTATTTTCCAAGAAGGTCATCGACATAGTCTTATATGATCTTATGAATAAGGTCATAGAAGATGTAGGTCATAGTGCATTGGTAGGTTGCACCAACATTCTTCAATCTAAAAGACATGGCCCTATAGTATAAAGTTCCCCATGGGGAGATAAAGGAAATTTTGTGTTGATCTTCACGGGCAAGTAAGATCTAATTTTAACCCAAGAACTTATCCATAAGAGATAACATCTCATGGCTGACTGTAAGATCAAAAAGCTAGTCAATGTTTGGTAAAGGAAAGTCATCCTTAGGAAAAGTAAGGTTAAGGTCACAAATGTGAAGTCCCCCTATAACTTTGGTGATAGGTACAATATTTAGTTCCCATTAGGGATAATTAATGAGTTGAATGAAATTTATGGATAAGAGATGTTGAATCTCTTCTTTGATGAGAAGAGCTATGCAAGGGTACATTCATCCATGTTTTTGCCTAATGTGCTTAGCATCATGGTTGGTGAATATATTTTGGATAGTAATGGAAGGATTTATTCCTTTCATGTTATTATAAGACCAATTAAATTGTATGTTATGGTCTTGAAAGGAGGGGATGTCCTGAATCTCCTTAGAATTTAGTGATTGGCTGATTTTGACAATGCACAAATTATCCAAAGTATCAAAGTTGATATCCATGGTGGGTTCATTCAACATGTTCAAAGTATTAGGAAGAAGATATTTGTGGATAGAATAATCATCTATACCTAGACAGGCTAGAATGGAATCATCATCCTAACAATGAATAGTATTAATGGTAAGAGAGTCATCTACTACCATTTCAGGATGGGTTAGAGGATTAGTCATGGTTACCCCATCATTTTGATAAGTCAAGGGTCTGAGGATAATCATGTTGATGAAAATAAAATTTAGGGGTATGATGTCAAATTCCTTAGTTATTGATGGTTGAGTGGAAGGTGAGTATGGAATTTTCTCATCAATGATGGTAATGGGAGGTGGGTTGGTTTGATTTATAGGTAGCATGAAGTCTAGGCCATATTTTTCATAAGGTTTTCAGGTCTTTATTGGAAGTAACTCATGTGGCCCATGTTTATACTAACCTATACCAAATCCTTTCCAAGCACACCTATAAATATATGTCTTGGTAAACTCTAGTTTATCTAGATAGGAAAAACTAGAGGTGAATTTTTAAGGTGAGAAAGAGGTGGCAGAAGTGTCAAGGGGTTTATCAAGTCCCCCATAGATGAAATTGGTTTGACAAGTTGAGGGCCTAAAAGGAATAATGGCTCCAATATTGGGGTCATAACTATGTTATTGGTCAATATTCCTTTACTCTTTCAGAGTAATAAGAGTGTCTAATGTTAAAAGGTGATACTCCCCTAATGAAAGATGTTGGAAACTTGATTATAAAGGGTATATTTTAGGGATATGGGTGGAAGGGGTGAATGAAATGGTGGATGATTCATTGGTAGAGGAAGATGGGACTTCATCTTTTACTGATATGTCATTGACTTGGTATGTCATATTACATGATTTAAAAGGACTTGGGTCAACTTATATGGTAACAACTTGAATTTCATGTTGAAATTTGATGCATCAATGCAAGATGAATGACACACAACCCATGGAATGAATCCAAGGGCATCCTATAAAAAATTTGTACTATAACTCACCTCATACTATGTAGAAGAGCTTAGGAAGAGTGTGAGGTCCTAGGAAAATGTGAAGGATAATGATTCCTAAAGTTGTGGCCATGGTATGATTGAATGATCATATCACTATTAAGGTTTTTGACATAATGTTCTCTGATAATTTGAGTTGGTTATATGTGTGGGAGGATATAATGTTGATTTTATCTCCCCCCATTAATCATAGCCCTCTTCATGTGGGTTTGGTTGATATGCGTAGTAATTAAGAGGGGAGGATCTAGGTCATCTAGATGGATGAAGGATATTTTTGAATCCTTAAAGGTAACAATATTGGAAATTTGAAGAGTTCTGACAAAGGTTGCTAGAGGTTGTGGGTCTTCTAGTTAGACCTCTATGGATTCAAAAAAATATATCATTGCTTGGAAGTGGTGGGTTGAGGTATTGATTAGTTCATACAAAATCATCTTCATCAATGTTTGGTGAAGTTGTTTCAAAACTACTCATTAGATAGATTTATATGGATTAGATTGAGAGGGACCCAAGATGGACACTTTGGGTTTGATTGAAGGTAAAAAAATTTAGTGTTGGTTAGGTTATTGGGTGGTAGAAGAGGTATAATTCTATGCAATATACACCTTTGCCTTTCCCTTATCCTTTGATTGAGCTTGTGATCATGTGACCACATGGATGGTATAGATTTGGGGAAGAGTCAAGTTAGATGAGTGCTTTGGTTCCACTTCACTTTGAGATGAGAGTGGGGGAGTAGGTAAGTGTAGGTTTATAGCTCTTAGTTATTAGGATAGTGGTGGGTTCATATGAGGCTAATCTAATAATAATTCATCCTCATGATATAATCGATGTGTTAATACTTGGAGATATTTAAAATTCTCCATATCATGCCTAGGTGTCCTATGGTATGAGCACACTACTTTGTCATTATACTAGGATAGTTTAAGACTATGTGGTTCAAATGGTCTGATAGGTGGTAAGGTTAAGCAAGATACTTGTAATAACCTCTATAGGATGGTTGAATAAGACTCGAGCAAAGGTGGTAAAGGTATTAAGGTCTTAGGTTTGGTAGTTGAGGTGGAAGACCTTTTAGGAGTAGGATTTATGGTAAGAGATTTGGGTGAAGGAGAATTCTTGGTGGATGGTTTTGGTATGGATTACTTGGGGGTGAAAGGTGTTGGGGTGGATTCTAGAAAAGTAGGTGGTTTGGTTATAGAAGGATTGGAAAAAATAGGTGAGTATGAAAGTAGGCGTGATGGTGTAACCAAATGTGGTGGTTGGATTTGGGTTTTATCTGGGATAGTTGGTTTCCTAAGGTATAAGGGTGATCTCCAAAAATAGAAGGCAAAGTGGAAAGGGGAGGTAGAGTTTTAGTTTATGGAATCTTGGGTGGTTTCACCTTTTTTATTGGCTTGGTTTTGGGTTTCTTTGATAAGTTTGGTGAAGTTAATTCCAATTTCAATGAGGGGTGAGTAAGGTTCTAAATAGGGAATATGTCTCAGGTTTTTGTGGGCTTGGTTAGAAAGGTAAGAGGTGACTTGGTTATTTTAGGTGGAATTAGTTTAGATGGTTTATATATGGTTTAATTAGTAGAGTATTTCAATGGTTTGATTGTGATGATAGTGGGTTCTATAGTGGAAATGGAAGGTTGGGATAACAGTAAAATGGTTAGAGGATCTTGCTTGGTTGGGTAAGAAATTTTGAGATGGTGCCAAAATATGGCACAATCTGCATTGGGTTAGGATAAGCATTCCAAGTTTTGAACCAATATAGAAAATGGCCTATAGATGGGTTTAATCCCTTTGATACTGAGCTCAAATGTCAAACCCATGGGTGGAGAGAGAGGGGTGGTTAACTCATCCTTTTACTCAATCAAAGGATTCAAGTTTTGAGATGATGGTTATCCTATGGGAGAGGTAGGTAGAGTGATCTCTTCCTTGGGGATTCTTTCCAAAGGAAGAGTGGATTTCTATATGATGGAGGATAAGAATATGGTGGTAATGGCTACCTCTTTTGGTATGTCTTTGAAAGGAAAGGTTGGTAGCTCAAATACCTCAATGAGTGGAGAAAGTGGAAGGGTTATTTCCTTGGTCTTATTTTTCAAAGGAATGGAAAGTGACTCCACTACCTCAATAAGTAAAGGGAAATGAAAAGTAGTTTTGTTAATGGCTTCCTTAGTAATGAGTTAACTTAGAACTATGTTAATGGTATGGACTTTATGGTTGTGAGAGTATTCCACTCTATTATTTTCATTGTTCACATAAGGGGCATGGTTGGGAAATGGCTATCTAAATATGTCAAGTGATTGATTTGGGGGTGTGTTGGGGTTATCCAACACAAGTTCCCCCTTATTAATGAGATTTTGGATGATGTTATTGATGGTATTTCACCTACTAACATCATCTCCAATGACACAATGGAAGACACATAATTCATTCTCCTTATACCAACTAGGTACATGATGAAAGGAATCAAATTGAATGATATTCAATTTCAACAAATTTTCTAATACCAAAGCATATGACTCCCCTAGTAGAATAAATTGCTTTCAGTTGTTTCATTTTGGGTTCCTAGTGTTTTGATTAGAGGAACTAGAGAGTTGGGTTAGCTAAAAACTAGTGGAGGGGTGGTTTTAAGACAACCACATTTATGGTTCCCTTATTTTTTGTAGTTAGTGTTGGTTTGATTGTTAGGTTTGGAGGAAGGAGTCTCATTTGATTTAAAGGTTGAATTTTTGTTTCTCAATTTAAACTTCCCCTCATCAGTGTCTATGTTCTCTAATTTTTTTGCCATGGTGAAATCCTCATCAAAGGTATTGAAAGTTTACACCTGAAAGTGGAGGAAATGTTTTTGGCACAAGCTTGAGCAAAGAGTTCAATCAGCTTAGGTTGAGGCAAAGAGAAAGAGAGTTGATTTATCAAGCTTCTCTAATGGGCTATAAATTCATCTATGGAATCATCATCAAATTGTTAGATGGAGTAGAGATTGGTGATGTAAACTTTCTTAGAGATGCTTATGTAAAAGTGATCTAAGAAAGTCTTAGCTAGTTGGGTAAAAGAAAAGAGTGAGTGCTTTGTAATATAAATATACCAATCTAGTGTCAAACCTGATAGATGCATGAGGAAGGTGAAAAGAAGTAGAGCATCATCATAAGAAATAAAATAACAAGAATTCCTAAATTCTCTTAGATGTTATTGAGGGTCTTCCTTGCTCTAAAATTTTAAAATTTTTAGAAGATCCCCATGAGGAGGATAAGGTTGAATGGTGATGGATGAATGAATTGGTCTATTGTAGATTTGGTCATAAGATAAAAGGATATGTGCACCAAAGATAGATGACTCCAAACTATTCATTTTGTCCTTTAACATTTTGACAAGGTTTATTTGTGTTTGTGCACCCCCATAGTTGTAGTATAGATTATGTTGGGTTTAGGTAGGTGCAACATGTAAATAGCTATGGGGGATTGAAAAGCTACCACATATTGGTATGTAGACATGGGTGGTTGAGATGAATCCAATATGAATATGTGTAAATAGGTGGTTGGGTGGAAGGTAGAGGCACATAACCTTGTGGGTTAGGGATGTAGCTCAATTTTGGTGCAATGGATACTTATTTGATGGATTAATGTAGGTTGGGTAGGAGGTATGGTTTGGTTAGTAGATAGAGGATTGGTGGTAACTTTGGAACTGATGAGTGGAAAGGTAGAAGGTATGGGGATGACCAAAATCTATAATGGAGTGGAGGTAGGTGGATTGGGACCAAGAGAAAGGGTAGTGACACTAGTAGAGGGTGCTCCCATGGTAAATGAAGTATTGGTGCCCAAAGGTTGGGTTACTCTTATACTAGAAGGGTTGTTGGTTGAGGTAGAAGGTGTTTGGATGTTGGTTATTTTGATGGGCTAGGTTTGGATGGTGGTATTTGTGGGGTAATTGGTAGAATAGGATTCTTGGGTGACCAAGGGTTGGGTGGAACTGGTGGAAACATAAGTGTTACCCATAAGGTAGGATGACATGCCATAGGGTGGGTCAACAGGTAGAACCAAAGTAGAGGTATGGTGAGAGATGGTGTTAAAGTAATGCTAGAGGGATATGGGGTTGTTATCCATAAAGGTGGTAAAATTTAAATTGCCTTGGGAAACCATCCAAGGGATGAAAAGACTTTTAGAAGGATGGGGAGAACTATCCACATCTGAGATATAATGCATGGATGAAGGAGAAGAGGAAGATAGATGATTAGGATGTGGATACTATTTTTCTTGGTTTCTTAGTTGTTTCTTCATTAAAAACATGTAGATAAGGGGAAGAGGAAGATATAAGCAATCTCACAACTCAAACAAAGTGAATATAAGAACAATTTAAGGAAATAAAACACACACTAAAAGGATGTTAAATCCTAAGGTTATTTCTAGTCTCTCTAGTGGCTTATGCCTTAAGATTTAAGAATTGTGTGACTCAACTTGGCTTGTAGATAGGGTACTAGAAAAGAAGTCTATGTTTGGTTTCAAGTTATGTTTAGGATATCAAAGGGATCTACATTGGAAATAAATACATGGCTTGATATTGGGGCCTACCCCCTCACTTCACACACTACAATGATACGGGTGTCAGGTGCTTAGCTAAAATATATTGATTACTAGAGATTATCCTTTGCTAGTGAATTGAGTTGGTTCTCCCCTTGGTAGTGAAATCTAAATAAGACAATCAAGAAAGGTGACTGTTAGGTGATGAAATCTTAGTCAAACATTATGTTAATGTTTTTATGTTTGATTAGTATAAGTGGTTTGGTCTTGTGTGTGTGATAAGAGTGAAGATATGATTAATTGAGTTAATTAATTAAGCTATGTGAGCTAAAATAAGCAATTAAATAATGTATGTAGTCAATTTTAAGCCCAAAATGAAAATTTGATTTTATTGTATGAGTAGAAAGATAAGAAGAGGAAGTACCTAGATGCAACTATGAACCTAAGACAAGACTCAAAGGTCCCACTAGGTGTGCCAAAATGCTTTACTAAAATTTTGCTTTATTTCTAAGAAAAAAGTTGTAAAACTGGAAAGAAGGGTGAGGCTAGTAGAACTTGGATTTGGTTTTGCACTCCATGATCTATATGGTTATAGATACTCCTCTTTGGCTTGGGAGGAATTACCCATATATAAAAAACACCAAATAAATGGTTGATTAATTAGATAAAAGGTTGGATTGACTAGCAAGCTAGATATAACAAGCATAAACTTCTTTGGAGGCTGTCAATCCACACTTTTAAATAATCAAGTTTTGAAAATGAAAGATGAATTGCTTGCATGAATAACAAAAGATACTAAAATCAAATATAAGAAGTTCTTGACAAAGATGAATTTACCTATTTATAGAAATGAAATGATTAGATATTAATGCTAAATAAATTAAATATAGTTTATAAAATAAGGTGATGTTCTATGATCAGGAAAAAATTCCAAAAGTGGGATTTGGTTAGGGTCTAATACATGGAATTAGCTTGATGTTAGAATTGTCACATAGTGACCATTTGTGGTTGGGTGAACCATTGCTAGTTAGGTAACCATTGGCAATTTGGTGACGATTGAGATCAATAGCTAGGGGTAAACTAATGGTAGTTAAGTGATCATTGATGGTGTTTCTATGCAAAATTGCTTTCTACATTCAAAGAATAAATAAGAAACTAAAAGAAATGGTTAAGGCTAGAAGATACCTGATAAAGTTGTGCGCATCAAAATTAGACATTGGAAGATTCTCCTCTTTGGTTGTGGAGGAATGACACCTGTGAAGAAAAGAGACTGAAACACGGAAAAAATGTTAGTCAAAGATATGGTGGGCTGTCAGGCGAACGCTCGATCCCAGAAGTATGAAGACTTCCTAGAAGGATATCAACCCACTGATAAAAAAGTAGAATATTGGACTAAAGTAGATAAAATGGAAGATAAAATGACAGAAATAAAGGACAGAAAATAAAAATGCATACCTGATAATGAAGTAAAATGTTCTGTGCAGTCACCGATGTCAATCTCTGTGGTGCTGGCATCGGTTAGGGAAAGTGCCGACGTCAGTTAAAGTGCCGGCATCGGTAGGGATAGTGATCGACGTCGATCGGGGCAAGTTCTGGACAGAGTCTGGATGAGTTGCAAAAGGTCTGGGAGAGTCGAGATAGGGTCTTGATAGAGTCGAGATAGGGTCTGATGGAGTTGAGATAAAGTCAGGGCAGAGTCTTGGCAAGGTTTTGGACAGGTTCTGGGCAGGGTTTTGGACAGGATCTAGTCAAGATAAGGTCGAGTCTAAATAGGGTCTGGGGTTTTGTAGAAGGTTGAGTCTGGACAGAGTATAGAGTATGGAAATAACAAGTAAGCAATAACCAAAGATAAAAATAAACAGATGAGAATACTTAACTATCACAGTGCGAAGACATGATTGACGTTGTTGAAGTTGTCTGTGCAGTACCAGATTGAAGCGAATGCAGATTGGTTGATGCCAGAGTTGGTTGATCACGAGAGTGTTGATTGCAAGAGTCTATGAATGTTAGAGTTCGGGCTCGATTGATTGATTGATTTGTTAGTTGATTGATCGATTGGCGGATGTTGATGAAGGCAAGGGACGGTTCAAGAGACGGTTTGATAACCGTTTGGGAAACTGATTGGGAATCGAGTGGTAACTGATAACGGATAACGGTAAGGTGATCGACATCGGCAAGATTGCCGACGTCAGCCGATAGATGACCGACGTCAGTGACATCGATCAGGTAACAACCGTCGTCGGCAGATGCATAATGGGGATAGAGTCTAGCTTTAGCTCTGTGCTCATTTTTACATGCTACCAGGGTCAAGGCTGGTGGAAAAAGTGATTGATAAGAGTTAAATAGGTGAAGAAGAATAAGATGGGGGATGACCAGGGAAGTCGAAATGATTTTGGTGTCTACATTTGCCCCTTTTTGTCTTGTTGGTTATTCTAGACGAACTACAAGACAAAAATAGGAGTGATTGCCCCGATTATGGATAAGGTATTCCCCCTCAAAGCAGGAGTTGAGGGAAGGGGAACTGGGAATCAGGTGCTGATTTGACAAAGAGTGGATGGAAAAGGGGTGAGGGTGAACACTGCAAAAGTTGTGATTGCGCACATACCACTGCACAAGATGGTCAGGTCAAAAGTGTCGCAGGTCAAGGGTCGAGGAGTGCTAAAATTGAAATAACCGAGCCCCAGCATTTAGTCATCTTTTGATCAGGTTATTCAATCTAAGCTGAAGCTCCAAATGGGTCATCACGTTCTAGGTATCCCAGGCTTGGGAAGTGCTCCTAGAAACACAAAAAAGTCACAAGTAGTGTGGATCAACCAGCTTGCAATCCTATACTTGTGAGGGTCCAAAAAGGGCTGCACACAATTCTGCTAACCAGGCATGAGGAAGCATACAAAAAACAACCAAGGCAACAGTGTCTTGGAAGTGGTCGAAGTTGGAGGAGATAGGCATGATCTCCAATGGTTGGTGGTCGATGGATAGATGTAAAAGTGATCAAAATGTGCCCCAAAAGGGGTCAAAATGACATGGTCTGAAGGACTTGACTTGATTAGGGACATGATTTTGGTTATTTTGAAGAGGGATAAAAGATTGGAAGGCCACCAACGTCGGCTATATAACTGACGTCGGTGTCCAAAAGGGCCTGACGTCGGCGTAAATTGGCCGACGTCGACGGCCTAGGGCACGCCGATGCCAACATCAACGGCCTGCCAAATCTGACAAAACTGGATTGGCGGCCCACCAAAAGTCATTTGCTATTTGATTGAGAAAGAAAAAGAGCTCTGGTAATTGTTGAGTGAAAGTGACCCAGGGTTGACCAAGGAGTGGTGCGAGGTGGCAAAGGAGCATTGGTGGAGAAATGGAGTTGATTGTACGCTGTAGGGACGTGTGTGAGTTAGCAGGAGTGTGCATAGCCATTGAGATAGAAGCGATGGTGGAGGGGAGTAGAGGACTCATGGGAGGTCCACCACTAGTGGCACCTATCATGCCACCACACCGGCGTCGCCGAGACGAGGTAGGAGGATTTGGAACCTTAATTGGAGTTATGTTGGTTTTGAATTTGTTTTTGAAATTTGTTGTTATTTGAGGTAGAAATTGAGGGGGAGGGTAGTTAGGAAGGTGGGTAGGTTGTCTAGGATAGCTTAGGAGTGATTCAGGAGAGTTATGGAGGGAATAGGATGTAAAATGGGGAAGCCCTAAAAATTAGGGCTCACCTTGTTTGGCCCTAGGGTTGAACCAGTCACCGACGTCGGCGAATCCATCGACGTCAGCCGACCAGCTACTAGCGTCAGTTACTCACCTACCGACGTCGATCACTAAGTGACCGATGTCGGTTAGGTAAGTGCCGTCGCCAGCAAGCTAACCGATATCGGTGGCTGACTGGTCAGAAAATGGTTCTGAAAAATGGTCAAGTCGAGAGGTCGAAATGACGTCAGGGCTTCTCGAGTGTCAAGGTAGGCTTAGATAGTCTGAATAGTTGGTAAAATAGGCAAAGTAGGAAAAATGTTAACATGAAAGTGTCTATGTATGGATGCAGGTGAGGTAGACCCTGATGCTATGGGATCGCCTCCCGACCTTGTTGATGCGGATGTGCGGAGGTGTGTTTATCGAGGAATGGGCACAGATGAGCATTGTCAGACTAGGTGGGCTGAGACGCTACTGCAGAGTGGTGAGAGATGTGAGCTTCATGGTGGCTTTGATCGAGCGGTGGGACCATGCCACCAACACTTTTCACCTGCCTATGGGTGAGATGACGGTCATGGTTGAGGACGTGTATCGGATTTTGCAATTACTGGTGCATGGAGCAGACCTGTATGCGTGCTCGAGAGAGGTGCATGACATTCACATGGTCACGCTGTTTGGAGAGCATGCTGTGGAGACGAGCTACCATTCAGCGAGTTTTGCATATGAGCCATTATATGTGGTGGATGAGGAGGCACATCGGCTGGCCATCTTGATGATGATCGGCATCACAGTGTATGCGTTGCCAAATGCAGAGGATGGCAGGTTTTTAGTTGCTATGACCGGAGTTTTGATGGATATGATAGAGCAGCAGACCGTGTTCACTTGGGCACCTATATTTTTGGTCTAGGTATACAGAGAGTTGTGGGGGATCAGTCGGTGGTGGCAATACAGCTTGTGCATGGGCCACCTACTACACTGCTAGGCTTACGAGCACATCGTGGTCACATGACCTCTCAGCCTCCTAGTGGTGATTCAAGCTGGTTTCAAAGTCGGGTTCAGGTGATGGTGCGAGATGATGGCGCAGACATGGATGGATGGAGTGGTCAGGGACATTGACCATTACAGAGGGGTACTGGAGGCCCTGATTCCTGCAGACATCATCTGGAGACCATACTTGGTCTATCCAGCATTCAGAGACCAGGGAGAGCAGTTGGTTGGAGTTCAGAGCAGGTGATGGATCAGAGGCAGACGAGCCAGTGAGCTCAAGAGGATCCCTACAGAGAGAGTGTGGCGCCAGTACGGGCTGCTACAAGATGTGCCTCCCACCTTCCCATAGTATAGGTGGGATGATATAGAGACGCTGCTCCCACTTCCAGAGGAGACAAAGGAGCCCAATTTTGAGGAGTTGCCGGCAGGACCTGGGATAGCTGACCCAGGGTGCACAGAGGCCTACACGGCATGGTGGGTAGGGCAGTATCGAGGTATACAGGTGGGTCTCCAACTGGATTTGCAGGTGATTACCAGAGAGTGGGATATAGCCCGCGAAGAGAGGGACACTGCACAAGAGGAGAGAGACATGGCTCAGGCTCAAGTCTCAATTTTGTAGGGACAGCTGGCAGGAGTCATAGGGCAGTTGGGAGAGATGACAGGTCAGGTGGCAGCATTGACAGCGTAGGTCACGATACTATATGGACAGTTGGTGGTAGCCCAGGCACAGGCAGTGGCAGGGCAGAGTTTTGGAGGGCAGGGCCCATGGTAGCAGCCATCTCAGTAGCTAGCATTTTCACAGGGGGCGGGACCGTCGGTATCAGTGCACTGAGGTCAGGCACAGCCACAGGAGTCTAGACAGGCCACAGGAGCAGGGCAGATGGGTCCATCGCAGACCATATCTATGGTTAGATACACTGATGCGCTGGATGAGATCGCATATTATGAGAGAGCCATCAGAGGGTTCCCTCAAATACAATGATACTCAGAGATGAGGGTGGAGCAGAGCTGACAGAGGTCGATGTCACGAGCAACGGCTTCAGGGTCATGCAGACAGCAGAGATCAGAGGGAGGAGAGGATACAGCCTCTTCTCAACCACCGCCACCACCACCACAGCCATAGCCTTGAGGGCAGTCTTAGAGATGCATTATTTTGATGTATATACCGGCCTACGAGCCGAAGACGAGAGATGTATTATGAGAGAGAGAGACAGACACAGATTGTGTCTTTTTGTATAAAATTGATTTTTGATATATATGATGAGATTTTGGTTATCGATGTGTTATGGAGATGTTTATAGATGTTTGCAGCATTTTTCATGTGTTGCATGATGCATGTTTTTGATATGATTTTGATGATGATGTTAATGATGATGCTAATGTTGATGCTAATATGATGATGACTGTAGGTTAAATGATGATAGATTATATGATGATGACTTTAGATTAGATGATGATAGATGTGATATTGAATGTTTAACTTGTGGATGATGCGAATGTTTAATGAGTTAGGATGAATGAAATTTATGACTAATGACTTATGATGTTATAATGAAAATGAAAGTATACTAATGATTATGTGAATATGGTATTGACTGTGATGTGATTGACAGGTGACGAGAGAAGGAGATGGAAGAAAGTGACGAAGAAAATGGCTGAGCTAACCCCAGAAGACCCCATGTCAACTGAGTGCTGCCTACATAGCCCTTGTGTGAAGGGCCTCAGGCCAATGTAGTTCTCCCTAGAAGGGAAGGAGAGTCAAAGGGATGAAATTGGTCATGGTTATGATGAAATGATGTGGGGAAGAGATGTTGCAGCCTTTTCCAAATGGTGAATTCTGCAACATTGGTTGAGAGGTCTTTCATCCCAAGCAATATTCCATATTCGTGATGGATGTATGCTAAAAATGAATTGAGGTTTATTTACGGTTCAGCAAGTATTGGTTTATGCTTAACATAAATTGCAGCGGGTCAATAGTTTCCATGTGTATTGGTGTCCATAGAAACTAGGGTGAATAGGTTATGGGAGTGGTCTGAAAAGAGAGTTGAGTTGATTGACAAGTGATGAAGGTGAATGTGACCAAAGTGCAGAAGAAGTGAAAAGCATATTGCTCTTTCAGTGACAAGGACCAAAAAGATAACATAGATAGGGGTAATGAGAACCAAGAGCCCCGTTCATGTGTGACGTCATTGACCATAGTTATGTTAGAGCGGTAATCGAATCACTTCGACATTAAAGTGAGCTTGAAGTCCCTTGAGCAGGTGATAGGAGGAGGAAAGAGGGTAACCCATTTTAAGAGCAGAGATAACTATGCCCCTTTTTATAGGAGACCCTGAGACAACTATAAGTCAAGCCCATGACTCTTTTTTTTTTTTTTTTTTTTTTTGAGGCAGACTGATCGATGCGGGAAGCCTGCATAGAGATGTCATTTGCTTGATGGTCAGTTGTGAAGCTGATCAATGCGGGAAGCTTCTAAAATAGTGTTGTTTATTGCCAGTTTAGTCATAGCCATCCTTCAAGGGAGTGGTCTAGATTTTTATTTAATATAAGGGCTTTGGAATAGCTGTCCTTCAAGGGAGCAGTTATTAATTACAGCAATGATAGTACAGCTATCCTTTGAGGGAGCAGTCTGCTTTTTGATTTTGATATTGATATAGTGACCATGGATATTGTGACATCTTGATTTATTTTGACAGAAATGTGAATTGTGAACAAGATTATAGAAGGTCAAGGGCTCCCTTTTATGAGGACAAAACATCCATACAACATAAAAGGGTTATAGGAATTGTTAAGAGGAATAGGGTTGAAAGGAAGTAGGATTTAAGAGGATGGGGATTGCTCAAGGGACAAGCTCAAGTTAAGTGTCAAGTGGATGAATACTCGACTAACAGTAGAACGGTCGTAGATGCAATGCATTAAGAGGCTCAGGTTCTAGGCGTCCATCAAGAGAAGACAGACGATAAGTCCCTGATCCATACTTATGCATGATAATAAAAGGTCTGAGCCAATTAGGAGCAAACTTGCCTTGTTTACTTTGCTCCATATTGGTCACGTGTTGATTCTCTTTGAGGACGAGATCTCCGATATTGAAATCTCATTCTCACAGATTTTTGTCATAGGTGCGCTTCATGCGATGTTGATAGACATGGAGATGATTAAGGGCAGCAAGATGGCATTCATCAAGTAACTCAAGTTGAGCTAAGCGATCTTGACGAAAGTCATCGTTGGAAAGAATATCATGTAGAGAAATGTGGAGAGACGGGATCTGTACTTCGAGAGGTAGGATAGCCTCTATTCCATACAAAAAGGGGTAGCGCCCATAGAGGTTTGAATGCTAGTGCGGTAAGCCCACAAAGCAAAGGGAATGTGAATGTGCCAATCCCTGCCTGTGTCACTGACCACTTTCATGAGAATTTTGGTGAGAATCTTGTTGGAAGCCTCAGCCTGCCCATTTGCTTGTGGGTAGTAAGGCGAAGAAAAATTGAGTTTGATGCCGAATGAGTCGCATAATGTTTGGATAGTTTTGTTTTTAAAGGGCTTGCCATTATCGCTGATGATTTTATGAGGGACACTGAAATGATAGATGATATGAGTGGTGATGAAGTCGACGATCTTGTCAGCTTTTGTGGAGACGAGAGGAATGGCTTCCACCCACTTGGTGAAATACTCAGTGGCAGTGATGATAGACTGATGACGAAGAGACGAGTGAGGGTTAATCTCACCGATGAGATCTAAACCCCACTGAGAAAAAGGCCAGAAATCTTGAGTGATTTGTAAGGTGTGACTAGGAAGATGGAGCAAGTTAGAGTGCTGCTGACACTTGATGCAACGCCGAACATAGTCACTACAGTTTTGATGAAGGGTAGGCCAATAATAGCCCAAATGAAGGATGTTCTTAGCAACTGAATTCCCACTGAAATGTCCACCACAAATCCCATCGTGGACTTGTTGAATGGCTTGAGATGCTTCAGTGGAGGTAAGACAATGAAGAAGGAGGCCATCAAAGCCTCGCTTATAAAGAAGACCCCCTAGCATGGTATAGCGAGTGGTACGCTTGATAAAAGCTCATCGTGCATTACTAGAGAGGTTGGGAGGAATGACAGAGAAAGATAAGAAGTCTACAAGTTGCTTATACCAAGCATCTTGTGGGCTAGGGTCTATAGTGTTGACATGATGAATGTGAGAAGAGATATATGAAGGCAACGGCACACGACGCACTGTGACAAAAAGTCTGGACGCAGATGAGGAAGATGGGATATGTGAAGCAAGAGAAGCCATGGTGTCAGCAAACTTATTCGTGGATCGAGGAATAGTCTGCAAGAGGTAATAATCGAAAGATGCAAGGAGAATGTCAGCACGGTTTTTGTACCTTTGCAAAATTTCATTTTTACAGAGGTATGAACCATTGACCTGATTGACGATGAGCTGCGAGTCGCTGAAGATGTTAATGGACTTGATGCTGAGAGAGAGAGCGATCTGAAGTCCCAAAATTAAGGCCTCGTATTCAGCCATATTATTGGTACAATCAAAGTCAAGTTTAAAAGACAAAGGCATGGGCTCCCCTTCAAGTGGGATGAGAATGACCCCAGCACCCCCACCTAATTGACATTTAGAACCGTCAAAGAACATAGTCATCTGATAGATGGTGTCATCGGAGGAAAGCACAGTGATAGACTCATCAGGGAATTCACACTGTGAAGGTTGATTGTCAGGAAGAGGGGCATCTGCTAGTTGATCAGCAATGGTTTGCCCTTTGATAGATTTCTGCTGGATGAATTTGAGATCAAACTCAGCAAGCAGCATGAGCCACCGAGCCATACGTTGATTCTGATATGGCTTGGAGTGCATATACTTGAGAGGGTCGGTGTGGGTGATGACAAAGGTTTTGTGACTAAGAAGATAGTGGCGAAGCTTAGTAGCAGCAAAGACTAACGCCAAACAGAGTTTCTCGATATGGGTATACCAAATTTCATAGTTGACCAATGTTCGGCTGATATAATAGACTACTTGCTCATGGTGATGCTCGTCTCGATGCGCGATCATGGCACCTAACGAATGGTGAGTGGCTGAGATATAAAGGTAAAAAGGTTGGTCATCTTTAGGTGGAATGAGAACTGGTGGAGAGACCAGATAGTGTTTTAGGGCCTTAAAAGCCTCTTGACAGTCCTTATCCCATGTAAAAGAGACATCCTTCTTAAAGAGATGATGAAAAGGTTGGCAGCGGTCAGAAAGCTGCGAGATGAAACGACGAATGGACTGGAGCTTGCCTTGCAAACTGTGAAGCTGCTTGAGATTGGTCGGGGGAGGCATTTCGAAGATAGCGCGAATCTTGGTGGGATCTATCTCAATGCCACAGAAGGAAATGATGAAGCCGAGAAGCTTGCCAGAGAGGACCCCAAAGACACATTTCTTGGGGTTAAGACGAACATTGTACTGAAGAAGACGAGAAAAGATGATTTTGAGAATGGTTAGATGGTCACGACGAAGCTTGGACTTGCCGAGCAGGTCATCCACATAGTCCTCCATGATTTTGTGGAGGAGATCATGGAAAATGTAGGTCATGGCACGCTGATAAGTGGCACCTACATTTTTCAAGCCAAAAGGCATGACTCGATAGCAGAAAGTCCCCCATGGGGTAATGAAAGTAGTCTTGTGCTGATCTTCTGGAGCAATCAGGATTTGATTGTATCCTGAAAACCCGTCCATAAGAGATAGCATCTCATGGCCGGCCGTAAGATCAATAAGCTGGTCAATGTTAGGAAGAGGAAAGTCGTCTTTAGGACAGGCTAAGTTAAGGTCATGATAGTCTGTGCAGATCCAAATCCCCCCAGTTGCCTTGGTGACTGGGATGATGTTAGAGACCCACTATGGATAATCGATGGGCTGGATGAAGGAGACAGAAAGGAGGCATTGAAGCTCTTCTTTGACAAGGAGGGCAATGCGAGGATGCATCTTTCAAAGCTTTTGCCTGATAGGCTTAGCCTTTGGTTTGGTGACAATGTTATGGGTAACGATGGTGGGGTCGATGCCAGGCATATCACTGTAAGTCCAGGCAAAGGCCTTGCGATGGTCAGAGAGGAAATGGGTATAGTCGAGTTGCTCCTGAGCGTCTAAAGATTGGCCAATCTTTAAGACATAAGGAACATCAGAAGAAGGAAGGTTAATGTCAATGGTTGATTCATTTAACATAACTTGGGTCTCAGAAGGGAGGGAGCACTGGATGAAAGAATCATCAGCGCCCATGTAAGAAAGAATGGCATCATCGTCAACACAGTGAATAGTGTGAATGGTTGCCGACTCATCTTCGATCATGCTGGGAAAAATGAGAGGGAGAGAATTGGACACCCCATTGAGCTGATAAGTCAAGGGGTCTAGGCGGATGGTGTTTATGGAAAAAAAACTAGGAGGAATGGAAACCACGGACTCCATAGGTGAAGGGGGCGAAACAGGCGAGTGTGGAGGAGATTGGTCAATGATTGGTTCAGGACAAAGGTCTACAGGGTCTTGAGTGGGGTCATGATATCCTAGACCATATCATTTTTTGGCGTCATCATCATTGAGCGATTGGATAGGCTGATGAGAGCCCTGCTCATAGCGTCTGAAACCAAAACCCTTCCATGCACACCTGTAAAGGTAAGTGTGTGCAAAAGCAGGGTTGCTAAGAAATGAAAAGTCTAATGTGAAAGGTTGAGGTGAAGAAAGAGGATTACCATCAGTAGGAGCTAGATTAAGCCCCCCATAGATGAGGTTAGTGCGGAGGTGAGGGGGACCATAAGGTATGATCATCCCTATTCGATGGTCATAGCTGGGGCTGTGATGAAGGCGTCCATACTCTTGTGGAGTTTGGAACATATCTAAAGCCAACAAGCGATACTCTCCCAATGAAAGTCTTTGGAAGACATCTTCCATGGGGTCTGTGGTTATCGCTTAAAGGGGAGGTGTAAGGGCGACCACCTGTTGCAAACTGGTCAAAGTTTCTGTGGATGGAGGCAGTGCTAGGGTTAACGGCTTGATAGGGATGAGGACATCGTTTGGATGGTAGGTAGTGTTGCATGTTTTGAAGGATGAAGGGTTAGTAGGAATGGTGTGGACATGTTCGTCATGATCAAATTTCACACAACGGTGTAGGGTGGAGGGGACACAGGTCATGGCACGGATCCAGGGTCGGCCCAGCAAGATGTTGTATTGAAACTCTCCTTCGATGATGTAGAAGAGCTCCGAGATTGTGCGTGGACCAACGCGAATATGAAGAACGATTGTGCCAATGGTCATGGCAGTAGTGTCATTGAAAGAGCGCAAGATTGCATCAATTTTGGAGACACAATTCTTGGGAAGAGCCAACTGATCAAAGGCATGAGTGGAGATGATGTTGATGCTAGTGCCCCCATTAATCATAATGCATTTAATGCATGTTTGATCGATATAGGCAGTGATGAAGAGGGCAGCATCCTGATCTTCCGTGTTGGATGTAGGAATCTCAGAATCACTGAATGTAATGGAGGTAATAGGGGCTAAGGAGTGGACAAGGGCAGTAAGTGGTTGGGGGTCCTCGGGTTAGACCTCTGCTACCTGTAGGGCTTGAATGAGGTCCTGATGATGTTGGGGTGAGGTTTGGATGAGATCGTAGAGGGACATCTTCATAGGCGTCTGATGAAGCTGTTTCAACATGGAGTCATGGATTGGTCCAGAAGAAGAAGAAGAGGAGGGTTGAGGCGTGCCAAGGATAGAAATCTTAGGCTTAGGCAGTTGAGGTGGATTGACAAAAGGGTAGGTCTAAGGAATGGCGGCTTTTTCTTTCGCCTTGTCCTTTTGTGACCTAGTGGTGATGTGAATGGCATTGATTTCAAAGATGGGAGGTGAAGGTGATGAGGGAGTTGTAACCGGTTGATGAGATTTGGATGGGTTTGAAGAGGTTGAAGGGTTATGAGAAGGAGTCAGGGGTCGGTCGAAAGTGTCCTCAAAGAGAAGAGTGTCTTTCTCCAGATAACGGCAAATGACAGCCTTGAGGGCACAGCAAGTCTCGGTGTCGTGTCCTGGTGTATGATGATATAAACAAATCTTCGTGTCATCGAACCAGGAGGGTTTAGATCTGAGAGGTTGGAAAGGCTTGATGGGTGGAAGAGTTATGCTAGAATTTTGCAAAAGTCGTTACAAGATTAAAGAGTATGAACCCACTAAAGGATCCGTGCTCATTGATGTATGCGGTGTCGGTGACTTTTGCTTGGGCGAAGTTGGAGGAGGTTTTCGTACCACCTTCTGGGTTGATGGTGCGATGACAGGTGGAGACGATACACTCTTCATGAGAGGTACCACCCTTTTGGGAGAGGGTAGGCTGGTGGTAGGTAAAGAAAGTAAAGGAGGGAACCGGTTTTGATTAGAAGTTGAAGTGGGAAGGATTCTAGTTAAGGTTGAAGGATGCGGGCCCAAAATGGAGGGCAATGATGACGGAAGAGGAGGCATTCGCCTCTATGGTTTGGCAATCTTTTGTGATTTGGGTTGAAGACTACTATTAGTTGAAGTCTGGTTTAAGTCCACCTTCACTTGTGGATGAGTGAGGTTGGAGACGGGGCAAACGCCAAGTGACTTGATAGGTTTAGGCGAAGTAGATGAGGGTTTTGGTTTTGATGAGGTTGATGGAGATGTAGATGGTCTAGAGGTGGAAATTTGATTTTTGTTGATAGTTTTAGGAGATTTTGCCATGGGAGGATTAGCAGCATGAGATGAGAGGGCCCGGGCTTGTTGAAGAGCTGTGAGACGGTTCCACAATCCCTGATGTTCCACTTTCCTAGAAGGGAGAAGTTTGAGTCTCTCCACTAGTCGAAAAAATGGCTGAGAAGGTGCGGGATGAAGTTTAGGCTCTTGAGAAGATGCCGATGGTTGTGGGACTGAAGTTATGGTAGTTTCGGCCCCAAAGCATGGTGAGGTCGTGATAGGTTCATGTTTGGTTGGAGACGAAGGAGAGATAGGTTCTTCCCTGGGTGGAGAAGAAACTGGAGAATGAAGCTCCTCAAGCGGTTAAAGGGCAGGGATGATAGTGCCCTCCACTTGTGGTCGAGGAGTAGGAAAAGTAGGGTCTTCCATGGGCAGCAAGAAGGAAGATGGTGAAACTGGCTGTACTGGTAAGGTTGAGGCATCATCCAAAATGAGAGAAGTTGAGGGAGAACTAATCGGAGAAAGAGGTTCATCCACATGTGATGGACTAATGGATGAACTCACCTCTTGAGATTGGTTAGGAATGAGGGGTGAGACCGTATTGACTGTTTGAATATTATGTTCATGGGTATTGTCAGTCAAGGTCTGGACGTTGTTTTGGGTTGGTGGATGATTAGGGAATGGTTGTTTGAAGATATCGATACCCTGATTAGGAGGGGCATTAGGATTGTCAAGGATGAGGTCACCCTTTTCCAACATGTCTTAGATTTTGTTTTTAAGGGTTTTACAATTGCCCGTGTCATGACCTTTAACACGGTGGTAGTTACAGAAGTCATCTTCCCTATACCATGCAGGGATAGCGCGTGAGGGATCAAATTGTGGTGGTGGTTGGATTTGAGGGAGATTGATGGCCCCTTGTTTGACGAGTTTTTCCAGCACAGACGCGTATGATTCTCCAAGTGGAGTAAACTGCCGCTGTATGTATCTCTGCTGAAATTGGTGAGTGGCACTCATAGATGTGGATGGTTCAGGTTGATTAGTTGAAGGTGAAGAGGAAGAAGATCTAACAACCACAGCATTTGCTGAAGCTTTAGATTTAGGATTGGATGAGGAAGGCTTAGAAGAGGGGTCATTGGTTTTGGAGTTAGGATTCTTACTCTGCAACTTGACTTTATTCTCCTCGATGGCACGTAACTCAAGTTTATGAGCCATCGTGAAGGCTTCATCAAAAGTGCGGAAGGTCTGAACCCTCAAGGTAGAAGAAATATGTTTAGCGCAGGCTTGAGAGAAAAGTTCAATAAGCTCAGGCTGGGGTAAGGAAAATGAAAGTTGATTGATAAGGCCCCTCCACCGAGCGATGAAATCAGCAATGGATTCATCCTCAAACTGGCGAATAGAATAGAGGTCTGTGATGGAGACCTTCTTGGTGATATTGATGGAAAAATGATCTAGGAAGAGCTGGGCCAGCTGAGTGAACGTGAAGATGGAATGGCTAGGAAGAGAGCTGTACCAATCAAGTGCAGCACCTGAGAGAGACATGGGAAACTTGCATAAGAGCAACGCATCGTCGTGGGTGATAAGATAACAGGCATGTCTGAATGCCCGTAAGTATTGTTGTGGGTCTTCCTTGCTTTGGAAATGAGAAAACTTAGGAAGTTCCCACTGGTTGGGATATGGTCTGATGGGGATAGAAGGATGGATGGGCTCGTTGCAGATTTGTTCATACGAGAGAGTGTTGTGTGAGCCGGAAATAAAAGTCTCTAGGTTGGACATTTTATCCATCAGCATCTTGATAATATCTACTAACGGATTGGCGGGTAGAATGCCTCCTAAATTGTAAGGCACTTGAAAGAGGTTGGAAGAAGTGTACGACGTAGTCAGTTGTACCAATAAGGGCGCAACGTACAGATGACTAGTCATAGGGATAGAAGAAGTGACTAAAGATGGTTGGATAAAAGGCATGGCTAGGTTTGATGTTGTCATGGGAGGTTGGCTAGAGGTAACATGGGCTAATGGATAGGTAGCCACCCTAGTGTTGATAGGAGTAAGGGTAGGTGGAATAGAGACGACCAAGTTTTGAAAGGGGGTAGAAAGTGGTTGAGTGGGCTGAGATTGATAGGGGGCCGAAACCCCAGTAAAAGTGGGCCCAACAACGGAAGGAGAGGCCACACTTGGATGGTTAGTAAAAGGTTGGTCATTGGTTGAGGCAACAGCCTGGGTATCTGAGGGTTGGACTATGGACGTCGTTGATATGACCGCAGTTTCGAGGAGAGAAGTTGGCATTCCGTAAATTGGATTGCCAAAGGGGTCTCGCATTTGGCTATTCGCAAGATAGTGTTGCAAGGCTGCGGTATTGAGGTCTAAGAATCATGTGAAATCTTGGTCCCCTTCTAGGATAATAGGTGTTTGGGTCGGAGATGGTCTGGTAGGAGTTCTTTCAGTTTCTGAGTTAAACTCCATTATAGGGTTGGTTGTAGGTGGGGTAGATGGAAGAGGATGATGCCTCGCGTGATCGACTAGAGCCTTGGCTTGGCTACGAGTCAGAACCATTCAAGGCAAGGAAGAACATCCTCACAAGCTCAAACAAGCAGATAAGAACTAAAAAAAAAGATGAAGACACAAGCAGATCCTAAAACCCTAGAAGTAAATTATTAGGATTATAGTGGCTTATGCCTTAGAATGTGTGTAGAGGAAGATTGGCTTTTGAGTCAGGTCCTAGAAGAAGCAGTCTATAGATGGTTTGGGGTTTTGTTATGGTGCTCAAGAAGTCTGTGTTAGCTTCCGTATAGGCCTGGTGCTAAGGAGCAAGCTCCCCTCACTTCACGATTCCAGTGGTTAGCTGGTTTCGCTTAGCCAAAATATACTTCCACTATAGTTTAGACTCTGCTAGAGAACAGAGTTGGCTCTCCCCTTGGTGATGAAATCCAAGTAAGATCACCGGGACGGGTAAGGTATCCGCTAGGGGATGAAATCCCAGTCGGGCCTTGTCTCAGGTAAGTTAAAATGTTTATTTTGTGCAGGTGGTTTGGTCGTGTAACATCAAGTGATCTAGATTAATTCAATATGCGGTTTAATTACTATGTGTGGTCTAAAAGATGCAGGCAAACAGAAATGAATGCAAAGTGTTTTAATGCCCAAGTTGAAATATTTGTTTGTATGAAGACAAATGGAGAAAGAGTCGAAGAATATGAGTTTTAGCTAGTCTAGAAGTGCAAGAAAGAAAAGAAAAGTTTGTTTTAGTTCTGCTTATGATGTCATTTAAGAAGAGACGAAAAGAGGCGAAAAGCAAGGAACCTAATGCACCTATATGAATGAAAGAAAGAAAGAACCCAAGGAAGGCCCTAGGGTCCCACCGGGCATGCCAGAATGTTTCTATGCAAAATTGCTTTCTACATTCAAAGAAGAAATAAGAAACTAAAAGAAATGGTTAAGGCTAGAAGATACCTGATAAAGTTGTGCACACTGAAATCAGACATTGGAAGATTCTCCTCTTTGGTTGTGGAGGAATGACACCTGCGAAGAAAAGAGACTAAAACATGGAAAAAACGTTAGTCAAAGATATGGTGGGCTATTAGGTGAACGCTCGATCCCAGAAGTACGAAGACTTCCTAGAAGGATATCAACCCACTGATAAAAAAGTAGAATATTGGACTAAAGTAGATAAAATGGAAGATAAAATGACAGAAATAAAGGACAGAAAATAAAAATGCGTACCTGATAATGAAGTAAAATGTTTTGTGTAGTCACCAATGTCGATCTCTGTGGTGCCGGCGTCGGTTAGGGAAAGTGCTGATGTCGGTTAAAGTGCCGGCGTCGGTAGGGATAGTGACTGGCGTCGGTCGGGGCAAGTTCTGGACAGAGTCTGGATGAGTTACAGAAGGTCTAGGAGAGTCGAGACAGGGTCTTGATAGAGTCGAGACAGGGTCTGATGGAGTTGAGATAAAGTCAGGGCAGAGTCTTGCTAAGGTTTTGGACAGGTTCTGGGCAGGGTTTTGGACAGGATCTAGTCAAGATAAGGTCGATTCTAAATAGGGTCTGGGGTTTTGTAGAAGGTTGAGTCTGGATAGAGTATAGAGTATGTAAATAACAAGTAAGCAATAACCAAAGATAAAAATAAACAGATGAGAATACTTACCTGTCACAGTGCGAAGACATGATTGACGTTGTTGAAGTTGTCTGTGCAGTACCAGATTGAAGCGAATGCAGATTGGTTGATGTCAGAGTTGGTTGATCATGAGAGTGTTGATTGCAAGAGTCTATGAATGTCAGAGTTTGGGCTCGATTGATTGATTGATTGATTCGTTAGTTGATTGATTGATTGGCGGACGCTAATGAAGGCAAGGGATGGTTCGAGAGATGGTTCGATAACCGTTCGGGAAACCGATTGGGAACTGAGTGGTAACTGATAACGGATAACGGTAAGGTGACCGACGTCGACAGGATTTCCAATGTCAGCCGATAGATGACCGATGTCGGTGACATCAGTCTGGTAATGACCATTGTCGGCAGATGCATAATGGGGATAGAGTCTAGCTTTATCTCCGTGCTCATTTTTACATGCTACCAGGGTCAAGGCTGGTGGAAAAAGTGATTGATAAGAGTTAAATAGGCGAAGAAGAATAAGACGGGGGATGACCAGGGAAGTCAACACAATTTTGGTGTCTATAGATGGTTACTATTAGATTTGGCTTAGGTAAGGGTAGGTCTATTCTAGAAGGTGGATGAGTGATTTTAGGAGGTGGGTTTAGGCTAGAGATTGGTTGCAAGATAGAAAGAAAAGAAGTAGTTACTAAAAATAGATACTTGGCTCTATTTCTTGAAGAATGTTGAGGTGAGTAGATGAAAACTCACTATGGACCCTAGAATAATTTTAGAAGAGTTTCGATGTCCTGGCTATGATTGATAAATTATAGTTCTTTGGATTTTTAACTTGGTTTTTGATTTGCTAGAAGAATACCTACAAAAGGAATTCTGATACAAGTAACTATGATAGTTATTAATTCTTTTAGATGATTATCTCCCTCTTCCTTTTACCTCTTCTTCCTCTATTTTTATAGAAGGAAAGGAGAAGTGAAATAATAAGTTCAACAAGGTCTTAACAAGTCATCTAATTTTAGTCTTAACATACATAATTATATGAGTGGCTAAGAATAATAAATAAAGGTGGAGCTGAGCTAGAGTTAACCCTTAAGGCATTTAAAAGGTTGACCATCAATGGTTAAGGGTTGACCATCAATTTTTGATGGTTCAGAGGTAAAATGATCAAAGTTAGTCATTTTGACTTAGTTTTAATGGTTGAGGGTTTTCAAGTGGTCCCGATGGGGTCCAAGGATGGTCTAGGGGTTAGTTCAACATCCAGAACCATCATGTGTAGTTTTTTTGTCTACACCTCCTATTTAAACAAATATTATCTAACCAAAATTTGTAGTAAATATTTTGCCTCAAATGGCTATTTACGAAAGATAATATTTTCTACCTTTTAATGGTGGAATCCCCCTAAATGTCAATCAATTTGATGACATTCAAACTGCTACCCTAAATATCATTCCTTATTTCATAGTATAAAATAAAATAAATCTTATTGATCATATTTCATATATAACCAATCTTTTTTCAATGCATAATATGACTTAGGAAAATGTGTTTATGAGGTTTTTGATAACTTCTTTCAAAGGCAAAGCACTCTAATGGTATAAAGGGTTAACACCTACATCCATTAACACTTGGGATGAGTGTGAAGAATTCTTGTGCAAACACTTTGAATATAAGAGTGATCATATTTCCTTGGTGGAGAAACTTACTACAATCAAGAGATTCCATCATGAGTTCATGGTGGATTTCAACTACAAGTTTTAGAAAACTTAGAATAAGATCCATGTAGTTATCAAACCCACTCCTAACTATGCTTTCTTGTATTAACCAAAAGATATCAATTCAAATGTGATAGTTATGATACAATCCATGGGAGGAAACACCATGCTAAAGGCTTATGAGTTAGCCACAAGGGTTGAAAAATGCCTAATACAAGTAGGTAAATTATCTCTTAGACCACCTATGATTTTATTTCTAGAGATCCAACCTTCTATGCCTATTTTTTCTCCATTACCATATTCATCTAGTATTCATCAAATAGATGGTAATTAGGTAGATAGATTGGGTAAGATAGAGATTGAACTCAAGGTATAAAATAACAAGTTAGTGGCTTTATAAAGGGAACAAGTTCCACCTTACAGGCCTTACCAAGCTCCTATTAAATCTTATCAATATAATAGGCCTCCTTATTAACCCAATTATCAAGGGCAAGGGTAGAATATGCAATCAAGGCCATATAATTCTTATAATCCCAATGTTTCTAGTAATTTTAGAGATTTAGTGCCAACTTAGAGAAATTATTCTTAAGAAGGCCAATGGATCAATCAATGGGAACAATCAAATAATATGGCAATGGCTACAACTAGTGAGGGTAATCAACAATATTTCATGCAAAAAGGTTTAAATCTTATACAAAATGATAATCAACCACCTTTATAACACAAGGAAGATTCTATATCACATAGAGACATTCCTTATTTCACTCAAGTTGAGATACCAAACCAATAAGGAGAATGTAGTAGTAAAACACCTATTGAAACTACTTTTGTTAATTTCCAAGAAGGTGAAAACTCTTTTGATCAGATGGCAGCAAATCAAGGCCAAAATATGTCCAATGTGGATAACTCAAATACAGCTCATATAAGATCCAAAATAAGGGAAATTTGTAATGGTTTTAGTCCTAAAAAGGTAGCTCCTCTTCCTTCTCAACCACATCAAAATATCACTACTCAAGATGCACCTTAAAATTCATCATCAACTTAGCAAGTACAAGATGGTAAAGGGAAAAATTTGAAAGGTCATTTCATTCAATAATTTACACAACATTTAGGTATAAAGTTTACTAATAAATTATATCCTAAGATAGCCACTTATCATCTTAGCATTATTTATTAGGTAAATAATTCCTCTATTTCTATTTCTTTGTGGGATAAATTACTTATTTTAGGTCAAAAGGAGCTCCTACAAGAAGAGATCTCAAATCTTCATGTTTTAGATAAATAACCAAAAAGAGTAAGTGTTGTTATCACAAATTATAATCAACCTATTTATCTTCAATATCCAAATTTTATTAATCCACCTCCCTTATATCTTTTAGTTGTCATAGTATATTGTCTTGTTCATAATTATATGATTAACAGTGTGGCTAATACCTCTATCATACCTAAATCCATAGATGATAAACTGGGACTTCAATATGAGCCTCATGAGAAGGGAGTTTTGAAATTGGATGTGTCTCATAATAATACCTTGGGTGTTATTATATATCTTAAGGTCATACTTACTACTTGTCCTAATTTTACCATTTCATAAGATGTGGTAATAGTTTATCTACCTTCCTACATTACCCTATGCTTATCTAGGGATTTCACTACTAAAATAAGGGGATATCTTTCTTGTAATTGATCCTCCATGGTTTTTATAACTAGGTATGGAATAAATGTCACTATAATTTTTAAACCTATATCCATATTCCATTTAGAACCTTATATGTCAAACTTGTCAAATGTGAATTGCACAATTTTAAAAGAAGATGAACATTTCAATGTTCAAGAGCTTTCCAAATCACTTGAAGGTATACTATATCTACTCTTTGATGAGTGGTAAAATTATAATCATGGATATTATCCTTAAATAATAATTGAATAATCAGGTTTACATATCTAATGCATGCATGATAAGGTGATATAATGTCTAGTCTCACTAGCACAACACATGATCAAGTAGTGTGGAATTTGTAATTTAATGGATCCAAATCAAAGAATGGTAGTGGGAAAGGTGTTTTTATTTTTTATCCTTTAAATAAAAGGTATTACTCTTATATAATATTTTAATTCTTTTGTACCTCTAATACTACATAATATGATGCTCTTATTCATGGTCTGTAGTGGGTAAGAAAGAGGGGTATTAGGCTTATATAGGTTAAAGGAGATAGTGAATTATTAGTGAAAAAAGTAAGATGCATGAGTGAAGGAAATTATATACTTCTAAAGGCCTAAAAACATAGGTTATGGGACCTTATGGAGGAATTCCATGCATTTAACATTCGCTCCATTCCTAGAGGAGCCAATCAACATGCAAACAAGCTAGCTATCATTAGAACATAGTATGAAATTTTTAATGAGATAAAAGATAATAAGAGAAGTCAAAAATAAATATTTTATGTAGGCCTTAAGTTACTAATAATTATTTAATTTGGCAAGTTTTTATAGTGAGAAATATATTTCTTATTTTCTATAACATGAGGTAGAATTCTGCCCAAAGAATCATGATAAGTTGTAATGCCAATATGAGGACCAGATTGTCTAATTGAGATAAAATAAGTAACCTAAGGGTTTTTTAACTTTTTAAATTATACTAAATGATTATTATCATATGATAAAATATAGGGTAAGAATCTCTACCATAAAGGAACATTATGAGCAAATCACCATAACTTAAGGTAAGCTACTCAAGTTAGGTAAGGTAAATACTAAGAATGAGAGAGAAGATTTCATAGAATTGTGAAAATATTTTATGGATTTTTTGTATTATAATATCATGATTTTAATTTTTTGATTCCAAGTTAACAAATCATCCTATAGATCTTGAATAAAATGTCAAACCTGTGAGATAGAAACAAAGGCCCATCAAACCTAAGGTTGAGATTTTTATGAGGAAGGAACTAAGAAATATTATTGATTCCAATATAATATTTCCCATCAATAATTATGTAATTGTGTTTCAAATATTTTAATTTTGAAGAAAAAAATGAGGAGATTAGGTTGTGTGTAGATTTTAGAGATCTTAGTAGAGTGTCATTGAGATATCACTATCAGCTTCCTTCCATGGATAAAATTTTGCAAAGAATTTTAGGTTCATAAAATTTTGTTTCTACTTGATTGATACTCAATATATAATCATATATTAGTGAAGGATCAAGACCAATACAAAACTTCCTTTACAACTAAGTGGGGTACCTATGCATATAATAAAATGCCTTTTGGACTCTCCAATGTTGGAGCTACTTTCCAAAGGGTAATGGATGTGGATTTTTAAGGAATAATAAGTTAAATGGTACTCATTTATATTTATGATATTATTGTGTTTTATAAATATCATAAGGATCATTTGACACATTTGAGTTTGGTATTTGATAGGTGTAGATAATTTGGGGTCTCTTTAAACCTCAAAAAGTGTATCTTTGTAGTGCATGAGGGAAGACTTCTTGGACATGTTGTATCCAAGGTTGGAATTTATATTTATCTTGAAATAATTGAGGGAATAATTTATTTATCCATACCTAAACATAATAAGGGATTTAAAATCTTCTTAAGAAATATCAATTTCATTAGGAGCTTCATATACATATTTGTATAATTGGTAAGACCACTAACTCATATGCTTAATAAACATCAAGAGTTCACATGGAGAAAATAAGGTAAGAGAAGTTTTGAGGCTATAAAATAGGACATTATCCAATATCCTAATTTTTTCAATAATTATTTTACTAAATATTTCATGTATTTCTTCTCCACATGTAACACAATTACTACCATGCTCATAAAAAATAGTGAAGGATTGGAACAACCTATTAATTTTTTAAATCAAACATTAGAAGGATATGAGGAGAAGTATAAAGTTTTTGATAATCATGTCCTTTCTATTATAATAATTTTGTAAAAATTTAGACATTTGGTCTCCAATAATAAGATCTTTTTGATGGTAGCTCATCCTAGTGTGAAGGATTTTATCCTTAATAGAGACTTAAGTGAAAAAAGGACTGGTTAGGTGACCAAATGCATGTAACATGAAATTTAATTTAATGTTACAAATATATTTAGAGGAAGAGTAAATTTTTATCACCTTTTAGTATATGTTAAAGAATAAAAAGAAGTGATTTTGATAGTTCAAGACAATCAACATGTAGTTGCAACTATCTATTCTTCTAGGTCGACATAAGACATAAAAAAATTATTCAAAATAAGGGAGTGTCCTATAGGATTATATGGGACAAATAGGAGATATTTTAGGCTGTAATTTATACCTTACATCTTGATTTATGGATTAATATTCAAGAAGTACATTGGAGGTATGTTTCTAAGATGTGTTAAAACTAGTCTAATAGATAAATTGTTAGAGAAATTTCATGATGGGCCTTTAGAGGGCCACTTTTCAACCAAGAATACAACATCAAATATCATAATATATAGTTATTTTTGGCCTATTATTTTTCAAATACTCACATGCATGGGTTATAATATGTTTCAAGTGTATAATGTTTACTGGCAAATAAAGACTAGCTACCATGTCTTTCTAGGTGGGTGGAGGTAGTTCCACTCAAAGAAGTAATTAAAAACTCAGTTTTGGATTCTATGATAGCCTAGTGAGTCATTTTGGAGTCCCTTCAACCATCATATTAGATAGTGATTTGGATTTCATTATTAAAAATATATTTGAATGGAATCTTAATTATGGTATTTATCTTAAATCATCATCAAATTACTATCCACAAGGTAATGGACTAGCAAAGTCCACCAATAAGAATTTGATTAAGATCATCAAGAGAAAAATGGAAGATAATCAAAGAGGATGGCATACCAAGTTAAAGACTACCTTATGGGTAGATAGAATCACTCCAAAGAATTCCATTGGTCACACTCCTTACCTTTTGGTCTATGGTAGAGAATCAAGGTTGCCCATTTCATTGAAACTTATAGCCTTAGAGCTTACACATCTATTGGAGCTTATGGAGAATGATGAAATGGAGGTGAGATTGAATGAATTAAGAAAATTGGAAGAAATAAGAGACAATGCTATTCATATTATATGGTCCAACCAAGGTAAATTTAAAATATCTTTTTACAAGAGAGATTCATCCAAAACCTTTTAGCAAGGTGACATTTTACTCAAGCGGGATGAATACCAAGATAAACTAGGTAAACATTCTAAATTTGATAACCTTTGGAGTGTCCCATATATTATTACTAGGTGTAAAGAAAGTAATTATTTCTAATTATCCAATATGAGTGGTGATTAACTCACTATTATTATCAATAGGATGTTAATTATTGTTATTAGGTGAGTCATCCTTTTGTACATAATTGTAGTTTCATTACTCTAAGTGTACGTGTTGCACATGCTTTGTTAGTTGTTTTTATTTAGTCATTAGTTGTTATTTTTTGTTTGTATTGGTTATTTATTTTGTATCAATTCTACAAGTTTTGATAGTTTTAGAGTGTAGTTCAAAGTCTGATATAGAAAATAAATTCTAAATTTTCTTGACCAGTAGGTTGGTCAACCACTATGAGTCACCAAAAATGTTGGCAATTTTGCCTTTCAAGGCCAAATGCCAACCCCTAAAATCGAAAGCCATCCATTGACCACATAGTGTTCATTAACTATCATTTCAAGAGTGAATTCCATGTCTTTTCATTTTCATATCTTGTTTGAAGTGGTATTAAGTAACATCATGATGTCTAAGGATGTTTATAGGTCTTTGTCAAACAACTCAAGTGGTTTTGTGATCTAAAAGTACTCTAATGAAGATGGTGAAGAGGGTAGTTGATGACTTATCATGACATTCTCTAGCATATTAAGTATATGGAAGGTATAAAACAAACTATAAGCTTATAAGGTGAGATAAAAATACATAAAAGCCTCATTCAAGCCTTTTTAAGAAGGATAAAGGTATTCTTTATTGTATTTAGTAGTAGTTTTTCTTCTTAAAACTATGTGTATATTACCTAAAAAGACAAGTTTCAGTATTTAAATGTGAAATATAGAGTCAAAACTAAACTAAAAAAATCATAAATGCCTTTAATTACCTTCATATTCATGTCATTACCTTATTCATTAAGTTTCATGCTTTGAAATATCATTTAATGCATGTCCATGCATAGAAAAGGCATCTAATGGGATTGCCTGTGCCAAATTTGGCCTCATAAAGATGTCAAAGGTTTTAATAATTGTTTTAATCTCCTTAATGACTCGTTTTATATCTCTCTTTTCCATAAATTGGTGGTTTCAAGCTTTAAATGTGAAGATAATGCAAAATAAAGGCCATTATTATGCATTTCATGCAAGGAGTACATACTTGTATGACCCTTTCCATATATAAAGCATAATGATATTTAAAGAGGAGTTTTGAAAGGTTTTATATAATAAATTAAATTAAAAAAGACATAATAAAATCCCAAAACTATTTCCCTCCATTCACCTTTCTTCTTTGCACATAGTGAGAGCCTTTTAGGTTTGCAGATGGTATGACCATGAGAGAGAAAATCAAGGTCTAGAATTTTTGGAAAAGAAAGGGGTTAGAGAGATATTCTAGCTATGGAAATTGGTTCTTAATTTATCTCTCCCTTTCTCCTTTATGTACCATCATTTTGAAATTAAGGCACTCATTAGGTCTTCTTCATCCAAGTAGATAATCAGTTTTTTGAGATTTCTCTTAATTTGAGCATCATGATAGAAAAATTCAAGTTTTTAGAGTTTTTGAGGAGCATAATCCACATTCTCATGATATTTTTCATCCTATTTACATATTTTTAAGGTAATTTGAGCTCAATAACGAATAAAATGCAAATCTATAGTCTACAAGCATATAAAGGAATATTATATAGTTCATGAGAGAGAAAAAATGTTAAGATTTGTTGGATTCATGTTTTCATGGGTTTCATTCATGTCATATGTCCTTCATGCAAGTGAAACAAATATTACTTAAGTTTAATCCCATTAAAACACCATAAATCATCCTTAAACCTCTTCTTAGTCACTATTTAGCATATGTTAAAGAAAGTTAGTGTATGTTAAGTTGTTTAGCAAACTCCTAGGTTTCTATTTTAGCACCATATTCTTATCAATGACCTCCAAAATGGTATATTCAATCAAGGTTTATGTCCATGATTCCCTCATATCCTTAATTATCTATCTTGGTTTCATATTCATGTTATTTTCACTTCCCTCTTATGTCACTCATTCACATAGTCTTATCACTACCTTTTCACTATTATAAGGCTTCATCTCCATCATCATTCTATTTTCCATCATGCATTCACATATCACCAACTTTCTATCGACCTCCATCTCATGGATTCATTGTTAAGAGGAGTCAAGTATGTTCAAAATCATCATGGTCATGTAAATATGGTATGAAAAACCTTAATACACTATCATTGACCTCATTAATGTCTACCTACATCTAATGAAAGGTTGCCACAGCCAAGAGTTGTCATGGAAGTGCAAAAGAAGGAAAGACTAGAAGATATCTCGTTCAAGGTCCTTATTCAAAATCTTTCTTTAATTTATAATGGATGAAGGAAATTTTCACTAAGACTATTTTTTAACCTTCTCAAGGTATAATTTTGACACATTCCATACAAAATATCCCTATATAGTCACCTCCAACCATGTTAAAGGGGATGAATGAAATGCATTATAGATGGAATCTTGAGACTTTAATAAAAATATTGGAGTAGATGGATCATGAACTCCTATTTGGTACTAATAATAATTCCAAGATCTTTTCAATAATATAATTGGTTTGATTTAGAGCTAGGTTTCTAAGAGAAAGAGAGCTCATATAGTCATGTTTTCAATCACACATAGTCATAAGACCAATAAGTGGGTAGAGCAATGAATGAATGAAACTTTTAAGAAATTTTGACCTTCAAGTGAGGTTATTGAAAATAATGGAGATAATTTCATGAATTTTATGATTCATGGACATATTATAACCTATTCAATATCTCCAAGCATCCTAAAACTCTGTCACAGTCTGTAAAAGATTCTGATCTAGTATGCATAGTCAAGTTTATGATGGATAAAGGCCTATTTTTTCAATCATGTAGATAAATGACTTGAAAAACACAGTGTTATAAAGAGATGTGAATCAATATTGTCTAAAAAATAAGGCCCTTGTAAAGATAAAACTCATTTAAAATTTACTTTTCCATGTAAATCAACACTATAGCAAGGTTTTTGAAAGTTTAAAAGGTGTGCAAACTATAATCACATCAAAACTATAAAGGAGGATATTGATATGAATTGAAGATCAATAGAGATTCTACCCAAATTTGAGAATCACATGGTGATGGTGATTTATATCATGTCATGAGGTTAAAATTTCAAACTTACATAGTCATACACCTCAGTCAGTAGTCATATACAGCTAAAACAACATAGGCCTACCTCTAAGCATGAGTAAAAAGAGAGCATAATATCCTATGGGAGAGTCTCATGATCATATTAAGGCTTTATAAAAACAAAGTGAGTGTGAAATAGATCAAGGATATAATATGTTTGTCTAAGTAGTATTTAATCAAATTCAACCTTGTAATAACCTCCTACAATAATACTAGGTGCTCAATTACATTGATACATCCATATACTCCAAAGGTGCAACTCAAGTTACATCCACTCATGATGGAAGCTTATGAGGTCACCTCTACATTAAAATGATGATTTGACATCTTCAATCTTATTTTTAGATCATGAAAACTTTTATAAACTCTTGAAAGTACATAGGCTTACTATATGGATTAGAGTTGTGTAAGGCGTAAGAACATTGTTTGAGGAGTAATATGCTCAAGAAAGAGATAAGAGGAAGGTTTCAAGTATCTTTGGAGGTCTCAAAGTGCCAAATTATATTTAAAAAGATATCAAACACTTCTAATTCTAATGAAATCACCTACATTAGTGTTATTGTGGTAGTCACTTTGAAATTATTTGAGGATACATGATGTTTGATGGATATATAAGACTAAACTTGACCAATTAATGATCAAACCTATTACAAGATGGATTTTCATGTCCTAATCAAGCCTATTTAGCATCCTCAAACACAAATAAAAGGTAAAATGAGGATGTTAGAGGTAAAATCATTGAGATTTGGGGGGTGAATCAATGATAAAAGAAAATAAACTTTAATTCCAATTTTTCAAACTCAAACTTCACTTTTTTTTCTCACAACACTCTAGAAACCTTAATCTTTATTTTTGTTCTTTATAGATTCTTCATGATCACCACCTTCATGCTTAGACACAAAACATTACTTAACCCTTAAGTCTCATATCCCACTCATAAGAATTCAACACCACCTACATAGGTCAACCATAGTACTGATATATCACACTTAAGCAACAACACCTTTCAATTAAGCCTAAGTGGCCCTTTTAGGTCCCATAGAGACCTATTCATCACTTTAACACTTCACTAAAAAAATAAAAATGTAAGATGACTTATAAGAAAATTCATCCATGCCAAATGACCCCTAAGATACCCTCAAGTGATTACATTCATCAATACACAACTCTACATATGCACAACTATTTAATCATTAGCCTTGTACATGAAAACACCATGAATGAACAAAAATTCAACTTCCAAGCAATGGTTCATACTGAACATGGATTAGTAAAACCTCCAAAATACATAAATATGATACTTATGGATTATATAACACTCTCAAATATATCAATCATCATGAAACATCCAAATATCATCAATACAAACTAAAACAGCCTTCTCAGGTCCTTAACAAATGAATGTTAAACCCTTAGACAACTTTGAGCTGTAATAAATGCAAGTGTATGACTAGTCAAACATCCTAATAAAATTCCCTAGATTTCCATTGATGTTATTTACCACTTTTATTTTTACTCCATCATCAAATTCATCCATTTTATCAAGATATAAATCAAATAACCACAACTAGTTTCCTTTGTAAAATTCAAATATTTGAATTCCAATGGTCACTAAAAAATGCAAATTTGACTAAGTATATAAAAAAATCTACCTAGAAGAAAAAATTTGCACCATCATAACTATTTATAGACACCATCTCAAGGCATGAAACTTGAAACACATTCTCTAGGAACAAAACTAAATAGACCCAAGTGACCACTTTTTTCTAACACCTTCACACATGTGAATTATAACTTCATCAATCTACTCACTTAGGAAACTCTGCCAAGATGACTAGGATAAACTAAACCTTCAAACTACTACTCAAATGGATTATTTTCACTTCCACAAGTATAGCAAGCACTTATTACACCCCATATAGACTTTTCATCAAGAACACATCATCAACAACATCCATAATAAGATCAAAACCTGTAGGGTCTCTTGCAAACTATGTGAGCACTAAGGTACACTTTGACATTGAGGACCATGCATATATATCATCTCATGGACACTCTTGTTCACCTTAGAGACATCATTGACAACACATCAACAATATCTCCATTTATCATTGATGTCAACAATTGTAAACACCAACACAAAGTTATGCACATACTCTTTATCCCTCTACAAACACTTTCTTCCCCTTTGACACGATGATAAAGTTGGATTACCTACCAATATTAAGGACTTGTAAATTATTTCAAAGCCAAAAAAAATAGGGGACCTATTTTGATAGATGATATAAACTCCCCCTATCATTGTGCATACCATTGTTTACCATGACTACCTCAAACCTACTCATTAACAACACTCTTATTTGACCATGCACTATTATATGAAGAATAAACACACAAGAATATCAAAAAATAATTTTAAACAACTTAAGAGTGCTGAAAAGGACTCCCACTAAATCACCTAATCTTAGGCACCCCTTGAGCACCTTTAGACCATCTCTAACCATGATGAAACTTCATAGTTATCTTCAAATTCTCTCTCATAAGCCACCCATATAATTAAAAATATATCCTTATAAAACACACATGATTCACAAATCCAACTAAGGAACATATTCATAGACAACCATACCTTTGTCTATTAAATAAAATGACCAAAATCTACTCTTCTTCACACTAGCCTTGCCTAGAGGCCTTATAACCCTTCCATATTTTACAAAGTTCATAAATTTTTATGTAAATACCTCCATGACTTTAATCTTCATATCTAATGAACACTCATATGACCCATTATGCATGCCAATTTTAATCACCTAACTCTTCCTCTACATTATAGCTCCTATGTAAATTGACTTGCTAATTAGCCCTCCTACTTGACAAATGGACAAGCATAGAATAAACCACTTACCTTAAGAATAATATGAAGAAATTTTTAAGGACCGATTATATCATTTCAACTAATTAAGTAGACACATACCTTAATTCCTTTGGGAAGGTCACTAACCCACATGGGCTGACACTAGGGCATTAATAAAAAACATGGTCAACTTACCATATTTTGATCAACACTAGCTCCTAAAACTTATATCACACTTGGATGTCACCAAATCACACCAATTGGTCAAAAAATTTAGGTTAGACTCCTTGGGGAAGCCATATATCCATGAATGTGTTTTTTGATCTATTAGCCCTTAAGCAAAGATTGTCATACTTTAGAACCATCAAATATATTCAAATGGACTTCAATATATCTTCATGACCTATCGATACTTGGAGAAAATTTTTAAAAGGTAAAAACACCTTTCCAAATCATAAAATTGCCTTGATAACTTGTAAATATTCATTTAATACCTAGAAATCTCATGATTATTCCTATAGACCCTATTTACACAATAGTCACTAAGCCAAAACATCATAAAAAGATCATGAGAACCTTCTAAAATCTCCAAAACATCTTTTTCACTTAGACACATCAAATAAAATTGTCCTCAGCCATTAGTTAGCCTCATATGCCTCAAATACACTATTTTTTCAAGATGGGCTCTCACTAGGTAGTGAACATTGAACAAACTAGTTAAATTGAATAAATGGTCATGAAAGGTTATTTTGACCAACTTACCACATTTGAACCCATGGAATATACTTGTACAAGTCCTCTCCACACTAAAATTCAATCTTACCTTCATTTTTCATGATTTGACCAACAAAACCAAACTTCAAATATTGACTAAGAACTTGTCTTTATGACCAATGTCCCTGAACAGGTCTCTTAAATATTTTCATCATAAACCTATGGAAGAAGAACATGAACTTGTTTCTCCCCTTCATGACTCATGCAACATGAAGATACACTTGTTTGATAAATACAAGGCTTGGAATCATAAGATCATCAAATCTCTACCTAATGGCATTGGTCTTAAAGACTAATCAATAACTCTACATACCCCTATTCTGATTATGACATCTTTTACATCACCTAGATCACACTCACTTGATTTTACATTTGAAATATGTCTCATAAGAAGCATAGGTATAGACACCCACTTGTTATAGAGAGACTAAAATTCTCAAAACATAGAAGATTCCCATATCTCCATACTCATATTTAACTTGTAGTCCTACGTCATCATCAAATTGACTTTGAATGGTTCATGTTGTCACTAAATCTTACCCCCTAGAAGAGATTTTTTAGGCCTCTTCTAGATTTGGGAAATATGGGAATATTTATAGGTATGTGGGTATACCTATATTGGAAATGATCCTCTATATTTAAGGGTTAGCTCCCTAAATATATCATGCAATGCTTATCACTTAAACTACTACTTACTTATGGGAAAAGAATTAGAGAATGCATAAATTAAACCTAATCTAAAGGAGGTGATGCACCAAAAATGTCTTCCACATGACCATTATATTTTGACCATGATGAAATAAAGCATATAGACTATTATCTACATTTTAATGGATTTTAACATGAGTATTTCATTATAAAGGTGATATGTGAGTAATAACACAAGTCAAATAAACTAGAGGTTAGATTACACACTCCAAGGACAATTGTAGATTTGAAAAAGATTTACACACTAGACTACACAATATATGACATGTTAGACTAGGAAATCTTGTTTAAATATGAAAGGATAAGTTAAAGAAGGATATAGAATTATCACATCTCACCACCATACAACACTTACAAACTTAGATAATTATTCAAAACTCATAAACAAACTTATATTAATGTTCAAAGGAAAAACATAACATCAGTCCAATATGGATTCACGATACATGGAGTGGAACCAATTTACAAGCGCCAAAATGGTAGTTACTTATAGAATTTGAGAGATATGAATGGGAAATAAGAATCCCAAAAGGGAATCAAATTATTTCAACCTCATTTAAACCATGGTTGCATCTAATTCTACAAATATGCTCATTATCAATTCCTAATTGATTTGGGTTACTTTGAGTGGTTATATAGTTACATTATTCTTTCATTGATGATCCCTGATGGTTGTAATGGTAGGATCAAATTATTCTAATCTGGGTCCTAAAATCAATATAGTTTCAATCCTCAAATAAATCTATTAGAATTTTTCCCTAGTGATAACTACTCCAAAATGGTTTGTCATGCCATGAATAGTGGATAAAAGGGCTCCTTTTCATGTATTTGGTCTTGTTAATGAAAATATTATGGTCTATGTATATGCCTTCATGGCATCCATCAAAATGCTAGCTTTTGTTCCAATTGGATCATGCTGTAACTGAACTCCATGCTCATGGGTCTACTATAGATGAAAAACCAATATTAGACTATTAGTTTTCCTATTAGGTCCAAATATACTATGCACAGGTCCTTCTTCTAACAATGGCAAACATAGTCATAGAATGAACCCTATATGCACAAAAATGTTTAACTAGAGTTCCACATTAAGCTCCAATAGTGTTCCTTTATATCTTTTGTTCCTAACTACATCACTATGTCCTTTTAATGGCATTTAAATGAGCTTTAATGGTGGAAAAACCCTTTGAAAATCTTATCCTAACTTGACCTCAATCATGTGTTCAAACCCTAAGAATTCCCTTTAATTTGATTTGTCCTTGATACCTAATTTAGATTATTGACATATTGACCTTTGCTTACTTTGTTGATCTTGATCTATACATTAAAATGTGAGCCATCAATATTGCCCTTAACTTGTCAACTTTATCTAAGTTTATGCCACATGTTAAACATGCATTAATTCTCAAGATGCTACTATAATTCTATCAGCCCATATACTTATACCATGTGTCAATCTCTCAATCTCCTTGACTATTTGACCCAACTCACATCATTGGATCAAGATGTACAATTGAGCAAGGATCATTATATCTATTAGGACCCACTATTTGAACCCAAATGACTAAGTCATGAGTTTAAAATTGAATTTCGTGTTCCCATCAAATGACATTTATGTGACCATCATTGATGCTCATGTGAAAATCAAATTTAAGATCCAATGGATTTATTTTTATTGTATCTTAAGTTTGATGTCTGTACATATGTCAAATATGTTCATGAGCCCATAAAATGATGTATACATAAACATCAATTTTAAGCTTCAATGGTCTTTTAAAATTAAATAGTTATTTGTCAAAGCCTAAATTTGATGTTAGCATGAACATTCCACTCTACAATTCCATGTTTATAATCTTATAACTCGAGATAAAAAACTCATGCGAACATGAATTTTTTTGAGGATGATCCTAACATGTAGAATTATAATTGGACATAATCCACTAGTTATTCAAGGATTCTGAGTGAAGATATTAAATCAAAAAATTAGCTTGTCCATTTTCTCCTACATGATGTCTTGGTTATGGTCTGGTAAAAAAGGGCCAAGTATGAAAACTTAACAAATTATGTCTGAGGAACCTACTTTGAACATGCATATATTTTGTTACGCTTAGATGCATGGCATAAAAATTAGCATGTTATAACTAGGGACTAATATTAACAAACCCATTTGACCATTTTCTCTTTAGACTATCATATGTGTGAGATATATAATTATCAAACTTCCCACTCAGATCTATTTGAGCTTCTTTGCAAATTGGCTAAGTATGAAAACTTAGTGAAACTACTTAAGAGGCCAACTTTAAGCCTTCATATATTTTTATGCATTTCATTTGATGACCTAAGACTTGGTTCATATTTTCTTGGGACTAATGTGAATAAAAAAATACAACCGATTATTCTTGACTCATCCACACATGGTAATGATGGTGTCAACAAACTACCTACTCAAAATGTATGCCACTACACCCAAAATGTCTAGATGAACATAATGAGGAACTAGATGAATGATATGCACTTTCATAATTATTACAAGAACTCTTGACATCCCATAGGGTCTCTACAACACTATCCATCTACTCATCCATTAGTAACTTTATCCATGATCTAAATTCATTGATCACCATAAAGACCTACCACTTACATATATGACCCTGAAAAGACCCTTAAAACACCAAATAGTTTAAAGATTAAACCGAACCACGGCCAAGACTAGAATGGCATATGAAATGACATAAAATGAGATACAACATACCCCATGAAATTATAAAAATCCTCTATACAAATTTTTACTATTGGGGGGTTGACCCATTTTGGCCTGAGGTAAAAAATGGTCAACATATTTGGTGATTTCGCAAGGGTGGCATGCTTGATATGCCATGACTAGTTGCCTAATCCTATCCATTAGGATATGGAGTTGCAAGTATATAGGATAGCCATATAAAATGACTTGAATAGTACATAAAATACAAGAAAAAAATAGGAATAAAACATAAATAAAGAAACACATATTTGCTCAAGAGCACTTATTAGAACACAACAAAGGAATTGTACACCTTTTTTAATATTTACAAAATAGACCTTTAGATCTCAATAACATGGTTTAAAATTTATCTCATTCACATGGATAGGCATATCCTCTCCATTCATCCTTGATAATTGAAAATATTTACTTTTCTTATACTTGGTGATGACATATGGTCCACTCCCAGGGCATCAAATTTGGTATGCCTCCCTAGTTTTTCTCTATCTTCATCCTATTTCAATACTATGTCACCTTCTTGTAATGATCTTGGAGTTTCCTTCTTATCAATATACCTCTTTATCAATACCTAGTGATGCTCCGTGGTTTTATGAGTTTTACCTCTAATCTCTTGCAACTCCATTAATTCTATCAATCTCACTTCTATTAGAGTGTTCTCAAGCAACTCTAGTTGGTGTGTTAATTCTAAGGTAGGTATCTCTTGAGAGATAGATAGCCTATCTTCCCTTCCATAGATAATAACAAAATGATAATTCCATATTAACCTCTTGGGATTCATCCTATCATCCCATAAGGCTATCTTTAATTTAGTATGCCAAGATCTTTGTTTATGATCTAGGGTTCTCTTGATGATTTTGATCAAGTTATTATTAGTAGATTTAGCCAACCCATAACCTTGAGGGTAATTATTTGATGAAGCACTCAAGAATATGCCATTATTATTTTCTTAATCAATTTTTTTTAACCCCATAAAATCAAAATCATTATCTAAAATAAGAGTATAAAGAATGTCAAACCTTGTTATGATGCTCTTATAGAACTCCAAGATAATGTTATCATTAGTTACTTCAATGATACTACCTCAACCCATATTTTGAAATAGTTAGTTGTCATGAGTATCTATTTATGACTAGCACTTGATGGGGGATTTATCATGCTAATGAAATCAAGACCTCATTGCATGAATGGTTGATCCACTTAGGCATTATTGAGAAAGCTACAAGCTTTTACTTTCCTATAAAGAAAGCACATTGTGTACACTTCGTCACCCAAGCATGACAATCCTTGAAGAGGCTAGGCCAATAATATCTATCCCTTTTGATCTTGGTAGATATGGTTTTTGGAGAGAAATGACCTCCTACTATCCCATCATGGAACTTCTCAAGCAACACTCCAAACTATTCATTATCAATGCATCTCAATAGTACACCATTGATGTCCCTCCTAAATAGTACACCATCCATAATATAAAAGGGAATAGATTTAAATCTAAAATATCTCCTATGTGATCTATTTATATTATTAGGGTACTCACCATTTTGGATAAATTTGATCATATCTTATGTCCAACTTTGTGGAGGTAATGAACCATCTAGTTGGGGACACTCATGGTTGACTAGAGCCTCTTATTTGGACTCATGAAGATCTAAATCTAGATGTTCACAAAGGCCTTTACCCCTTACTAATTTTTTCACTTTGATATCAAAATCATACTCCATTACCTTAGTGATGCATCTTATCCTCTTTTCACTAAGGTATTTTCTCAAAAGAAACTCTTTGGTGCTAGGATGAGAGACCATAACATGAATCTTGTTATTTAACACCATATGTCTAAACTTCTTTATTACTCCTACAACAAGGACCTATTTCTCAAAAAAGGTGTACTTAGATTAATAATCTTTTAAAAATTTAATGAAGAATGCAATTGGCTGGTTAATACCCTCATCATTCTTTTGCATCAACATGGATGAGATAGTATCAAGGTTAGAAAATAAATACAACATGAAGTCCTTAGTAGAATCAGGATTCACAAGGGTAGGATCTTCTATAATTACTTTCTTTGTAGCTTCAAATATACTCTTACCCTATTTGGTTCAAGAAAAGACTTGGTTCTTCCTGATAGTTGTGATGGGTTTTACTAAAGATGAAAATCTAGGTATGAACCTACTTAAAAAATTTATCTTGCCTAAGAAACTTTGAAGACCATTCTTATACAAGGGAAATGATAATCCTAGAATAACCTCTATTCTCTCAAGATTAGTAGTTATACCATCCTTGGAAATAATATGTCCTAAGAGCTTACCCTCATGAATAATAAAGATAAACTTCTTTAGATTAAGAGATACCCCATACTACTTGCATCTTTCAAAAACTTGTTTCAAGTGTTGCATGTGTTCATTAACATCTTTAGAAAATACTATTATATCATTAGATAAACCAATAGAATCTCATTGATCAAACCTTTTAAGGTCATGTCCATTATTCTTTGAAAAGTGGCACCAACATTGGATAGACTAAAGGGCATCTTTCTATAATCAAAGGTCCCATATTTGGTAGTGAAGGATATCTTGACATGATCATCTTCATTGACTAGAATCTGATTATAGCCTAAATATCAATCTAGAAGAGAGAAACATTGAGAACCTAAAACCATTTGTATAATCTTCTCCATTGAGAGTAGAGGATAGTGATATTTGAGTGACACTCTATTAATATCTCTAAAGTCTACATAAATCTTTATCTCCCCATTCTTGTTTTTGATAGGTACAAGGTTAGCTACCCATGTTGAATGATTGATGGGAAATATTATCTTAGATTCAAGGAGTTTGGTAAGCTCTATCCTCATGAGTTACTCAACCTTAGGGTTGGTGGGTCTTTGCTTCTATATAAAAAATTTAAATCTAGGTTTTTACTCAATGGTATGGCATCCTAGGCTAGGATCAAATCCTTTGAAGTCCTTAAATTCCCAAACAAAGATATCATGAAACTCTCTACATAGCTCAATGAATGCTTGCTTCTCTATTGTAGAACATACCTTGCCTATTTTGAGGAGTTTTTCATTGGATATCAAGACCCTTTCATAATTATCCTATTATGTATACATACTAACTTTCTCCTTCTTCTTTTGTTCATTCTCTTTGAAGATAATTTATAAGGTCACAAAACCCTTAGGTATCTTATTAGTCCTTAGTTACAAAATATGATCACCTAATTATTCTTTAAGCCTCCTTTTATTCCTTAAAGAAAACTCAACCTCATTTTGAAAGAAGCATGCAAGATGTTTGTCACTATCAAACACTTGCCAAGATAGTTCATTATCAGGTACAAAATGTCTAATAATGACCTTAATATGAGAATGTTTCCCCTCCGCCTTTATGGTAGTTAGAGTGTCAAATTAAGATCCTATGGTAGCTAATCTATCAACATGACTATTTTTATCCCTTAGGACTGAGTGAATATTGAATGCATTGAAGTCTTCAAGTAGATCCCATACCCTATACCTATATGATTTAAGAAAAGGGTTATTGGTAGCTATCACATTACTCACCTAATGCAAAACTAATTCACTATCTATGTACACTTGCAGGTTCTTTATTCCTTTTCTCCCTACCCATTGAAGCCCATAAATCAAACCTTCATACTTAGCCACATTGCAAGTGCAACTAGAATTAAATATGTATGAAGCACAATACTATTCTTTTTATGGAGAGACCAACATATCACTAGCCTCTGCACCAAATTTATTTCTTGAACCATCAAAAAACATCTTCCATAGTTCATCATCTTCACCCTCTTCCTTCGCAAGTAGAGGTGTCAATATTCCTTCTTCATGTATATCATATACTCCTAGATTAGTTTCCTCCATAAGAGTATAAGGATCCTACTCATAAGTATTAGTACCATATTTATTAAGAAATAAATATTCAATGCCCTTAATCTTTGAGGAAGTGCCATAATCTAGAATATAATCCTTTTCTTCATGAACACCATAATTTAAATTAGAACTTATCTCAATGTAAGGTTCAATATGAAACCTTGAAAGGGGTTGTGTCTTGATTGTAACCTTGGATCTATATATTATTCTAAAAGCCAATAAAGACTAGGCAATTGAGAGATAGCCACCTATTTTGGCTATGAAGTCCCTTGATAGGCAGATTATAATGTGGGATAAGAGATCAACCACAATTATGTCTTGTAAGATAGGAAAATTGGGATAACCATGTAATAAAACTTTCAAAACTTTTTATATCCCTACTATCTTAACAAGTGCACCATATAATTCAAGGATCCCTTTGCTATGTAGCTCATATTTCAAGCCTAGCTTATCAGCTACAACTTTGGGCATGATAGAAGTAGAAGATCCACTATCAACTATGCAATTATGAACCAACTTATCACCTACAATGAGGGTGAGGTAAAATGGTGGAGGTTTCTCAAACATAGTGGATGGATTAAAAATGGTACTAGGAGTATTTTTAATAGAAAAATTTCCATGACTTTGATTTAAGGTTAGGACACTAGTAGGGATAGTGGATAACTAATTTTGTAGGAGCTCTTTTTGACTAGGCATATGAAGGATATCCCAAAGAGAAATTGATGTTTTAGTGTTCTTAAAGGAATATATGATGCTTAAATAAGTGATACCTACTTTATCTTGGGATTTTGTAGGTATATAATTACTTGTAACTTGAGGAATAGGAATAAACCTTGCCATATATTGAATTGTTGGAGGTGTAGAAGCCTTTAGAACTACCATAGAAGCCTTTGGAACTATCACATTTGTATTTTTGTGTTGTTACCTTATAAGATGATTGGATGAGCCTATGGGCATGATACTACCACCTCATAGAGCATTCCCCTTGGCCCTTATATTGTATATAACAAAAGATCCTTTATTTAGCATAAAAGTCTTTTCAACAAAAAAATTGGTGAAGATATCTCCTTGAGGTTGCCAATCCTTATTAACTTTCATCATCCCATCCTCTTCATTTTATATGAGGGGAGTAACTATGCATTAATCTACCAAAACTTGTTCTTTATTCTAATTGGCATCTATGAATTGGTCTTGTTGCCAGTCTTCTCCTTGCACCAAATTGTTACGAACTTATACCATCTCCTTTGCATTGATGGTAGAGTTAGTAATGTATACATTAGTAGGCCTATTGGGATTAGGCTACCATTATCTTCTTAATTTTTCATATTGTTTACCATACTATTGTTAATAGGTGTAAGGTTTTTATAAATACCTTATTATATATTATCTTGTCTATTTTGATGCTCTAAGGCTAGGAACTTTACTTTCTAATCAACACTATTTTTTGATTGCCTTGGAGCCACCTTATTTTGGTATTGGAATTAGGAACTTGGGATACATTTTGAGTATTATTAGAAGTATGAGACAAAGGAAGCATAAACACTTTAGGTGGCAACATTATAGCTTGGATGAGATTATTTTTAATCTCTGATAGAAATCTCATATGATTCAAAGAGGTTGGATCATCCCATATATTGAATCCTAACAACAATTTTAGTCCCAATGGCTTTCAAGTAAGTAGATAACACAAAACTATAAGGTGGTCTCATAAGAGGAGGCAGCCTATGCCAATTTTTCTTAAACTTTTTATTGAAGTCATGAATTATTTCTTTGGGTCCCCTTTTTATCACATTGAGATGATGTATGAGAAAATCATGGTTACTTTCATTCCCAAATATAGAAGTCAACAATACTCCAAACTCATCCCATGTTATGATGCATCCACCTTCTAGAGTCCTATACCAATCAAGAGACTTACCTTTTATGGACATGGCAAAGATTCTAATGGAAATGTTCTCTTGAATAATATTGTGGAGACTAAAAAATTTAGAAACATCTCTAATGTGCTCACTAGGTGTGATATGACTCTCACCATTGAATGTTGGCACACTTTTTATGGCTTTAGGAGGGATGACATCATATGCATGAAGTTAGATTAGATTATTAGTATTGAAAAATCTGGTAGGGAAAGCATGAGGCCTGGCCATGTCTTATTATTTAAGATATTCAACTTATTTAGCCTCTTCAACCTCTTCTTCTCTTGTAAAATCTACTCATTCTTTAAAGGGTGGATTAGTCTATGGATGCTAAATTATAGGTGAAATTTTAGGCTGAATGGGTGGGTTAATAGGACTAGATGTTTTGGTAGAGGATGACTTAGTGAGGACCATGAATTATGGGGATTTTTAAAAAAAAATAATGATATAGAACTATATTTACCTTGGAGTAGTTACCAAATTCTAAGTATCACACCAATTTACAATTGATGTTGTCAAGACCAACATTCACCTTGACAAGTTGTCTTGAAGATAATGTATTCCACCAGGCATACCAAAACTATTATCACCAAATCTTGCACCTAAAAGAGTTTGTTTAGGCCTCTTATATATTTTTTCAACATGGGAACATTTCTAGATATGTGGGTATACCTATATTGGAAATGAGCCTCTATATTTAAGGGCTAGTTCCCTAAATATATCATGCAATACTTATCACTTAAACTAATACCTACTTATGGATGAAAGAGTTAGAGAATGCATCAATTAAGCCTAATCTAAAGGATGTGATGCTACAAAAATGTCTTGTACATGACCATCATATTTATACCATGATGAAACAAAGCATATAGACTAGTCTCTAAGTTTTAATGGGTTTTGACATGAGTATTTAAATATAGAGGTGAGATGTGAGCAACAACACAAGGAAAATGAACCATAGGGTAGATTTCACACTCCAATAACAATTGTACACTTGAAATATATTTACACACTAGAATAAACTCTATATGACCTATTAGACTAGGAAATCTTGCTCAAACATGAAAGGATAAGGGAATGAAGGATAGAGAATTATCACTTCTCACCACCATACATCACTTGTAGACTTATACAATTATTTAAATGTTAGAAATAGACTTGTATTAATATTCAAGGTCAAAATATAACATCAATTGAATAGGTATTTATCATACATGGAGTGGAACTAGTTTAAAAGGGCCAAAATGGAAGCTACATATAGAATTTAAGAGAGATAAGTGGGAAACAAGAAGCCAAAAATGGAATAAAATCATCTCAACCTCATTTTAATCATGGTTGCAAATCCTACAAATATATTCATTATAGCTTCTTGATAAATTTGGGACACTTTGAGTGGTTGCACAATTACATTATTCTTTCATTGATGATTTTTTATGGTTATAATGATAATATCAAGTTGTTCCAAGCTAGTACTTAAAATTGATGTAGTTGCAATCATCATATCAATATGTTAGAGTTTTGTCCTAGTGTTAACTACTCCAAACTAGTTTGCCATGACATGCATAGTGGAGATAAGGGGTCATTTTCATGTATTTTGTCTTGATTATAAAACCATTGGGGTATACATGTATTACTTCATGAAATCCATCACAATTATATCTCTTATTCCAATTGGATCATACTCTAACTAGTCTACATGCTCATCGGTCCACTACAGATGGAAATCCAATATCAAACTAATTTTTGTACTTTTAAATACAAATATAATGTGCATAGGTATTTCTTATAATAATGGAAAATATAGTCATATAATGAACCCTACATGACAAAAAAATGTTGAACTAGAGGTCCACATTAAGCTCCAATGGCAGTCCTTTATATCCTTTGTTCCTAACTACATCACTATGTCCTTTTCATGACATTTTAATGAGATTTAATGGTTGAAAATACCCTTTGAAAATATTTCCCTAGCTCAACCTTGATCATGTGTTTGACCCACAATAATTCCCTTTAATTTGATTAGTCATTGATACCTAACTCATCTTATTGACATAGTTACCTTTGCTTGCTCTATTGATCTTGATTTGTATGTTCAAATTCCAACTATCAATCTTGCCCTTGACTTTTCAACTTTGTACAAGCTTACACCACATGTCAAATTTATGTTTATTTTAAGGATATTGTTGTTAGTCTATCAGCTCATGCATTTATGCCATGTTTCAATCTCTCAATCTCCTTAACTATTTAACCCATATTGCACTATTGGATCAAGATGTATGATCAAGTGATGACCATTAGATCTATTGGGATCCATTGTTTTAACCCAAATGGATAACTCATGAGATTAAAATTGATGTTCATGCTCCTATCAAATGACATTAATATGATCATCATTGATGCTCATGTGATATCAAATTTAAGCTCTAATGGATTTCTCTTTGCTATATCTTAAATTTGACATTTGCACAACCATCAAATACATTCCCAATCCCATCAAATAATGGGCATGTAGATGTTAATTTTAAGATCTAGTTATATTTTTCTAATTAAATTTTTATTTACTAGAGCCTAATTTTGATGTTAGAACAAATTTTCCACTCTACAAATCTATATTTAAAAGCTTATTCTTGATCTAGAAAGCTTGTGTAGGCATGTAATTTTTTGAGGATGATCCTATCATGCATAAATATAATTTTGCATGATCCATTTATCACATGATTATTATTAGTGAATATAATAAATACATAATTTGTCTGGTCCATTTTCTCATGTGTGGCATCCTAGTGATGGTCCAGTCAAAATGGCCAAGTATGAAAACTTAGTGATATTTAGTTGAGGAGCCAACTTTGAACATGCATAACTTTTGTCAAACTTAAATACATGGCTTGAAGCTTAGTAAATTATAACTAGGTACTAATCTAAACAAACCCATGTGACCATTTTTATCAAAACTACCATACATGTGAGATACAATGTTATCAAATTGCCCATTTAACTCTATTTGAGTTTCTTTGCAAATTAGCTACATATGGAAACTTGGTGAAACTAAAATTAAGGCCAACTTTGATTATTCATATCTTCTAATGTGTTTCATTACATGACCTAAAACTTAGTGAATATGTTCTTGGGACTAATGTGAATAGACCTATATGACCAATTCTTCTTGACTTGTCTATACATGGAAATGATGGCATCAATAAATTTCCTAATCAAAATTTCTACCACTAGACCCAAAATGTCTAGATGAACATAATGAATAACCAAATGAATGTTATGTACTTCCATACTCATTATAATCACTCTTGACATCCTATAAGGTCTTAAAAAACTATCCATCTACTCATCCATTAGCAACATGACCCATTCTCTAAATGAATTGATCACCAAGAAGACATACCACTTGCATATATGACCTTAAAAATACCCTTAAGACACCAAATAACACAAGGATTAAACTAGACCATGGCCAAGACTAGGATGGCATATGAAATAACATCAACTAAGTTAAAACATACCCCATGAGATCATAAAGATCCCCTATATATAATATAACTATTAGTGGTTAACCCATTTTGGCCTAAGGTAAAAAATGGTCAATAGGTCATTAACTTCATTCTTTCCTTTAGACTTAAAATCTTGCTTTATTATTTTGTCCACTTGGGTAGATAAGACCTATTCTTAAACACTTGAAAATTTACCCTAATTTGTCATGAAAAATGATCCTATTTCAATCTATTTTTCATTCACCTCCTTGGATCTCCATACCTTGTTTTTAGCTCTCTCATGCACTCTTGGAGTTTGATTTAACTTTTTTGGGAATATTGGAGTCCTATTCCTTATTTAGTTAAGGGTATAAGTTGACTAAATTAGTAAATAAAATTGTAATAAATAGATTACTAATTTATATAATTTATTTGACCTTCATAGCTTTTTAAAAATAGTAATGAAAGAAGAGAAATGCAACTTATCTTAAAACTATGTTGATATAGCTGAGATAGAGGCTGATGCTAGCTTTGCAAGACTAGGATAGTGTCATGAACTAGGATCTATATTTCATTTAATGAAAGGATAAGAGTACCAAAATAGGATATTTTGGGGTTCAATATTATAATCCAGGTCCTGTCGATGTTGTCCAAATTAGTCATAAAGATTTGAGTTTCTAGGTTTTGTCTATTGTCCTTATATTAGTCTACCTATGAAATTTCAAGTCTTGACTATTGAAGAATCTCCTTATAGAGCTCATTTAATCTCCCATCATAAACCTTCAATATGTTTTAATGAAACTTGAGAAATAAGGGATGGTGTTAGTGTGTGTAAGATGTATTGAACATGTATCCATACCCCTTATGTGGGCATGTTGTCTACATACCAATAATCTGAAGAGGGGTCAAGCTATATGTAGTTCTCCTACTTAATGTGTTTTGTGAAATAATGTTATGTAGTTTCAAAAATGCTAAATTTGGTGTGTTTGAGGTGGCTAGGGATTGGTGTGAGGGTTTGAATATGTTGGTAGCTATATTAGATGGTTGTATGTAGAGAATAGGGATATTTGCCTTAGTGGTCTTGCTTGTATTCTTGCTTGATTTTGAAATCTTTACCAACCCCTTCTAAATGAACTTTCAATGGAATTTTATAGATATCTATTGGTCATGGGTTAGATGCATTCATGCTAGGCTGACGTAATGAAGAAGAGGAATCAAGACAAAATGGTCCTTTGAGATCAAAATGTGATTTGGATATGAGCATTAGAAATGAGACACCATAGGTTTCAATGCTATAGTCTAACACTAACACTCTTGTCCTATAGGTTTGGTACCTAAGGGGATGTAATAAGAATGGGAAATGGGGTTTTGATAAGTTATAATTAGATCTTGAAAGTCTATGGATGATTGGGAATCAACAAAAAGGTGCCTAGAAGGGTTATGAGAGCATGGAAGAAGGACCTATGGGTTGGGTGTCACAAGCCACACTTAAGCTACCAATTTTGACATTTTATATAACTACATTTACTCCCCTTTATTCTAGTGATGTATCAAAGTGAAATACTAGGATAAAATAAAAGTAGAAAGAATACCTAAACATACTTACAAGGGTGAAGCTCATGAAGCTATGTGATGCTAGGTGTGTGTATAGAGAGCATGTTTTGAAGTATAAATCTGAAAGATAAAATAAAGAGTAGATTAGTTCTTACTAGATATGATATATCTAAAATAAAAACATATAAAACAAGCTAAGAGAGAGAGGATAAGAAAGGAATGAATACATCTCACTAGTTATGTAAACCAATACAAAACCTGTTATGATGTTGAGTTATGTTGGATGACGCTGAGTGATCTTAGATATGTGTTGTACTAAAAGTAATATCATAAATAGATCTGAGTGGTCAATTCCCCAAGAGTGTCTCAATAATGCAAAGGATGGCCCTTTGGCTCCATCATCACCTAATAAGTGAAGCTATGTGATCATCCATGTGTTAATCGATGTTTTGATTATGTGTCCAATCCTTTTGAGTAGCTGGCTTAAGAATATAAAGTCTATCCCTTTCGATCCATCATTTCCCCACAAAGTGAAGCTATAAACTAATACTATTATAAATGTATGTTATATGAGATGGCTCTTTAAGCCCATTAATGCTCTATAATCTGATAATATTTCATGGATAGTTGAATGTGTACTAGAAACTAGGCCAATCTTTGCCAACTCTAGAAGGAGGAGATTAGGCTTGTATGAAATCCACTTCAAAACTAGAAATTAGGCTTATGTAGAATCCACTCAATAATGTAGAGGTTAGGCTTGTATGAAAGCCATTCCAAAATGATGCCAACAACCTACATATGGAGTAAGGTATGCAACTACTAAGAATGACTAGGTAATATATTCAACCCAAAAAGAAAAGAAGACCAATTTGCCATGCACATTTCCCCTAATCACTAGTTTTTGTAACATGGATTTTGATATGGAAGTTATACTAACTACCAAATATAAAACCCAAAGTGAGATCCATCATGCCATGCATGATTACCCCTATATATGGATTCTTTGAGAAAAACTATATTGAAACTGATGAATCTAGATTGTTCTATATCTATAAAAATTATAGCTAAGCTAACCTTTATTCTTGTTTTTGGAAATATAGGTTTTTTTATATTTGGATAAGAGTGCCAAAAATAAGACACCCTAGTATTTGACATTATTATCCATGTCTGGTGTTATTATCCTTTGCTAGAATTGATAACTGTTATATAATCATCACTATTTTTTTAGTTTTTTCTAGTTGATTTGACCTCTGATTATTATTTTGAGTGTTTTTAAAACTAATTTTTTGACTGGTAGGATATTTGATCTCTATAATAAAACCCCTATTTGATCCCCCTCTTTTTAGGGTAGGAATGAAGACCCTATAATGATTACCCTAAAAAAATCCCTACAAGTGTGTTATGCTATGAAATACATGATATATTAATGACAATTGATAGGATATAGCATGGTTTTTATTGGAGATTGTTATATCAATAAAGGTATGCCTAGATAGATATAACAATGTAATATCATGTGTAATGTATTGAATTAAATCTAGAAATGTAATTTTTTAGTTGTCATGGAGGGATGGAGCCTGATGTCCATCATGACATCCAAAAAAGTAAGATAATGCATGATGTGGTTTATGGCATTGCATATAACTAAGAATTAAGCAAATAAGCATGCAAGGTAAGAAGCAAGAAACATAAAATAATGGCCAAGGGGCCAAGAAAATAAGGGACATGGGCACATGCCACTCAAACTAGAAAAAAAACATACAAGGCATGTTAAAATTCCACATACACATAAAATTGAATACAAGAAAAGTTGGCATGAGGGCTAAAAACACATAAAAAGGTATAGGAAAAGGACATTGGTAAATGTCCTAAGGCACACACAAGAATAGAAGTACATTGTAAAATATTCTAAGGCATATACTAGAGACAAAATATAAATTGATAAATGTAATCACATCTAGTTATGCAAATAAAAAAAGGAAGACATGTAATATACTAGAAATACAATCACATCTAACTAATCAAAGTAAGAAGTGAAAGTATGCAAGACATAGAGTACAAAACTAGGTATATGCTAAGAAATACACAAGTGTTATATACTAGTGAATGTTGATAGAGTAATCTATGTAAGCTAGTAAGTAACGCACATCAACATGATAACTAGAGTGTGTGGTGTAGGAATGACATAACTTGGATGGTGTAATCATGTAAAAGATGCCCCTAGTGAGTAAATATATTAATGTATGTCTCAAATGTATAGGTAGGATTCCCCCTCAATGGATAGACTGAAGCAATCAAGGATTTGGATGTCACTAAAAACAATTAAATAAGGTCAAATGAAGCATGGTAATGTAGATAAATTGCCAAAAAATAATATAGAACAATAAATATAAGTCTAGCATGGTAGTTTAAATGTAAAGTATGGATAATGCATATAATTAAAATGTTTTGGTATTTTGAATTATTTGAATGTTTTTGTATTTTTAAATGTTATATTGTTTTTGGTATTTTAACATATTTTAAAGGTTTTAGACTTTTTATATAAGCTATTTAAAATCAATCATTAGGAGACTATGTACAAATAATTGAAAAATAGGTATATACAAGCAAGACTGAGAAGAAATGATAATAACTGATGAGTCTCATGGGAGACTCCTTATCATGGTGTATTATATCAAAAAGAGGGAACACTCATGATTTTGAAGCATGATGGAAGGGTTAAGACTATGGATCTAAAATCTATATATGTTGTAGATGGTTTGAAATATCTATAATTAAAACTAATTGTGGGTTTTCCCTATAACTCTAAAAACTAGATGCAACTATAGGAATATTTGGGACCCATCTAGTAGTATGATAAGCTCTCTAAACATGTGCATTGTGTGTAGAGGCATGAGACCTCAATGACATTACCTTGGGTGTGAACACTATAGCTAGAAGCTATCTAGAATTCTAAAACTATGGCTTCTTTAAAAAAGAACTCTATGGGGGTGTATGAACTATCTATGCTAGTGAGGAAGGACTCAACTATGTATAAATCTAAACTAGAGGAAGAACTATAACTTGTGGGGAAACTAAAACTAGTGGGGAAACTAAAATTGGTGATTGTAAAGTAGGAGATGGATCTAAAGTGGGGAATGGTAACTCATATGAAACTCTACCAACTATAACAACCTAATTTGCGTGAATGAATTTCATGCATCTATGAACTGTAAAAGGTACTGCTCAAAGTTTTTGAATCCATGGTCAACCAAGTAACATATAAAAAACTCTTACACTTGGAATCATAGTAAATGGTATGGCCACATGTGTTTGACCAACTTATAAAGGAATTAGAATCTCACCCAATGAAATTTGTATGTTCCCATTGAATCCATTGATAACTATGTCCATCAGGGTAATATCCTACTTTAAATATCCTAAATACTATAATAATGTCATATTACGCATGTTCACACTAGACCCATTGTATATGAGAACACTATGAATGAGATGATTATGAATTTAAGCTCTAATAAAGAGTTCATGATAATCTAAATCATCCTTAACTATCTCATGCTCTGAGAAGGAGATGGAACATCTAGTTAGAACTCTAGAATTATACACACTAATCATGTTACTCAAATGATGTAACTCAACTGAAGGTGCTTAGTATGTAACTAGTGGAGGATGTGTATGATATGCATGGTGAACACTTGATGTATCCCCTATCTCATGTTTAAAATGTTGTGGGAAAGGATTTGAGAATATTTTCAAATCTTTGTCCTATGTTTTCTTTGCCTAAAGAGGCTCAACTATAGTGTTAAGATCAATAATGTTGCCATCTATCAAGTCCTATATATTTTGTTTCAAATTGATTCATCTATTTGTTGTGTGTCTTATTGCCCTATCAGAATCACAAAATGAATTTTTATCATATCCTCATGGAAGAGGCTTTGTTAGTTTAACTTTTTGAATAGGAGGGAGAGATATGAAATTACATTCCATTAATTGTTGTAAGACTCTAGCTGGAGAAACTAGTAAATTGGTAACAGTTCATTAAGGAAGTGCTGATAAAACCACTCACTAAGGGGGTTCTGAAGCCACATTAATTTTAGGTTGATTCTAACTTTTGTTATCATTGACATTTACATTTTATGGGACTTTATTATTACTCTTGTTGTTTTTAATATACTTGTGTACTTGAGTTTTCCCACTAAAATTAATTTGACTTCCCTTTATTTTAGTGTATGACATAAATCAGTGAAAGAAGAGAATATTTTGAACATTATTTATTCATTCAAGGCTAGTAGAAGACTCTGTTTGAAGAGATCTTGTAACTCTTGATTAGTCATAGGGCTAGTCATTTTAGCCAAGATAGTCTTATATCAAATAACATAATCTATGAGATGCTCATTTGACCTTTGTTTCTATTGTGAAACTTGGTCATAAGAAACCTTATAACCAATGTTAATTCTCAAATGAGATAGGAACATGTCAGCTAAAGGATTTAATGTATTAACTGACTGGTTTGGTAAACTATAAAACTATTGTAAATCATAATCTTTTAGACTCCATAGAAATAACTTGGCTAGTAGCTAGTCATTTGGCACATAATCTAAGCATGATGCATGAAAATATCTCAATTTTGTCTCTATATATCCCTTGCCATCATATAGAGTGAGCTTTTGTTGAACAAAACCTTATGGAAAGGGTGTCAATGTAATATGATGTGCCAATGGTGTATGTAGTAGAGCCAAAGAATCCAAACCCTGTGTAGGCCTAGAGGCACCTTGATCAAGATGTAGCACCTTGGATTGAAGAGATTTTATCTCTTACATAAGGGTAACCACATTTGGAGACAAATATGTATTAGCCATAACTAGTGGTGCCTCAAAGTAAGGTTGGGCTGATATAGGGGGTTGTTGAGACATAGTTGCCCATGTAGTGTTATTTGCAACTGGTTGCTTTATGGTTTGAGTAGATTGACCATTTTTTTTTTCTTTTCCTCTTGTAGTATTTTAATAATTTCATCTTGTATATCAAGATGTTTAGTTAAGAGTTATTGAAGTTCCCTTTTATCAGTTTTATCAAAACTAGTCTATTGGGCCATTGTTAAAGTACGAAAACAATTTAAAATTTGATTGAATTTTTCATAATAATTTGTAATAATCATAATGATATGGAAGGAAAGTACTGAATATAGGAAATGTAAATTCCTAAAAATAGGAAACAAGAATATGCATAAAAGGGATATGAAGCTGACAAACATGTAAGGTGATACCTCAAAAGCAATGGGACCTTGTAGATGGAACTAGGGTTTTGAAAATGACATATTTTAAAGTTACTAAGGAATTTTAAAACTTAATATGAATTTTTGATTTAAATATGAAAGTAAAAAATCAAAAAAATATTGGAAAATTTTTGATTTAAAGGGACCTAGTATATACAACTAGGGTTTGGAAGAAAATATTTTAAAAAAAAATTACCATGGAATTTAAAAAATTAAAGTGAGTTTTTTATTTAAATATGCAAGTAAATATATATATATATGAAATATCAGCAAGGAATTTACCTTAGGGTTTTTATTCATAAACAAAGTCAGGTTCACCAAATGATTTAACTTTTTTGGGAATATTGGAGTCCTATTCCTAATTTAATTAAGGGTTTGAGTTGAATAAATCAATAAATAAAATTTAAATAAATGGATTATTGATTTGTATAATTTATTTTACCTTCATATCTTTCTTAAAATAGTAATAAAAAAGGATAAATATAACTTATCTTAAAACTATGTTGATACGGCTGAGATAGAGACTAATATTAGCTGTGTAGGACTGAGATAGTATCATGAACCAAGATCTAGCTTTCATTCAGTGAAAGGATAGGAGAGCCAAAAATATGACAATTTGGGGTCTAGTGTTATAGTCCAAGTCCTACCACTATTGTCTAAACTAGTCATAAAGATATGAGTTTTTTGGGTTTTGTCTATTATCCCTATATTAATCTACATATGAAATTTTAGGTCTTGAATATCAATTAATCTCCTTGTTGACCTGATTTAATCTCCCATCCTAGACCTTCAATATGCTTATATGAAACTTAAGAAAAAAGGGGGTGGGTGAGTGTGTGTAAGATGCATTGAACATGTATCCACACCCATTATATGGGCATGCTACCTACATATCAATACTATGAAGAGGGATTAATCAATATGTAGTTCTCCCACTTGATGTGCTTTGTGTAATAGTGTTATGTGGATGCAAAAATGCTAAACTAGGTTTGCTTGAGGTGGCTAGGGATTGGTGTGAGGGTTTGAATATATTGGTAGCTACATTGGATGGTTGTATGTAGAGAATAGGGAGATTTACCTTAGTGTTCTTTCTTTCTTTTGAAATATTTTCTAACCCTTCTAAATGAACTTTGAATGAGATTTTATATAGGTCTATTGGTCATGGGTTATATGCATTCATGCTAGGCTAGCACAAAGAAAAAAAAGAATCAAGATAAAATGTTTATTTGATCTCAAAATGTGATTGGAAATGAGTACTAAAAATGGGATACCTTATGGTCTACTACTATATTCCAACCACAACACTCCTATCCTACAAGTTTAGGACCTAGGGGGATGGAATAAGCATGGGAAATGGGGTCTGGCTGAACTAGAATCAAGTCTCAAAAGACTATGAATGATTGAGAATTAGCAAAAAGGTTCCTAGAATGTTCATGAGAGCATACAATAAGTACCTATGGGTTTGGTGTCACAAGCCACACTAAATCTACCAATTTTGACTTTTTATATGACTACAAAGCTCTACCTACCTTGTCTTGATTGGAAGACCTTCTCATATTACTAGGATAGTGTCTTGTAATATGTCCTACTTTATGAAACTTAAAACACTCATTTGATTGATGTGGACTTTGAGATACACCATTACTCCATGGATACTATATTTGAAGAAGTATTTTATAATCACTAACCCTTTGCCCAAATTGATTACAAGAATAATAATAACCATTGAATGAGTTATCATACATTATTGCATTGGGGATTGATTTAACTTGAAATTTTGTATCTCTTGAAATTATCCTTTATATTCATATTGACACTCTTCTTGTCTTTACTATCACTCTCCCTAACATGATTAGTCTTCTGATCTATCATCACTATCTTCCCAATATTCTTACCCTTTTAAACATATTCATGAAACCTCAGGCCTAACTTATCATTTGAGACCTTTTGACTACTCAATAGGTCATTAATATAAATTTTAATTTTCTAAAATTTCTAATATGTATTTAGTTTATTTATTTCCTAATCCAATTGTGTGTTGAACATGGTGAAATCAACCTCTTTAGTCCTTAGACTACCTTTCAAGGACTCAACCTCCAAGATGATCTTAGAGCAATCATCTTCTTTTGATTGAAGGCTTGAACAACTTGCCTTAGAATATATCTTCTCTTTCTCTATGCGACCTTCATACTCCCTTAAGTTTCACTCCAATCTTACCTCAAACAAACTAATTTTCTCCTCATAGTATTTGATTAAATATCTCATCTTGTGACTCTTATTTATTTTGTGTTTTAGCTCATTAGGATCATTCACTAATTCCTTATCATAATATAAATTATATTATTCATCATTTGAATAAAAAATTTCAATTTTTTTGGCATGAGGTCATCTCCTCGAGAGTGTCTTACTTCTATAGCCATGAAAAGAGTTTCATTACCTTCATGCTCTGATCGCTCTAGCTTCTCTATTAATTAAAAACATTCCTTGTTCTTGTCTACAAGTTATTCAATGGGGAATATTATTTGTGTTTCTAAATTATTATTGATTCCTACAAAAACATCAATAGTGGTGTCTAAATTATTCTCAAGAAACCTTTGCTCAACTTCAAAATTATATCTGGAATATTCATCTTCTGAGCTATCACCATCAAAGATATCTTTTCCTTTAGGACATTTACAGTAAACATCATCAAGAGTAATGAACAATATCTCATTTTATGCATCATCACTTTCTAATGTGGATCTTTCTTCATCAGTAGATGCATTACTATCTTATTCATGTTTTATACTCTTTCTGCCTTTGTATGACTCCTTTTCATTTCTTCTATTGAATATTTTGTTGTACTTTATAAGACCCTCAAATTTCTTGTGTTCATCCTCATGAGATTCCTTATATTTAGACTTGCCTCTATCTAGGCACTTAGCTATAAAATGACCAACTTTACCACATGAAAAACATTTAAAAGTAAGTTTCCCTTCATATTTACCTGATCCTACATTCAATTTTATTGCAATCATGTATTCAAGTTGTTCTTCATTAAGATAAAAGTCTTCAAGACTTAACTTGTTCTTCTTTCCTTTTATCTCTTTGATCACCTTAAAGGTTGATTCCTTTTTTGGTGGTTCATCCTCATTGATGCTAATATCATAGGTAGTAAGGATTCCATGTAATTCATCCATCTTCATCTTGGTGAGATCATGACTTTCTTCTATAGTAGATACTTTTGAATCAAAATTGAGGGTGAGAGACCTTAATAATTTTTATACTAAAATAGCTTCTTTAGTTTCCTCTCTAAGACCTTTGATCATTTTCACCACCTCCTCAACCCTTAGAAGATAGGATTCCATGGTATCTTCTTCTTTTATTTTGAGGCCCTAAAATTACCTTTGGTAATTTTGTAATTTAACCAACTTAACCTTTGAATCCCCTTCATATATGGTCTATAATTTGTCATAGATTTATTTGGTAGATTTTAATGGATCACCTTGGTGAACTCAACCTATAATATGCCACAAATGATAGCATTAATTGCTTTAGAATTGTTTTCAGTCAACTTATTAGTTTTACTGGTTGGAGTAGTAGGGGTGTGGAATAACCATCCATAATGTATTGTTAAATATCAAACCATAGATACATGATGTAGGTCTTCATCCTAACACTCCAAAAAACATATTTGGATCCATTAAATAGTGGTGCTTTCTTAGTAGAGAAACCACCTTGAATTTTATTACTACCTATAGTACCTTTGATCACTTTCAAGTGGTTAAACTTGAAAAGGTGTGGCTCTAATACCAATTATTAGAGGTACAATCATTGAGAGGGGGTGAATTAGTGGTGTAAGTAAATCAACTTCAATTCTAATTCTTCAAAGTCAAACTTCACTTTTCTTCACTCACAACACTCAATAAACCTTCATCTTTATGTTTATTCTTTATAGAGTCTTCATGATCACCACCTTCTTGATCAGACACAAGACATTCCTTAACCCTTAATTCTTATATCCCACATTATAGAAATATAAACACCACATATATAGGTTTACCATAGAATTTATATATCACCCTTAGGTAACAACACCTTTCAATTAGGCCTAAGTGGTCCTTTTATGTCCCATGGAGACCTATTCATCCCTCTAAAACTTCACTAAGAAAAATAGTAACATAAGATTACTTATAGGTACATGGGTCTATGAAACATGACCCCTAAGACACCCTCAAGTGATTACATTCATCACTACACAACTCAACATAGTTTTATCCATTAAATAGTGGTACTTCCTTAGTAGAGAAACCACCTTACATTTGATGACCACCCATTGTAACTTTGATCACCTTCAAGTGGTTAAACTTACAAATAAACATGGATATGATACAAATTATTAGAGGTGCAATCATTAAGATTAGGTTGAGTTAGTGATGTAATCAAATCAACTTCAATTCTAATTCTTCAAACTCAAACTTCACTTTTGTTTGCTCACAACACTCAAGAAACCTTCATCTTTATTTTTGTTCTTTATAGAGTCTTCATGATCACCACCTTCTTAAATAGAAAAAAGACATTCCTTAACCCTTAATTCTTATATCCCACTTATAAAATATAAACACCAAATATATAGGTTGACCATAGCACTGATAGATCACCCTTAAGCAACAACACCTTTCAATTAGGCTTAAGTGGCCCTTTTAAGTCCCATGGAGACCTATTCATCCCTTTAACACTTCACTAATAAAAATAGTAACACAAGGCCACTTATAAGCACATGGGTATATTCCACATGACCCCTAAGATACCCTTAAGTGATTACATTCATCACTACACACCTCTACATAGTTTGATCTATTAAACAGTGGTGCTTTCTTAGTAGAGAAACCACCTTACATTTGATGACCACCCATTGTACCTTTGATCACCTTCAAGTGGTCAAACTTGGAAACAAGGTGTGGCTATAATACCAATTATTAGAGGTAAAATCACTAAGAGAGGGGGTGAAATAGTGATGTAATCAAATCAACTCAATTCTAATTCTTCAAACTCAAACTTCACTTTTCTTAACTTACAACACTTTAGAAACCTTCATCTTTATTTTTGCTCTTTATAGAGTCTTCATGATCACCACCTTCTTGGTTAGCCACAAGACATTATTTAACCATTATTTATTATATACCACTTATAAAAATATCAAAACAACATACATAGTTTGACCATATCATTGATAGATCACCCTTAAGTAAAAATACCTTTCAATTAGGCCTAAGCGGCCCTTTTAGGTCCCATGGAGACCTATTCATCCATTTAACACTTTATTGAGAAAAATTGAAAAAAAAGACCACTTCTAAGCACATGGGTCCATGACACATGACCTCTAAGACACCCTCAATTTATTTCATTTATCAATACACACCTATACATATGAAAAATTACTTAATCATTTGCTTTGTACATGAAAACACCATGAACAAACAAAAATTAAACTTCTAAGCAATGGTTGATAATAAATATGGATTGGTAAAACCTCAAAAATACATATAGATGATCCTCATGGAGTATAAAACACTCTCTAATATATAAATCATCATGAAAAATCCAAATATCATTAATATAAACTAAAAACCCCTTCTTATATCCTTAACAAATGAAGGTCAAACCCTTGGTCAACTTTAAGCTACAATAAATGCAATTATATGATCAATAAAACCTCCTAATCAATTTCTATATATTTTCATTAAACATCTTTACCACTTTGATTTTTACTCCACCATAAAATTCATCCATTTGATAAATATATGGATTAAACAATAATAACTAGTTTCCTTTGTAAAATTCAAATATTTGAATTCCAACTGTCACTGAAAAATGCAAATTTGACTAAGTATAAAAACAATGAAATCTACGTAGGAGAGAAAATTTGTACCATCATAAGTTTTTATATACATCATTTCAAGGAATGAAACTTGAAATACATGCTCTACGAACAAAACTAAATAGGCCCATGTGACCACTTTCTTTTTACACCTTCACATGTGTGAATTCTAACATCATCAATCTATTCACTCAAGAAACTTTACCAAGATGACTAGGATAACCTAGACCTTTAAAATACTACTCAAATGGATTATTTTCACTTAAAAAGTACACCAAACACTTCTTATACCCCATAAGACCTCTACATCAAGAAAAAATCAATAACAACATCCATAATAAGACCAAAACCTATAGGATCTCATGCAAACTATATGAGCACTAAGGTACACTTTATCATCAAGGACCATTCATATATATCATCTCATGGACACTCTTTTACACCTTGGAGAAATCATTTACAACACCTCAAAAATATCCCCCTTTGTCATTGATGTCAACACTTGTAAACACCAACATAAATCTATGAACATACTCTTTCTCCCTCTACAAACACTTTCTCCCCATTTGACACAATGACAAAGTGGGATTACCTACTAATCTTGAGGACCTAAAAATTATTTAAAATCCCAAAACAAGAAGGGACCTCCTCTAAGAGATTATATAAACTCCCTTATCACCGTGCATACCATTTTTGACCTTGACTACCTCAAACCTATTCATTAACAATACTCTTCTTTCACCATGTACTGCTATATGAAGAAGAAACACACAAGAATTACAAAAACTAATTGAAAACATTTTAAGACCACTGAGAGGGACTTCCTTTAAGTCACCTGAGCTTAGGCACCCCTTTAGCACCTTCAAACCATCTCCAACCATGATGAAACTTCAAAGTTGTCTTCAAATTATCTCTCACAAGCCACCCATAAAATGAAGAATGGACATTTGAGATATTTATAAAAACACACATGATGCATAAATCTAACTAATAACCATATTCATGGACAACCATACCTTTATATTATGATGAAAATTACCAAAAATTACTCTTCTTCACATTAGCCTTGCCTAGAGGCCTTATAACCCTTCCAAATTTATAGAGGTCATAAATTTATATGTAGATATCTCCATGAATTTAAAATTCATATCTAATGTAAAATAATATGCCCCCTCATTCATGCCAATTTTCATCACCTAATTCTTCCTTTGAACTATAGCTCTTTTATAAATTGACTTGTCAATTAGCCCTCCTTGACAAATGGACAATCATAAAAGAAACCAATTACCTTCAAAAGAATATGAAACACTTGTTGAGGAACAATTATATCATTTCAATTGATTAAGTAGCCTCATATCTCAACTCCTTTGGGAAGGTCACTAACCCACATGGGCTAAGACACTAGGGAATTAATAATAAATAATGTCAACTTACCATCTTTTAGTTAATTCTAGCTACTAAAAATTTTCTCACACTTGAAGGTCACAAAATAACACCACTTGGTCCAAAAAATGAGGTCAAACTCCGTGGGTAACCCATACATCCATGAACATGGTTTTTGACATGCTAGCCCTTAATCAAAGATTGTCATACTCGAGAGCCATAAAAAATCTTCAAATGTAGTTAAATACATCTTCATGACCTATCAACACTTGAAACACACATTTATAAGGTCAACATACCTTTCAAAATAATAAAATCACTTGATAACTTGTCAATCTTCATTTGACACCTAAAAAGCTCATGATGTTCCTACAAACTCTATTTACATAGCAGCCACTAAGCCAAAACATCATAAAAAGATCATGGGAGAATTCTAACATCTACACAACATATTTTTCACTTATACACATCAAATACAATTGGTCTTAACCCTTGATTATCCTCATAGACCTCAAATACACCAATTTTTCATGATGGGCTCTCACTAGGTAGTGAATATTAAACAAGCTGGTCAAACTAAACAAATGACCATGAATGGTTCTCTTGACCAACTTAGTAAATTTAAACCCATGGAATACACTAGGACAAGTCCATTACACACTCCAAATCAATCTTACCTTCATTATTCATGATTTTACCAACTAACCAAGCTTTAAATGTTGATTAAGAACTTATCTTTAGGATCAATATCTCTGAATAGGTCTCTTAAAGATTTTCATCACAAACCTCTATAGCAAGAACATGAAATTTTTTCTCCCCCTCAAGATTCATACAACATGACAATCCACTTCTATGATTAACACAAGGATTGGAAACATAATATCATTAACTCCCTACCATAAAAACATTGGTTTTAAAGACAAATCAACAACTCTACATACTCATGTTCTGATTATAGCATCTTGTACATCACCTAGAGCACACACGCTTACTTCTACATATGAAATATGTCTCCTAAGAAGCATAGGTAGAGACACCCACTTATCATATAGAGACTAAAAGTCTTAAACTTAGGAGACTCCCATAAATGCATACTATTATTTGACTTACAATCCTACCTTATAATAAAATTGACTTTGAGTGGGTCCTTAACTTTATTATTTCCTTTACACTTGGAATCTTGTTTTATTATTTTGTCCACTTGGGTAGATAAAACCTATTCTTGAACAATTGAACCTATACCCTACTTTGTCATGACAAACAATCCTCTTTGAGTCTATTTTTCATTTACCTCAATGGATCTCCATACCTTGTTTTACACTCTCTCATGCACTCTTGGAGCTCTACCTACCTTGTCTTGACTGGAAGACCTTCTCATCTTAATAGGAGAGTGTTTTTTAATGTGTCCTACCATATGAAAATTAAAACATGCCTTTGACTGATGTGGACTTTGAGATCTACCATTAATCTATGGATACCAGATTTGAATAAGTATTTTACAATCACTATCCCTATGCCCAAATTGATTAAAAGAATAAAAATAGCCATTGAAGGGGAGTTTGATACACTCATGGGCTAGACCCTTTTTCAGTTGTGTGACATCATGGGCATAAACAAGGGAATCTCTAGATCATCATCTCATGCAGTGTCCTTGCCTATATATCTAATTTTTCCCTAGTTATAAAAGAAAATAGAGGGATTATTATATGTACTTTGCTTATTTTTGACAATCCATCAAAAGATTAAGATAATAGTAGATATATTTTCCTATTCAAGACTTCAATATATGCATCTCATGGATGTCATTAGATGTTTAATATGTGCCATTTATGGCCTTCTATACTCATTTCCCTATCTAACAATGAAGAGAATGTGATTTTTTATGTTATTCAAGTTAGGAACTATCTCTGCTAATTATATCTTGTATGTTGCTTCTTCAGTGTGGATTTTCATACGCTATGGATCCTAAGTCATGCTAGATGCTCCTTTATGATATATATTTTCATTAAAATCTAAGTTATTTTATGTAATCTCTATGTTTGTATATCAAAAAAATTGGTACATCACCTTAAATTATATTTACTTTCTAAAGTTTTTTTGTGTTCCCCTTTTTGCCTTTTCTCCCCCCTTTTTTAGGAATACAATGAAGATCCAATTTCTAAAATCCCAAAGGTCACTTCACAGTATGAAAATGATCCCACACTTGTGAAGCTTCCCATATATTGGTTATTTACTCTAGGGTGAAGATTTTAGGCATCAACATTTAAAATATTTTTTGGCATACTTAATGGGACCCAAACCCATAATCACTTGATTAGAAGTCAGATTTATCATTCATCAGGAGAAAGTTTATGAGCCACAGGATTGTAACAAGGTCAAAAACCATAAGAAACCCAAATCTATTATTACCACCCTTAGGTTTTCCTACTCATCAAAGAACTCTAAGATCCTTCGGTACAAAACAACAATAAAAAAATAATAGATGGCACAACCAAGACCCTTGAGAAATTTTGTGTCATGGGATAGTGGTAGCTCGCTTATCCCAATGACTCCTCTAGCTCAATGGAATCTTAAACCCTCCAATTATTAGAAATCACTCCCCAAATTCTTAGGAGAAGACTTCATGACTATGGTATGACACCTTCAAGACATGGAAAATGTGTGCATAGTACACTACATCAACTTACAAAATGTATCCATAAAGGTTTATTAACAGCCTGTTTCAAAGGATGCACCTTTGATTAGTATAGATATTTGCCTACCAACTCCATTTCCACCTGGGATGACCTATGTTATAGTCTCAAGTGTTTTGATGAAAATGCAAACTATTCTTCTCTCTTATAGTAATTGATAATGATCGAAAGGGGCCCACAAGAGGTTATGGTTGATTTCAATACTAGATTTGAGAAAACCTAGGAAAGGATCCCATAGACCACTTGATCTCCCATAGGTATGGCCATAATCTTCTATCTAAATCTCTCAATTCAGACATCATGATCATGATTTAATCACTTGGAGGATATATGCTACCATATGCATATGAGATCATGGTAAAATTAGACATTAACTTGATAGATGTAGGGAGGCTCCCTCTTCATCCATTGATGTCAATATTTCCTAAAATATTGATGCCATTATAGGGGAAAAAATCCAAGCACTTTAGGAACCCTGCCTCATTCCATATATTCATATCCACCCACTCAGATGAATGGCCCCACTACATCTTCCATGGTTATCAAGATGAATGATATGAAGAGAATTTTAAGGATTTTTTCTAATGAAATCATCAATATCAAGAGGTAATAGGTTTTCCCCCCAAAACCTACCTATAAAAACTATCAATAAAGGATAACCCCTTATCAATAAAGCCAATACCAAGAAAGACAAAGGTTGAATTATCAAGGATAAAATTACCAACCCTCAAATAATCAAGGGAAAAATCATCATACGTATCCTACAAACTAAATGGTCATGGTTCTAGATCCCTTATACATAGTAGTGCCTAATGCAAATATAAAATTGGTAGCTATTCAAAACAACCTTTTAGATGATTCTAATTCATGGTGCTTCCCTTGTAATTAACCTCATGGACCCCAAAACTATCCCTAGGGAAGTTTATAACAAAATTTCACTGAGCATTGATGGTGAGGAAATGCCCAAGATTCAACTTAAACTTGTCAATATCTTGGGATTGAAAAGATCCTCATAATCACATAAATGCAAAGTATGTCCCTAAAGTAGGAAGAAAAAATTGTCTTCGATCATACACTCTTCTCTTGGGTAAAGGATAAAGATGTGGCCTTTGCCAATGAAGTCTATATCTATCAAACCCCATAGGTGAAATCAAACTATTATACACACTCAAAAAAAGGCTAGCTAAGTCCCTAACACCTACCACAATTCTTAAAGAGACCTTTAAAAAGGCTTTGATGCTCTAACCTCCAATTGTGGCCTATCTAAGGCACATCAAGATGGTATAAAATAAGTAGAAAGGTCTTGAGGTCCCATCCCCAAATTTATATAATGTGGTAGAATAGCTAAAAAAGACATTAGCTAATGTCTCTCTCTAAGATGTCTTATCCATCCTAGAATAGAATACCCTATTAAAATAAGCCTTAGAAAAACAAGAAAGGCCCACACCAAAAAAACTAGGCATAGAACCTATAAGGGAGAAGGGAAAAGAGGCAAACATAAGTGCCCAATCCTAGAACACCACTACATTCATCAACAACAAGGAAGAAGTAAATAAGGCAAGGTCCACCCCTTCTACTTAACTCTAATTATAGGCAAGAAGCTACTACAAAACTCTATGATAAACTTAGGAGTAAGTATTATAGTAATACCTAACCAAATAGCTGATGTATTATAATTAAAATATGAAACCTTGAGCAAAGGTATGATGCAGATAGATGGGAAGAAGGTTTAAACCTTAGGCATTATTAAAGCTTCTCCCCTCACATTATATTCCTACCCAAACATCAACATATCCTAAGACATTGTAGTGATAGATATACCACATATCTTTGGGTTATGTCTGTATAGAGATTTCACCACCAAGATCAATGGATATCTATCACTTAATTAGTCTCATCTAATCTTGAGGACTAAATATGGTTTGAAACTAAATATATTATCTGGACCCCTTCACCCAGATCAAATAGTTGATGAGGTGATGGCAAAATTTGAGTAAATACATACTTACTTTCATGAGAACAAAGATGCATTATGGGGAAATACTTAAAGAAGATAGTGTTAATTGAAATATAGATCTTGAGGTAGAGACCCTCATCAATAGCTTCATCAAAAGTAATCTGTTCATAAAATTTTATGACATAGGCCTTAGGAACTATGTCATTCATGATGAAGATTAAGCCATTCCCAAGATCAAAAATTAATAAGGAGAACAAAGCAAGAGGCCCAACAAATATCTCGAGCCTTGGACCCTACATTTTGATGGGGGTAAGATGCAAGAATGGTTCTAGAGCTAGGATATAGGTAGCATCTCCTTCTGGGAAGGAAATTCTCTAAGCCTTCTATTTTTAGTTCTCTTGCACAAATAATTAGGCTAAGTACAAAGCCCTTTTCCATGGTCTCAATCTCATAGAATGAACCAGTGTCAAACAACTAAAAGTATACGGTGACTCAGAGTTAGTATTAAGGCAAGTAAGAGTGGTTGTTATAATAAAGAATGTGTGCATGAGATCATATTGTCATTGTGTATGGGATTTGATCAAGTGTTTTGAGGCCTTTAATATTCAAATTATCCCAAGAGATAAAAACTAAGAAGTCAATAGGATGGTAACCATAGGTTCCCAATTTGACGTAGTGATTGATATTTTCACCAATAAGTAGACAATAAAGGTGATCATTAGGCCCACCATCCCTGATAATGACCATAACTAGTATGTTTTTGAGAGTGATGCCTAGATTTTTATGTTCCTCCATTAATCCCATGAATTTGTGGAGAAGCTATAGCCAAATATCAAGGAATATTATGAAGGATGGATTTTACAACTAAGAAATAATAAATTACCAAAAGGTCTCATCACCCTAGAATTTTTTTTTGACTTTGAAGACGTAAAAAAATGATAAATGTAAGTTTGTCATAAAAAAGGGTGATTATTGTGAACTTGGCATTGGTGATGGAAGAAAGCTAAAAGTTGGGAAAATGGCCCCTCCAAAATATAAAGAGAGATTAATATCTTTATATGATATATATGAGGGTGTTATCATATTGACATATGATAACCTAAAATGGTATGATCAAAAGATCATACAACACAACATATATTTAATGGAAGGAGTCAAACTAATCTGACAAAAGTAGCGACTAGTGAATCCTAAAACTAAATCCTTGATGGCTTAGAAGATATAAAATTTGATCAATTCAAAGATCATATACCTAATCAAGCATTCAACTTGGGTGTCTAATCTAGTCCCTATAAGAAAGAAGAATGGAGAAATTTGACTGTGTGTGGATTTTTGAGATTTGAATAAAGAATACTTGAAAGATCACTATCCCCTTCCTTCCATAGATCAAATCCTCCAAATAGTAGAAGGAAATAAAATATTCTCTCTATTAGATTTATTATCTAGATACAACCAAGTCTAGATCAATGGAGAGGATCAGCATAAAACCACCTTCACCACTAATTAGGGGATGTTTACATACACAAAAATGCCTTTCAACCTCTCAAATGCTAGGGTAACTTTCTAGTGGGTAATGGATATATATTTTAAATTATTTATAGATAAGATTATCCTCATTTATCTAGATGACCTCACTATGTTCTCAAAGAAGAAGGATGATCATTTAAACCATCTAAAGAAGATCTTCCAAATATGTTAAGAGTTTGAGGTTTCTTTAAACCCCAAGAAATACATATTCAGTTACCCCAAGGGAAATTGCTTAGATACATATTTTTCAAGGATGGGATCACTATTAACCCAAAGAGAATAAAGGCCATTAAGAACTTGGCCTTACCATTAAATAAAAAAGGAGTCCAATCCTTCTTTGAGAAAATCAATTTCATTAGTAGATTCATATCCAATTTCACAAGATTGGTTAGACCAATCATCCTAATGTTATAGAAAGATCAAAATTTTAAGTGGATGCCCAAGGGAAGGTCCACCTTCAAAGGGATCAAAGATGAAATATCCACTATGCCTATGCTCACCAATCTTGACTTATCCAAAGCCTTCAGCATGTATGTCTATGTGAGTGAATACAACATCACCATAGTACTAACTCAAAAAGGAGAAGATAGAAGAGAATAATGCCCCATCACATTCTATTCAAAGACGTTGTAAGAATATGAAACAAGGTATAACTTCATGGAAAGAAAAGCCTTCACCATCATCAAAAGTCTTAAGAAGTTCAAATATCTAGTGGCAAGAAATAAATTAATGATTCATGTGGCATATTCTAGTGTATGTAAATATATCATAAAAGGCGAAATCACAAAAAAGAGAGCCAACTAGATCACTAAAACCCTGGAGTATAATGTATAAGTTAAGCTAACAAAGGCAATCTAAGGAAGGGGAATTTGTGAGTACTTATCCCAATATATAGATAAACTATAAAGGGAGTTGAGTGAAACCAAAATTACCCTCATTAGTCAATTAAAAATTGATGAGTCATGTATAGTTGATAGGGTACTCTTTATGTAGACCAACAAATATCTTGATAGCCTCCCAGTGCATAAAAGACACTTTTATAGATTTTAAGGTTCTAGTTACATGCTTGTCTAGGGAATCATTTTCAAAAGAAACTTTGACATGAAACTTCTATGATGTGTTGATGGACCTCAAGATGAGAAAATACTCTAAGATATGTACTTCACTCCCCCAAGTAGCCATTTCTTAGCCAAGACTACTATGACCAAAATCATACATGAAGGATATTATTGGTCAAAAATATTTACAAACTACCACCAAGTAGTAAAAAGATTTTAGAAGTGCTAGTTCTTTATCAAAAGAAGAAGTACTCTACCATGCCTCTTAAGCTAATTGTGATCAATGAGCCCTTTACTTAGTGGGGCCTAGATTTCATCAGGATGATCAACCCAATTTACAATGAAACCCAAAAGTTGATACTAATAGCTATTGATTACTTTACCAGGTGGACTAAAGCAATCTCACTAAAGGAAGCAACTGAGAATGCAATCCTTTGTTTCTATGAAGAGTTCATATCCATATTCAATTCCCTAAAGATGATGATTTTTGATAATGCAAAAACCTTCCTCAAGTCCAAGATATTTTAATTTTCATTATGAAATGGCATTTTTATAAAAGCTTCATCCAATTACTACCCATAAGGGAATGGGTTAGTTGAAACTACAAACAAAAATTTAATCTAGCTCATTAAAAGAATGTGTAATGATAATCAATGGGAGTGGCATCTTCACATGAGTATAGCTCCATGGGAAGCTTACATCACTCCTAAGAAAAAACTAAAAACTTCCTCATATGAATTAGTATATAGAAAGTAAGTAGTCATGCCACTATCCTTGAAGATTCCTGCATAATAACTCTTGAAAGTTTTCAAAGTAGAATAAAATGGAGTGATGAAAGTTCAACTCACTAAATTACTCAAGATATAAGAAGAAAGAGAACAAACTCATGATGTGAAAATCATCTAACAACTAGTAGTCAAGATATGGTCCAACAAGAAGACATCAAAACCAGGTTTCAAACTTGGGGATTTGGTCCTGAAATGTGATCAATGAGTTATAAAATTGGGATATCATGAAAAAATTGACTCCTTATAGAGGGGAAATTTCCACATCATTAGAGTTAAACAAAAGGGGGATTTTTAATTATAAAACCTAGAGGTCAATCTATTAGATATTCCTATTGATGATATCAACTTAAAACATTTCTACTAGGCCTCAACCATTCCTTATATATAGTTAGATAGTTTCCATTCTTATTCTTTCTTTTTTGTTTGTCCCCTTTTACCTAGTTTTTCCCTTTTTTTTGTTTCCTTCTCAATAAGTGCCATTAGCACAAATGGAATTCTATTCACCACACATCATCTCCTCATTCCCTCTAAATCTTCAAAACATTCCTTGACAGATAGTTATCTAATAGATTACCTTGACATTAATGATAGACATTTCACTTTGCATATCTCCCTATACAATCACCAAAAAATCCCTCATGAATGGTTGTTTGAGTGTGCATGCCACCTCCATCATTAATGGGAAGCATCCATTTTTGAAATACTCATGATCATTTCACTTGACAAGGTTCATACATAAATATAGCTTGGTTCACCCATTTTCAAACACTTAATACTTAATAATTTCAAAGAGAGAATTGATAATTCATTCAAAGAGATGAAAAGCCTCCAAATTGAAAGATGTAATAAAGAACCATTAAAGTAGTAGATCAATATATGACTTAGAATCAGAGCAAACAATAATTGAGCCTACTACATCTACATCTGAGAGTGGAAGATAATTGATAGGATAAAAGAGTCACAGTGCGAGTAGTAGAGGAGACTAGACTCCCCTTATGTCTTAGGGAAGTCATATTCATCAACCCAAACCCAAGAAAAAATAAATATACCAGGTACAAAGCTAGTAAAAAAAGGTCCTCAACAAGATCATACCCTCATGATTGACATCAAAGATGAAAACTTTGACCCCATCCTATAAAAAAATACTAAGAGCCTACACCTAAATGATTGATAGGATCAAATGTGGGCAATATAAATCTTTCAATTTCAAAGTTTAGAAAATCACTCTAGATAGATACATGGCACCTTATGTACACCCTTGATAAAATATTATAGCTCTTTATGTAGAAAGATATGATGCAAAAACCAACACCATTATCAAGGACACTCATTTTAGGGTGAAATTTTCTATAGAAGGCATCTAGGAGATGCTCAACTCCATGAGGACCCCAATGCCTTCATATATGATGTGGAGAGCCTCTAAAAGGTTTGGGATTTAGAATTCAAAAACCAAGCACATTTCCTTAAGGTCCTTCTCAAATAATAATTCATAAAGATGCCCCCCTTTTCCATGTCTCTAATTACTTTCCCCATGCATATTTTAACTCAACATCTATCCATGCTAGCTTTCATTTTCTAAATAGATACTTTTGAAAACATCAATGAATTCTAGTTTAGAACACTCTACCCATTGACAAATGTGAAGTAGTGGTTAAATTTCAAAATGGACTTCACTGAAGCCATCACTTCCAACATGAGGGATGAGCTTGAAAACTTCTCAACAAGAGGTACCTTTCGATACCCTTTCTTCTTCCTACACCTAATGATGCTTGATCACTCCCATTTCTTCTCCCATGCTCTCCATCTCCAAACCTCTGATACATAGGTTTTCTTAAATGTAGTGACCCCCATCATAGTATAGACTCTTAGCTTATCCATTACTAGAAATTATTATGAGTTCTCAAATCACTTTATGGCTCCAGTGCTCATGGACCTAAACCCATAGGGGGGAGTACCCATAATGACAAAGTAGTAGTAGGCATAGCTTAGAGGTGGAAAAGTTCCCATTGATTGGTTCTAGGGGGAAGATTTATCATTAATCTAAGTGCATGGATTCCAAGAAAAGCCCTTCTAGCTCCTACACACATTAACTAATAGGACCTTAACCCTAGAGTTATCTTGATAGATTGATGTAGTGGATTTATCTTATGGGGTAGGAAAGAATAAAAAGGGACTATATGATGTCCTAGTTGTGAAAAGGGGAATTATTTTTATGATAAGGAATCAAGGATGTCTCCTTGTGGCTAAGCTAGTAGATATGGGTCTAGATCTAGTGGATGATTGATGGGACTATGACCCTAAAAGGTACATAGCCAAGCTAAAAATTACCACCATCCCCAATCACCAAGTCTAACCCTATTTTTAGCAAAGGAGGTCTCCAATAGAAGACCTTCCTTATAAGTACATAGACCTTACCCAAATCTTACCCTAAGAGACTTTATATACCAAGGTTCAAGCTTTCAACTCTGACATGAAGCTATCGAAGCTTATAAATAAATGACTAAATGATTTTGGGTGGAGTGAAGATAATAAGGCATCCTTCATTAGGTTAAAGCATGAGAATGAAAAACTACACATCACCCTATATGAGTATACCCAAGATGAAACTTTTGAGAAGCTATGGGATGAAGTCCATCTGGAGGAAATTGCATCTAATGAAGAATCTACCCTTGAGGTGGAGGTGGGAAAAGAGCATAAAGAAGAAGACACCCTCAGAGAGGAGGAAGGATATTTCCCCTAGAAAGGACAAATATAATCAAAGGCATGGTGGGATTAGGTTCATCAATGTGGTCACCACCCATCTTTCAAAATGTCACCTCCTCATAGTAACAATAAGATCCCTTTGAGCACCTCATAGCTAGGTCATCCCAACTCAAGAAAACTAAGGCACCTATTTCTAATCCTTTGAAGGAACCTCTATAAAAGAAGGTTCATTTCATAGACCCTCTTTCTTATACTCCCACTTCTTCTTCTCCCTCCCCATTTATTTCCATACCCAAAAGACTAGTTGTGGTAACATTGGTCACAATATACCCCTGACTCCACCCTAAGGTGCAGAGCTAATCATTGACTAACCAAACACCATTTTGGTTCTAGTATCCTCTTCCTCCCAACCTACATATAAGACTATTTCCTTTTCCTTCATCTTGCCAATTTCATCTTACATGCCCTTTCTCACTCCTTTACCATTCTCATCTACCTCATCTTCTCTCACATTAAAATCACTATTTTATCCTCCCCATGGGCTCCCACCTTTCTCCCCTTCTACCCTTACCATTTGTTCACTCACACCCATAGGGACCAAAGCCACCATAGAAAACTAATAGCTTTCTATTATATTTTCATTACTATAAGGGACTCCATTTGATGAAGAAATCATCCAAGCACTCACACAATATCTGCAACAAGTAGATGTGGCAAGAGTGGCCTAGATGGAAAAGAAAATAGGTAAGCAAGCTAAGGAGGTAATTAGTCTCACATATGATCATTTTATGACCCTAAACAATAATCCATCATGGTTACTCATTTGAACCCTTGAGGAGTGAAACCCTTGGGAATGATGCTTCAAGGAAAGTACTCAGTCTAAGTGATGGGCCTTAACCTTAGGCAAGCTCAACCCATTAATAGAGTTAAGATCATAGAGGAGACACAAAAGTACATAACCATAGACTATCTAAAAGTGTCTCAATACCTAGAGAAGAACAAATAGGAACTGGTTAAGGTTAAGGATATGTTCAATTGCCTTAGAGTGGAGGCTAAATCTAAGGATATGAACTCATCCAAATGAAGGCTGGCCTCTAAGGTTATATTACCATGGATAGCTTATAATTTGAAGCTAATAAATGAATGTCTACTAAAACCTAGCTATATGAAAATAATGAAGAATTGGCCATGGTTCATCAGAGGCTCTCCAAGGCCAACTAACAGTCTTTGGTCAATGAATAAGAGATAAAATTTTGAAAAAAGACCTTGCCTCCTACCCAATAAACAAGTCATATTGGGAAAATATCAAGGTCACAATAGCCAAGCTAAATAAAATGTTTGTATTTATTTTAGATGCATAGAGGCTTGCATCCCAAGTGAGTTTATCAGTTGACCAAGTACTCACTTTCATCACCCTCAAGGTCATATATGCATATATCCTCATGGAGAAGCTATACAATGCCTCTCTTGAGACACTATAATTGATGGGGGTGGCTGATTGTAAAAAAGTAACCACCAAAGTGAATGAATTATTAAGCTACCAAAAAGTTGTGACCAAATGTAAGGCATTCTTTAATGCTTTAAAATAAGTGGTCCAAGAATGAAGGGGATGTATTGATAAAATATTGAAATTTGGACTACCCTCTCCTTTCTTGGTTGACAATAAAATCATCCCTAAGGACCATGTTAAATCCTTGCTTAACCAGAAGCAAAATTACTAGAATGTCTTCATAGCTCTTAATCAGGCTCCTCATACCATAGCAGTGGAGAAGGTCCTGCACCTACTCACCTAATTAAAATTATAGACTTTTGTAGTGGTCAATAGTCTAGGGAATATCTCTTTCAAAGAGATGATTAATCTAGATAGAGCCTCTGAGGCTCTCAAAAAAACCTAGTTGAAGGAAGAGAAATGGGGGCCCTTATATGCAGCCCTCCAAAAGTTACAGCTCCCATCTTCATTCTAAGTGTTGTAATATGTATTCCAATTATTCTATACACCAGAGTTTTAGTTCTCCCATCTATATGTAGACACCCTGATGAGTCACCAAAAACTATGCATTTCGATCCACACTTTTTATTGTTGAGCTGACAGTCTTTGTTTTGTTTTTTCTCCCTCTTTGGGTTTTAAACAACAATGTGATCTTTCTTTTCCCATTTTTTCCATCAACATTCTTAAAATTTTTGGTTGAGTTGATTTACCTTCCACTTCTTCCATAGGGCAGCATGGAACTCTTTTGACCCCCAATTTTTCTATCCCTTGAGAGGAGAAGCATTCCATGGCACGTGTCTCTCCCTTTCCCTCCAAGGAACATTTTATTTTTATGATGAGTTTTTGATGGTACCACCAAGTGGAATAGGTCCCACCCATCAAATAGATGAAACTACTCCCCATGACTTGATATGTGTCATCTCAATGCTCATCTAAGGAGGTTTTAGACCCATCAGAGAACTAGAGATGCACCATTAGATAGGGGTGGGTCCCCCTTTTTTGGAAAATATTTTGAAATACCTTAGGCCTTTCCTAGAGTTTTAAAATTTTAAGGCATTTTTAAATAGTGCTGGTAAATAGCCTTGGATCTAGACATGTGGCATTTTTGTGCTCACCCAAGCTCAAAGGATCTCTCAGATCCTTCAAAAAAGTGCTAGATTGATGCATGGCACTCCAATGCTCACCAAAAGAATGGAAATTTGTTTTTCCATAAGAAAAACATTTAACTCACCATTGGTCATCTTTGAGCCCATTTTAGAGAATGGGGCCAATCTATTAATCATTTGAAAATGACATCTAATAGATGTAATCAAGCATGACATAGGCAGCCACCCCAAAGGTCAATACGTAGCATCACCATTCTTTTTTGAAGCATGAGTGGTTTGTAATATAATGGGAGAATCACATCATTTTTGGGATGTAGGGAATTAGATGCACTCATGGGCCAAACTCTTTTTTAGTTACATGACATCATGGGTATAAATAAGGGAATCTTCAGATCATCTCATGTAGCATGCTCACCTATATATATGATTTTTTCCCAGTTAAAAAGAAAATAGAGGGAGTATTACATGTACTTTACTTATTTTTGATAATCCATCAAAATATTAAGATAATATTATAAAGAGTTTATCATTTTGGACTTAAATAGATTCATCTCACGGATGTCAATGGATGTTTTGTATGTGGCATTGATTGAATTCTATATTCATTTCCCTATCCAATAATGAACAGAATGTGATGTTTTATGTCATTTGAGTTAGGAACTATCTATGCTAATTATATCTTATATGTTACTTCTTTAGTGTGGATTTTTATATGATATGGATCCTAATTCATGATGTATTCTCCTTTATGATCTATAGTTTTGTTAAAATCTATGTTATTTTATGCAATCTTTAAGTTTGTATTTCAAAATTTCTAGCACATCACCTTATATTAGATTTACTTTATAAAGTTATTTTATGTTTCCCCTCTTTACCTTCCCCCCCCTTTTTAGGAACACAATGAAGAGATAGCTTCCAAAATCTTGAAGGTCACTTCACAAGACATAATTGATCCAACACCTGTAAAGCTTCCCATAGATTGGTTGTTTACTCTAGGGTAAAAATTTTAGGTGTCAACAGTTATCATACCTTATTTCATTATGTTTCTTGATTTGACTCAAACTTCTTTAGATCTTTAAAATATCCTTATTATTCATATTGGCACTCTTTTTATATTTACTAGCACTCTCTTTAGCATGATTAGTCTTCTAATCTATCATCAATGTCTTCTCAATCTTCTTACCCTTTTTAACATCTTCATGGAACACCAATCCTAACTTGTCTTTTAAGAGATTTTGACTACTCAATAGGTCATCAAAATCAAATGTACTTTTTTAAAATTTATGATATGTCTTTAGTTTGTCCATTTCTTGATCCAATTATGTCTTGAACATGGTGCAATTAACCTCTTTAGTCCTTAGACTACCTTTCAAGGACTCAACCTCCAAGCTAAGCTTAGAGCACTCATCTTATTTTACCTTAAGGCTTTCAAAACTTTCCTTACCCTATAGCTTCTCTTGTTCCATGAGACCTTCATACTCCCTTGAGTTGCACTCCAATATTACCTCAAACAAAATAATTTTGTCCTTATAGTCTTTGATTAGAGATCTTATCTTATGACTCTTATTTATTTGGTGTTTAAGCTCATCAAGATCATTCACCAATTATTTATCATAATCTACCTTAGATTATTCATCATCTGAATCATCAGTTACATCTTTGTTTGGCATGAGGTCATCTCTTCTATATCTCCTTACTTTTAAGTCCATAAAAAGATTTTTATTACCTTCAAGCTCTGATAGATCTATATTCTCTATTACTTTAAAACATTCCTTATTTTTGTCTACAAGTTCTTTAGTGGGTAAGATCACCTATGCTTTTAAATTCTTCTTGATTCTTGCAAACACATTAATAGTGGTGTCTAACTTATTCTCAAGAAGTCTTTGCTCACCTTCAAAATAATATTTAATATCTTCATCTTCTGATATATCACCATCAAAGAGATATTTTCCTTTAGAACATTCATAGTCAACATCATCAAGAGCCATGAATAATATCTCATTTGATGCATCATTATTTTATGATGTGGATATTTCTTCTTCAGTAGATGCATTAATATCTTCTTCATGGTAAATAATCTTACTACCTTTATATAACTCCTTGTCATTTCTTCTATTAAATCACTTTATTTACTTATTAGGACCCTTAGATTTCTTGTGCTCATCCTCATGAGATTCCTTATGAACATCCTTGTATTTATAATTGCCTCTATATTGGCACTAAGTTCCAAAATAACCAAATTTACCACATGAAAAACATTTAAAAGGAATCTTCCCTTCATATTTACCTAATCTTACATTCAATTTTCTTTCAATCATGGATTCAAGTTGATCTTAATTAAGATTAAAGTCTTCAAGACTTAACTTGTTCTTCTTTCCTTTTGTCTCCTTGATCACTTTGAAGGTTGCTTCCTTCTTTGATTGTTTATCTTCATTAGATCTCATCTCATAGGTAGTTAGGATGCCATGTAATTCATCCATATTCATCTTGGTAAGATCATGAATTTATTCTACATCAGATACTTTTGAATAAACTTGATGGTGAGAGACCTTAATACTTTCTATACTATAGTAGCTTCTTTAAGCTCCTCTTCAAGACCTCTGATCATGTTCACCACCTTATAAACCCTTAGAAGATAGGATGACACATTATCTTATTCCTTATTTTGAATCCCTCAAATTGCCTTCAATAGGTTTGTAATTTATCTAACTTAACCTTTTAATCCCCTTCATATGTTGCTCATAATTTGTCCTAGATTTCCTTAGTAGACTTGCAATGGATCACTTTGGTGAACTCAACCTTTGATAGGCCATAAATGATAGCATTAATTTCCTTAGAATTATTCTCACTCAACTTCTTATTAGTTACACTAGTTGGAGGAGTAAGGGGTGTGGAATAACCATCCATAATAGATTTCCAAATTTCAAAACCTAGAGACATGATGTAGGTATTCATCCATATACTATAAAAAAACATATTTGGATCCATTAAATAGTGGTGCTTTCTTAGTAGAGAAACCACCTTGAATTTGATTACTACCCATGGTACCTTTGATCACCTTAAAGTTGTTAAAATTACAATGAAAGTGTGGATTTGATACCAATTATTAGAGGTATAATCACTGAGGGGGGGTTGAATTAGTGATGCAAGAAAATAAGCTTTAATTCCAATTATTTAAACTCAAACTTCACTTTTCTTCACTCATAAAACTAAAAAAACCTTCATTTTTGTTTTTTCTCTTTATAGAGTCTTCATGATCACCACCTTTTTGGTTGGCCACAAGACATTCCTTAACCCTTAAGGATTATATAAAACTTATAATAAACACCACCTACATAGTCTGACCATAGCATTGATAGATCACCCTTAAGCAATAACACCTTTCAATTAGGTTTGAGTGGCCCTTTAAGGCCCCATGGAGACCTATTCATCCCTTTAACACTTAAATAATAAAAATATAAATATAATACCACTTATAATTACATGGGTCCATGCTACATGACCATTAATACACCCTTAAGTTATTACATTCATCACTACACACCTATGCATATGCTAAACCATTTAGTCATTTGCCTTGTACATGAAAACACCATGAATGAATAAAAAGTCAACTTCTAAGAAATGGTTCATACTAAATATGAATTGGTAAAACCTCAAAAATACATATAGATGATCTTTAGGAGTATAAAACACTCTCTAATAGATAAATTATCATGAAACATCCATATATCATCAATACAAACTAAAACACCCTTCTTAGGTCCTTAACAAATAAAGGTCAAATGCTTGGTCAACATTGAGCTGAAATAAATACAATTATACAAATATTCAAACCTATTAATAAATTTCCTTGGATTAATCTTGAATATCTTTACCACTTTTATTTTTACTCCATCATCAAATTAATTCATTTTCTCAAGATATAGATTAAACAATCATAACTGACGTCCTTTGTAAAATTCAAATATTTGAATTCCAATGGTCACTAAAAAACATAAATTTGACTACGTATAAAAACAATGAAATTAGCCCAGGAGAGAATTTTTTCACAATCATAACTTTTTATAGACATAATGTCAAGTAATCAAACTTGAAACACATGCTCTATGCACAAAACTAAATAGACCCATGTGACCACTTTCTTTTGACACCTTCACACATATGAATTCTGACATCATCAGTTTGCTCACTCAAGAAACTCTACCAAGATGACTAGGATAATGTAAACCTTTATAAGACTACTAAAATGTATTATTTTCACTTCCAAAAGTACCCCAAGCACTTCTTACACACCATAAGGCCTATACACCAAGAACACATCATTAACAACATCCATAACAAGACCAAAACCTATAGGGTCTCATGCAAACTATGTGAGCACTAAGGTACACTTTTTAATTGAGGACCATGAATATATATCATCTCATGGACACTATTGGACACCTTGGATATATCACTAACAACACCGTAATAGAGGATAACTTAGTCATAGGAATGTTAAAGTATAGGTAACCTACTAGTCAATTTTGGAAAAATACATGTTAAAGCTTCTAAAAACATGATCTAGCTATCAAACTTGATGGATTTTGTGATTATGAGTGTTTATAAGTGTCCATAATCTTGGTTGGGTCAAAGTAAGAGTGTAAGTATTCAATTTTTTGTTACAATCACCTACCTATCTATTGATAGTTATATTTAGAGATTTGAGACTTTCTTGGAGGTCTATAGGATTGGTAGAGGGTTTGAAACTCATAGGAGTGTTTTTTATCTTAAGAAGGTAATGAAGAGTCTTCAAACACATATTCATAGTGATCACCTTCATAATTTCATGTAAATCATGCCCTTGAGGATAACATAGTCAAATAGGCCATAAAACCTTAAGAGACCTTGCCACTATTTTGAACTCTTCCATTAGCTTTCTCTTCATTTGATGAGTGTTGGGATAGTGTGGAGGGTCATTTAAAACCATAAAGGAAATTTTGGGGTGAAGGGAATGAACCAAACTTGTCATTTTTATACTTTTGAACCTCCTTTCTACTTTCACAATCCATAACAACCACTAGAATCATAACTTCACCACATAGACATCTATTCACACCTTTTGTATGGGGTCTTGTGCTTATCATGGTTGTTGAGTGTATAAATATACTCCATATTTATGTAAAGAGGTTTTCCATCAGGGCTCTGTATGATATGAACTATTGCTAAAAAGTTGTAGAACCTTAAAACCCTTCAAAACCCATGAAACCTACTTGATGGAGGAAAGAGGATTAAATATGAATTTAAATGATGATTTGTTGCCATGAAATGATATTTAAAGTCTTATAGACTCTCTTGATCAACTTTATTACATATTGGTTGACATGTGTAGTACCCTTACTGAAAAAATAAGGCTAGTTTGATCATATAAATGAGAAAAGGAAGGGTAATTTCACATTAAATGGGTTGAGGAAGCAAGATGAGGTCTTAAGATTCCTAAAAATCATTTATCCAATAATTTATAGGGTTTTTTTAATCATTTCCATAGGTAGATAGGTCTACAAGTCAAGGAGTTATTTTCATACAAGTATAAGAATAATGGCTTGATCAAGCCAATTACATGAATTTAGAGAACCTTATGTAGGTTTTTCATGTCATATAAAATTGATCTAAACCTTTAAACTCATCATAATGTCAAAATATTGAAGAAATTATGCATACACCTATGTTTGTCTTTGACATCACTAGACAAGGCCATCAATAAGGGGTACAAACAATTGAATTAAGGTCATGAGGGAACTTTAAGTCACCATGAACATCATCATAGGGATGTAATAGAGGTTTATACCCAATTTTAGCCACATGACATACATTATGACTGATCTTTTTGGCCTCAAGAACACAAAGCATGCTCAAAAACCCTATTTTCCACTCTAAGAGGTGACTTCACATGCTTACCATCATACAAATATTTTACATGGTAAGATAATGAATTTAGGATATTTAAAGGCCCTAATATACTAATTTTTTATGGCATTGGTTTAGGTATTCAAGGCCTACGATTTATGAATAATCATTAATAACCCTAAGCACTCTAAAACCCTTGAAAAACCCTAAAATAGACCTATTTTTGAAGAATTGAAGAAGAATGCATCCAAACTGATTGAAACCACCTATCACCTATATCATCAAGTACACTCTGAGTGTTTCATTTCAATGATAATTTTTTATATGAATGGTGTATGGACATGGAATAAAATAGGATTTTGAGAGGAAAAAGTGCATAAGGAGAGGTACAAGGAAGTTTGAGGAAATTATAAGAATTTAAAAGTAAATATTGACACTTTTTCTACCTCCTTAAATCATCATATGATTAGAAACTACCTTCAAGTTCCCTTAAGAGCTCATTCAAATCAGTTGGTTTGTAGGATTGAAGAAAATTTGACCTAGTCAACTAGTTTGACCAAGTTTTAGGATTTTCCCATCAAACATGACCTATTTCATGACATGGGAGATTTCTCAAGGCCAAAAAATCATTTTATTTTTAGGTTTTCAAAGTTTTATGTAGGTTCTAATAGCCATCAGGTATAAACAGACTAGGCCTAATTGGCAAAGTAGACCTACTTAGTCAAGAAAATAAATGAAGAATGACATTGAAAGTATGATGGATGAGTTAAGGTAAAGTTATATTCACACATAATTGATCTAATTATTTCACAATTGATCCAATTCATTCTTAACTAATCCTTGTCATGAGTTAGCTAGTCTACAACTGCCAATCACATGCATGACTTACCTTGAGTGTCAATACATAAGTTAACTCACCTAAATTAGGGTTGTCTAATAAAGTTATGGCATAAAATTCTAGTAAAATATTTTGAATAATTAATATATGGCTCACAAACTTTTTTTCAACACCAAAAATTTCATGCAAGGATCATGCAAGGCACTAGACATAGAGAGAAGTCTTGAGGACTAGTTATTGTAAGGTATAACAAAATTTGTACTTGAGTTAATGATTAGATGACTCACTCTTCTCTAATCTACACCACATTAGATTATATTATTCTCTTTCTCTATATATTCAAGTTTTGAATCCCTTTTTTAGGATCCCTGAGGTTGGCATATAGAAACTATGCTAAAATTTCAACTTACACTTGATGCCAATAAAGAAAGTTTGGTATAGAATTATTCATGGTTGTAGTGTGTTTATTGATTATTGATTTTTAAATAAGTGTGATATTTATCTCTATTTTTAAGTCATTTACTTAAACTACTACTATGTTTTCATCCTATAAAGGTTACCTAAAGTGTTAAAGAATAGAAATTGTGTTGAAGAATGTTAGTATGCAGTGTCTTTACAGACCTTTATTCCTCTTCCTTCAAATTTTAAACCTTATATAAAACATTCATCTAAAATATTCATGTTTAGGATTTTTTTAAGAAAGTATTTTTGACAAGTTTTCCCATTTTGATTCACAAGTGTGCCCAAGTTCAATGTTTACATAGGATTATTCAACATTTAGGTGCATCACCATCAATAGCATAGGTTTTTATTTTTAGTAATCATTCTAAATATTTTCATTCTAAATCAAGTAGGTTTTAGTAATTGATCCAAAATTAATATATTCAAAGGATCTAGCCTCACAATATAGAGTTTTAGTCTAGTTATAGGTATCCCACAACATTAGATTGATCGAATGTTAGTCCAAGTTTGAAGCAGATCTGGGTAATCAACTTTAGTAGGGTACAACTTGGGTTGCTAATATTTAGTGATTATCTCCTTCCTCTAAGGGCTTTTACACATGCTTAGTTATTTGTGCTTTTGTCTTATGGTTTATTTTTGTGTGTGTGTTTTCTTACATAGTCTCTTAGTAGTATTCTTATTGTGTCTCATTGAGTCTCAAAGTCTACAAAGTATTGATCAAATTTTATGTGTAGTCAAAGGTTCATTTACTAGTCATAGAACAATTTAAAGAATTCTGAGTTTCATTGACCAACATGCTGGTTAAGCTAGTTGAGTCACCAAAAATGTTAACCAATTTATAGTCCTAGACCTAGAAAGGGGTCAACCCAAAGTCTTAAAATCCTTATCCATCATTAGTCTCCATGGTTTCATTTACCCTTGTGAGGTTGGGTTGTTCAAACAATTTATTATCTTCTCATGCTATAACATTACTTGATGATCCTCCTTACCTCTATTACAACTTGTATCAATTTTTTTTTATAATTTTTGAACATTTAGATAGGTCCTTGGTTAGTTGGATGAATTTTAAACATTTAAAAGTGCCATTATGGAGGTAGGTTGATAAGGTAACCTAGTGAAAAATAATAAACACCTCTGATCTATCTAATTATATAAGGTGTGTTCATTTTCAATATTTAAATAACATTATGAGAGTGTTTTGGGTTCCAATTGATGTCTTTGATAGGTTATAAATGTATCTTATATATGTTGGCATGGTGTTCATTTGCTATGTATCTTAAATATTATGAATATGTCTTATAATATATAATTTTGACCATGTTGAGACCTAATTTGACCTTGATGGGCCAATAAGACACTATAAACACATTAAATAGACCTCATGAGTTTCATAAATTCATTACTAAGGTGTTTTATATACCATTAAACCCATTCCCACCAAGGTCAATGTTTAAATCCTCTCTAATGGGCCCTACATGTGTCAATTTATGACTTTTCAGCTTCCCTAATTCATACCATGAACTTAAAAGAATTATATGACTCATAATTTCCCTCCATCATGACTGTTAACAATTTTTTTTGGCTTGAAACAAGAGAAAATGCAAGGAAATTACAATATTTAGAGTTTATTTGAATGGTACAGGTCTGTATAATATAGATTAACTCAGGTGGAGTTAGGAATATGCATGGTGAAGTAATTAGTGGCATTTGTAAAATAAAATATACCATTTTACTTCTTAGAGAGCACAAAATTGACCCACCTTCCCATTGAGCTCATTGTTAGGCTTGGAGATCACTTCAATTTTGTGCTTAGATAGTACAAAGGAGAGAGAATAAAGACCCAGTATCTTGGCCAGAGGAAGTAGACTCGATCAAATTCCATTCATGGAAATTTGTTTATAGATTAGTCCCATAATATATATGAACATTACTTAAGAACTTAAGGGATCTAAACATCATTCATGACTGAACAAGGGAAATGGATTAGAATGGTATTGATGGTTTTTTAGCTTTTTTGGCTAAACCAAAAGTGGTTCCTATTTCCTCAAGTCTTAAGATAAACTCTCATGGAATTTTAAATGTTTGTATCAAACATGTGAGATTATGGAACCATCAAACCTCTATATTGGAAGGGTCTATATTCTACAACCAAATTTGGATAATGAGTAGAGTGTTGAGTGCTCTCACTAGAAGGAGTTGAAAATGTTAAAGGATTGGTTGAGTGATTCAATATTCCCCATATCTTTTAATAAATTTTTATGTTTAAATTAGCCTCCTATCTTATTAGGGTGTCTTTAAAGAAATGGATCATATGCATTTGAGGCCCACTATGTAGGAGCACTATAGGTTGTTCAATGTTTCCCTCAAAATCTTCAAACATAATCAATATTATGAAATGAGGTGTTAGAGTCATAATATTTCATCATCATATCCTTATGAGTAGGTATCTTAACCTCCATGGTAGCCTCATAGGCCTAAAAATTACCCTCTTTGATTCCAAATCTCACCCAATCAATTTAGCAAATATTAAGGATTTTAAGCCAAAGTTAAGGCTTTTCATAGATTCTTAGGTTTCACTTTTTGACTATGTGTGCCATTTTATTGCCTCTAAAGTGTTGTGTTTTCATATGTATGTGTATTAGGGTCTTCAAGGTGATTTTGGATTGTCTTGGAATTATTTTCATACTTTATTTCATGCCATATCTATAAATCTATCATTTCATGTTGTTTCACTACCATTACACTATGTTTCAACCCTATATTTCATGTTCCCACCCCTAGACCACTCCACAGTCATCCTCATCCACTCATCTATCATTAGTTCCAAGTATAAACCATGTGAATAGATATATATACCCATTTCAACCATCAATAAACATAATATTATATATGGATATAACTATATGGTCATTTATCCTCATGAGAAACTAATGGCCACCTATGAAAAACCATCTTGAGCATACAATGTAAATACCATCAAGGGCACTATGTGAACCACTCATGGGAATAATAAGTGATATGAGAATAAGAGGATGTATATCCTAGGGAAGTTAATGAGAGTATTAATATTTCACAAGAGTTATAAGAAATTTTATACCACTCTTTTCTCACACAAGCATGTTACTCAGACCCCTGTAGACAGTCCACATATGCGAGTGAATGTCTACAATAGTTTTGGTGAATATGGAGAACCACATATTGATTTGGTTAAGAGGAAAAAATAATAAAAGGATAATTAAGGTTAAAATTAAGGAAAATTAAAAATATTATTGATCACTCCATTTGAAATTCAAGACAACATCAAACATAGGCTTGAAGACAAACATGCCAAACTGAGCATAGACCCTAAGCCTAAGAAGGGGAATATATGTAAAGGAAGAGATGTTTTAAATATATATATGAGAGTGTATATATCATTTATATATATTATTTACATCCTATAACCATAAAAATATCAATAAACAAAGGCTAAAAGCCCTTAAAATCTTCATGCTACTAACCATTCAAAATTACAAGCAAACTACAGCTAGTTAGGACAAAATTATTATTTGAGGTATTTGTAGGAATGATAAGGCCTTAAAACATAGTATAAATGGTTATTTTTAGTGGTTAAAATCACCCATTATTCCATGTATATCAAAAAATAGTGGGTATACCCACTATTTTATCTCATACCTAGCCTAGTCTGTGATAATCAATTCTAGGGCTAGGTGAGTGGATTCTTATTTTGAAGGGATTATAGGTATATTAGAGTCCAAAAATGGTTTTTAAGTAATTTTATGTGATTATAAGGTATTATTAAACAAAAATTGAGGAAACATCTAATATTACCATCATATGCCCTTGAGGATAGGCCAATGTAGATAGACCTCAAGCTTGGTTATACACCCTGTTGCCACTTTAAAACATATCTAAGTCTTTATGACAAGTTTAATGGCCATGAAGGGTGTGGAAAGGTTTTTAAAGACATAATAAGATGATATAAATTAAATTTAAACAATGAAAAGGTCTAAATGGTTTCAAAACCCTACTTGATCTATAAAACCCCAACACAACCAACTCAAAGTGCAACTTCAAGTGTTCATACACTTCACCATTGAGAAGCTCATACCTAGGGCATTTGGAGAAATTTAAATATCCATATGGAATAAAAATACATTAATTAATTATATGCATTGAGGGAATAAATTTTATGAATGATCCTTAAGAAAATAACCTATTGAAATTGACTAACATAAAGCTCGAATATCACCTTTCAATGATCCTCTCTCCACATACCTTCTACATGGAATCCAAAGATATTGAGGGAAGATGAAGGGGTAAATTCAATAAAGGTTGATGTAAATTTTTTTTGGTTTGGATGTTCATATGCTATGAATAATCATTAATATAGTGGGTATCATAAACCTTGCCAAAACCCTAAACAGTACCTGATGGTGGGTTCTTTCTCTAAAACACATAAAAATGAGGTTTTTTTAACCTAAAATGATATTTAAGGTCTCTTGAATTATTCTAATAATCATACTGACCTACTAGTTGGCATGTGCATGGGTCAAACTATATGAAATAGTCTTAAGAAGACTAGTTTGAGCATAAGAACAAAGAAATGGGAAGTGTTTGGGCACACCATGAGGTTAATAAGGGAGAATGGGTCATAAATATTCTAAATAAACCTATATAAATCATTTAAATATACCTCCATGATTGGTTTTATATGCAGATAGACTCAGATGTTGAAATTAAGATTTATATGAACTTAAAATAAGCTAAATGGCCTATTTAAGCCAATATTGCTTCTCTATGAGACATCTAATGTGATATTCATAATGAAGACAAGGTATAAATGCCTCAAAAACTTAGGGTAAAGGGAAATTTAGGGTTTGTGTGTGGATAGATTGGACTAACACCTCTATTAGGTAGTGTCTTTAAAAGGTGAATCAAAGAGCCAATTGAGAAGTAAGGTAACTTTAAAGGAGAAGTCATCATGATGATTAAGGACCTTTTGGTCACTTTTAGTTCTATGAAAGTTCATATAGTTACCCATTTTAGGTCTAATAACACCTAAAACTATTCAAAAATCATGCTTACCACTCGAGGATCATTTTAAAATTATCACAACTATATGGATACATTTCATGGGGAGCCATGAACTTCAAGAGAGGTAGAGGGGTCTATCTACATGAATCTAGTGTAATTGGTTCAGAGGTTTGGTTCCTAACCTATATGAACCATTAATAAATCCTAAGCACTCTTAAACCCCTCTAAAACCCTAAGAAGAAATCAACTTGGGATATTTGATGAGAAGTGAATCCAAAAAAGTTGAAACCATTAGGAAAACACTTGGAATGTGTTGTCAACTCAGAGGAGGCCATGTCCATGGTACTTGATTATACAGAAGCTCTATATACACCTCCATAAAGTGTAAATTTATAGGTTATTATGTTTAAAATGGGTTATAAAACCCAATCAAGAGTTATAAACCATGAGAAATGTTAGTTCAAGAATTTTTCTACTCCTTTGAGGCTAGAAATGATCATATATCTATGTGTAGGTATCTTTGCTAACTTTACTAAGTATACAGTTTGTAGAGATAGTCTAAATGGGTTAGTCATGAAAGGTAGATGAGTTTTAAGATGGAGGATTCTTGAAAGGTCTAAATTTAAATGTATATGATTAATCTAGGAGTAATCTACATCTTCTCAGATGATTTGAGAATTTGGTTCAACTATCTAAGTCATTCAAATAGTGAATGTGTAGAAAGATGAAGAACTTGCATGTGAGGCCTATTTGATCAAGTATAAGGTCTTAGTGGGTGTATAATGACATTATAAGGTTAATGAGATACCTTTTTCACTTTATAATTGTCCATTTAGGTGAAAACATTCCACATTGAAGACCATTGTGAATGAATGGAGATAGTTTCAATGTCAAGTCAACATGCACATTGAAGATGAGGTTACCTAATACCTCTTAGAGGCCCATTCACACCCCATTTTCAATATGTAACTATCATTAGAGAAGTGATATACTATTTTGGAGTGTGGTCAAACTTTTATGAGTATAATTGATTCTGATCCACTTCCCACCACCTCATCTTCAATCCCAATAGGGAATCATTGAGAACATCAAGGTACGAAAGGAGTGACTATGAATGCTATAACTACCACATGGACACCTTTTTATAACTCATGGCCTCTCATATGGTTATATCATTCTATTCTCTCTCATGAACATTATATATAAGGAGGCATTGAATTATTTGTTATCATCCCTTGACTGGGTGTAGAAAAGCTCTACCAAAATAATACCTTGTGCCTTTAAACCAATAAGAGAATAGTTGAAAACTTATTTTTTAATGTTAGTGTGCCTTGTGAGAGTTTATTTTTAGAATATATGAGTTCCATTTTCTTTTTTATGTCCTTTCATGTACCTAATTTCATATTATCAATCTATGTAGGTTATGTGAAGTATTAAGAGGCAGGAGTGTTCTTGAAGTGTTGAATGGCTAATAGTGTCTTGTGTAGACCTAGGATATTTGCCTTTAAGTTGTATAAATTCTAATTTATATTCAAATGAAATATTCATGCATAGGAATTTTTTAAGAGGTTTAATCAGTTCTTAGTTTTCATTAAGTTCATAAGTGTGTCTAAGAGATAAACCAATAGAGGATATTCAATATTGGTGCATCACCATTATTAGGGTAGGTTTATTTCTTAATTTAATATTTATCCCTTTTCATAAAAATATAGTTAGGTATTAGAGAGAGATATCCCCACAAATCTATAGGTTTGACCTAGACTGAAGGTAGCCCATAACCTATAGGTCAATCCTATGTTAGTCCAAGTTTGAGGAGGGTTTGAATAGTTCTTTTCAAGATGGTACAACTTGGGTAGATAACACCATACCATAGTGTTTTGAAATCACATCATGCTTAGAGACTTGTTCTTATCATTAAAACTATCTTTCTCTTAACACTAGCATGAATTAGTTTGTCTACTTAGTCAAGATGTGTTACCTATAGATGTGCATCAAATAGAGGTTGAAGAGATCCTATAGGTATTCATCTATGAATGACTACTTTATTTCTTTAAAATATAATCAAATTGGGAATATTAATCTCATCATCAATTAATCATGTGTCATTATTTCAATTCAAGGTTCACTTTTGTTCTTCCTAACATTGTAGTTATTGAATATACTTAATGGAGACTTGATTAGGTTGGAAACTACTCAACCATCATCTTCCATGGCCTAAAAAGTTTCTCTTTATGTTGAGGAGTGATAGCCCCACCTAGGATAAAGGTCTGAAGTGATTGGACCTACACATGATTCATAGACACTTAACAAAATATGAGTCATTATGTGATCAAAACCTTATTTTGATAATTTAAGGTAACATGTCTCTCTAAAGAACTTTCTCAATCTAGGATGAGGTTCTAGGTATTAATTTTATGAAAAGGCCTCACCTTTATCACCATGATATTATCTGTACTTTAATACCTCAATTAATGTTTCAATGAGTTCAAATCCTTTATTTTAACATTTTATAGCTTCTCTATATTGTACTTAGGTCATTGTTGTGTTATTGTTTATAGTTGATGACCAGATATATGACTATGTGCATTGAATTAGTCTTCACCACCAATATATAAAATTTTGGATAGAGACTCTTACTATTTACACTTTTATAGTCCCTTAACCATCTTAAGACCTCATTTCTTCATCAACATGATTGATACAGGCCTCCTACCACTTGGTTATAGGTGACAGTCATAGGGTTTTCTGATCGTGTTTGAGTTTTAGTCCTTTAACTCCATATAGAAAACATTTGAGAATAAAAATTAAAAAGGATAAATAATAAGCATTATTATTATATGTTGGAGGAAACATATCTAATTTGTCCTAAATATAAAATTAGGAAGACAAGCATTTCAACTATTGAAAAATTATTTACATATTGTAATGGAGTCTTTTACTAGCATAATGAGATGGTTATGCCTATATCCTTATATTAAAAAATTTTAAAAAAATAGAATAATTATGAATAGGATAATACATATCTTCAAAAAAAAATATAACTCTTGAAATCATCATACAATTGTAAACATATAAGAAAACTAGAGGCCATAAGAATGAATACACAGAATTGAGTCATCAACATTCTTAAGGAAGATTCATGGAGCATATTATGTTAAACCAAGAACTATAAAAATGAAAATGAATATAATTAAGTTTACTATCACTTGGAAAATGCATTCGTATCAACTCCTTTTTTACTATCTATACTAATATTAGACTGGTTGACTTGTATGACCTTGTCTAGGAGAGTGATGAATAAGATGAACCAATTTTTGATAGATATGAAATTATCATGACTTATTATAATGGAAATGGACTGAGGGAACCTAAAGGTTTACTCCTAAGCCGTCCCACATGCCAATTTTACTTTTTAGGCCATACAACTACCTTTAATTATTTAAAACTATTGTTATTTCCTCCTTTAGATGTTGAACCTATATTATGTCAATTGAAAAATTGACTCATAAATCTCAAATAACATATAATATATTAGTAATCACTTTAACACACTTGGATTCTTGTGAAAATTTTTCAAGTCATTAGAAAGGTCAAAAAGGTGACATGAAGGAGTATTAAGAAAAATAACCAAAATGACCAAGGTTAAACATATAAAGTGACCTTAAGCATGACCATGTGACCATTATATGACCTATAAATACCCTATATTAAGTTTGAATACATAGGGGTTGACCTAATTTCACTTAGGGTCAAATTTGGTCAATAGTTACCATGCCAATTTCTTAATCCAAGACAAGCCAATCAACATTACCAAGGTGCCAAGGAGAGGTGGAGCAATGGAGCTTCATTGAAAATTATTTCTTTAACACATAATTGAGTGAGATATTTTCATCAAACAAGTGGATTTGGAGCTAAAATGAGGTTCAAAGGAAATTTTTCTTTTGTGATTTTAGTTATGTTTCAATAGTGTTCTTGTTACTTATGCTCACCATAATGTCTAGGTTAGAGTTGTTAGTTTTTAGTGTGTTTATTTTAATTTTATTTTCTTGACTAACACTATACTAATCTCCCCTCTTGGATTCCTTGTTAAAAAATACAAATTAATATGATTTTTATTTAAATAAAATTACTTCATATACAACATTAAAATGACAAGTATTTAACTTAAATACTATATATTTAAAAGTTACTATGACCCAAATACACATAGATAAATTACCCATAATTCTTTTCTATATTGATTACTACACACATGCATTGAACATGTTATGTACACTTATATATGTATACAAATTCAGATTTACTATATGATCAATAAATAATATCAATATTCAATATATTTATGCATACATTAAGAACATATAGTTTTATATTATCCTATTCAGTCGATAGTCTAATAGTGCATATCATATACTATAAGTGGATTATATATTTTCCATGTTTTTTATAGTATCATGTATACTAAAATTATACACTCATCTATATTATTTCATTACCATTATTTTCATTTGTATAACAATCCCAAAACTGAATTACTTCAAATATTTATACTCAAAATTTCATGATAGTCATAATGAAATGCGTATGGTCATATGTTCAAACTCATCCACTATATTGAATGGTTCACATCAAATTGTTTCTTATCTCTGATACAATATATATTTTTTATATAGATGAATATAGAGTTCATTATTATGCCCAAGACTTATGAGTGTCTTGTATATAAACATATGTATGCAATTTGAATACATAACCATATTAATAAATACTCTTACCCAATTGTATCATTATCAAGATATACTAGAGTATAAATAATAGATTTTAGGCTTTATATATTTATGGATTAACATAAACCAATTGAATACAAGTTTAAATGCATGCTACAGTCTTTGCACAATTGTATATGCATAGACTTTCCCCCATTCCTCACAGACCTTTAATCATTTCTAATAACAATATATATGTATAAACCATGATCATTGTATATATATCAAAAAATTTAATACTATTATATATCCATCAATTTATTAATCATTCTCTTCACAACCCAAACATATGATTTTAACAAATTTGCATGCTCATAAAAAAATGCATCTCACTTTGCATTTCCTTTGTGTGTGTGTATGTATGTGTGTGTGTGTGTGTGTGTGTGTGTGTGTGTGTGTGTGTGTGTGTGTGTGTGTGTGTGTGTGTGTGTGTGTGTGTGTGTGTGTGTGTGTGTGTGTATATGTATATGTATGTATATATATACATACATACATATATATATATACATACATATACATATATATATATATATATACATACATTTACATATATATATATACATATATATATATATAAAGTTTCATCAGGTTAGTTAAGTCTTAAGTGTGTGTGTGTGTGTGTGTGTGTGTACATATTTTATATGTTCTATGTAGTATATAAATGGAATAAAACCTAATAAAACATTCAATACTTAAATTTTTAGGTTTAGATATATACACAGTCAGGCCCTAGATATTCTAAACTAGTTTTAAAATCTATTCTTAGCAATACTAACATAAAACCCCCAAGTTTTCTATCATAAACTAAATGGATTTAAGACCTAGGTCTATATACTTATGTTTATAGTGTCTATCAGGTTCAACATAAAATACTAAGCAAAGATTCCTTTTATTTTAGGTGAAAATAATTTATCTAATAACCTTAAGTATATCTTCTAGAATATTATTAGGGTTATCCAAAATTTGAGTAAAGTATATAAACATAGTTTTTTTTTCCTTGAGGTATTCTATACATTAAGGCAAAGAACACAAAATCTTAAGCCATTCAATTAGGTTTTTCTAGGTTATATATTGGGTTATGTGGATGGTCAAGCCATACATAGGGCCAAATATTTAGCCCTTTATTTTATTATTTCATTAAAAACAAACTCTTTGAAAACCCTTACTATCATTCTTGTATTTTACAAAGATTCCTCATATTATATGAAATATAAGACAACTCCTACCTAGTAACAAACCAATGATGTCAAATTCAAGTTTGCTTCTTCCTCCTAGATCGAATTCCTCATTTTTCTTTTACCTTCCATGTCATCTAGGAATCAATTCTTCCCTTATTAATATCTTCCATCTTAACAAAAATTTCCAAACTTCCTATTAGCTAATTTCTAGTCTCAAACCTAGAAAGGGGTTAACCTCAATTCATTGAGTCCTGATCCAAAATCATTAGTCCTCATGGTTGTTATTCATCTTGTGAGGTTGGGTTATTCAAACAATTCACTATAATTTCATGCTATGACATTGCTTGGTGAACCTCCCCACATCTATTTAAACTTGTATCAAGTGTTTCATAATGATTTAACATGTGTAAAGACCCTTGGTCAATTTGATAAATCTTCAACATTCAAAAATGCCATGGTGAAGGTGAGTTAAGAAGACAACATAGTGAATGAACATGAAACTTCTCTAATTTTACAAATCATATAAGGTATGATCCATTTTAAATTTTTTGAGAACATCATGAAATTTATTAGTATACAATTGAGGTCTTTTTTTGGTTTTAAAGGTCTCTTCATAAATGTTAGCATGATATTCATTTGATATGTCTTTTTAAAGTCATAAGTGTGTGCCAAAATAAATATTTTTTATCATAATAAGAACCAATTTGACCTTAATGGGCCACTAAGCCATATACCATGCATTAAATGTACTTCATGAGCTTCATCAAGCCATTACTAAAGTGTTTCACATTCCATTGAAGTTATTCCCATCATGGTTAATGCTTAAATCCTCCCTAATGGAGCCCACACATGCCAATTTATGACTTTTCAACTTCCTTAATTCATACCATGAACTTCAAATCATCACATGAATCCTAATTTCCCTTCATCACACCTGATAATGATGTCTTCTAGTCTAAAACAAGAAAAAATTTATAGAAATTATAAGATTTAGTGGTTTTCTAAATGATATGGATCTATATAGTATGAATTGACTCAAGTGGAGTCAGAGATCTATATAGGGAAGTCAATAATGGAAATGAAAGGTGAAAGTAGAGTGTTTCAATGATTAGAGAACTCAAAATTGACCTACCTTCCCCTTGATCTTATTGGCAAGATTGGAGAGCACTTTTTATGCTCAGACTGTATAAAGGATAGATAATGGAGGCCTAAGCTCTTAGCCAAGGGAAGCACACTTAGTTAGCTTTCATGCATGGGAATTTTTTTTTTTGTACCCAACATCCCCTCTTTATTTATAGAAATGGGGACCCAATTTTTTTATACTATGGTCTTGACCTTGAGCCCCTCTTTTATATGTTTATGAAAAATATGGGAGAGGATCGATTATTGACCCTTTTGTACTTTTTCAAAGTAACATTAGTATTGTGTTTCTAGTGACTAACTTTATACATTTTGGGAGTCTTTGTTGGGTTTTATGTTTTAAGACTTATCTTTTTAGACTTATAATTTTTTGGATTTGGTCTTCATAATGTTTATTTCATAATAATTAGTCTTCAAAATGTTTGTTCCACAAGAATTAGTCTCTAGGTTTATTGTGTCAGATATTTTGTCTATGACAATTTCCCCATGACAATCCCCCCATTCCAATTTCTTCAAAGCAATTGAGCTCTATTGGACTTATTCTTTCATATTTTTATTTGTTGGAATTTTTTATATTAGACATTTTGTCTAATGAAAATTGATCTTATCAATACATTTTCCATGCAACAATTCAACCAAAATAATTTCCCTGAATCAATTTTATTCTTGTAAACATTTTATTTAAAATATTCCTCAATGCCAATATCCCCAAAAACAACCTTGTCAGGACATTAGGGCACATACCCTTTAAAATTTTTATAATTTACCTTTGGCATTTTTGTTGTGGCCATTTTTCCTGATAGAATGACCCTTTGGCTTTTTTTTGCATTGACCCTTTTCCTTACTAGACTTGCCCTTTGGGACTTTTGTCTTAGGCCATTTCCCATCAAAATGTACCCTATTGGGCCCCATTTCATGCCAAGTAGTAGATCCATGATAAATTGAAAAACACATAGGCATAAGGAAATAATTTGAATAGTCGATGTTTTTATCCTCTAGTGGCACCAGCTATCTAATGGCTAACAAATCCAATAAACATCAGGAACTAGGTAAATGGAATAGTGACTAGCCATTTAAGACAATTGACTACTTTTTCAATCATGTAGCATTGAGAATCATGTGGATAGGATAGTGACTACACATTAAAGGCAAAGCATAGTTGAGGAGGTGGGATGTGTACCTCTAGCACCAGCTTAGTAGTCAATATGCTCTATTCCCCTTGAACCTAGGATGCTTTGAATCTTATAATAAGAAGCCAATTTTAACTGAAGAAGGATCATAAATTGAAGAGTAACGAAGCTCTAGTGAATTTTTACTAAAATTTTGTTTAAGCTTAGAACATAAATTAGGATGTATTTTGATGATCCCCTTTGTAACATTAAACTCTCATATGAGCTTGGGCCTTAGTATTTGATACCAAGCATTGCTTAGTTTATATGGACTATGTATTATGGTTTAACTCAATTAATGGAGAATACTTTATGTAAATAGTTAACTGACTAAATGTGTTGTTTAACTCAATAAATGGAGAATACTTTATGTAAATAGTTAACTGACTAAATGTGTTAAGTATTGAATGTCTATCAGTTGCATGTTTTTTATATCAAATGTGTGATTGAGTCCTCATGATATTCCAACTTGGTTCATTCATGGTAGACCAATAACTGATAATGAATCCTACACCCATGATAAATTTTTTCTAAGTGTGGTAATGACCCTAAACCTGAATGAAGCCCATGCCTTAGTGTAACACCATGCCTAAGCCCCTTAACCGAGCTCCTAGTTGGCCTTTAGACACCTAAATTTCATCAAGCCTTTGGAACCCAAGGCTTATACCTATGAATGACCAAGAATCATTTCACTAACCTAAGCCCTTGAAGAAGAGAGTTGCACCATGGCACAAATAGCCCAATAGACCTTGGTCCCTTCTTTATTACACCTTAGGTGAGAACATAAGGATTATACTTTATGTATATTAATTTCAACACTATCAAGTGATAAATTTTGAGTGCCATAGGGATAGTTCGGGCCTAAAACCCTATAAATAAGATTGAATCCAACATGGATAGCTAGACAGATACATGACTAGGCCCATGACTTGAAAGACCTACTTACTACAACATTTTGGTTTTGTTACTAAGATTGTTGAATTTTGTTTTTGTAATGGTGTACCTATACAATGATCCAAATCTCCATTGAGAACATAAATATTTAGTTAGAAAGAGTGGAAGATAGTTCTATACTAAGGCATCCAAATTGTAGATGGTAGAACCCAAGGAAGTGGGTCTAAAATCACTTCTATGATGCCCTGTATGAGGTATTATTTTGTGAACTACTAGAGCTAGTGTACCACTAGTTAGTTACTTATGAAACCCATAGAAACCAAAGATATAGATAATGTATTGAGTGGATAAAATATCACATAGAGAGTCTTGAAAACTTGGATGCCAACTGGACTAAATCCATAAATAAAAGGTGGCAAGGGGCACTAAATAGCTATATGTTTGAGTTCATAGTATTGACATAATCCTACCTTGAAGAAGTATAGTACCAATTATTGCATGAACTTAGAGGAACATTTGTGAAATAATTCAACACTAAAATTAAGAATTTGATGGTAGAAGGCTAAAGTCCTCTTGTGTATAAGCAATGCAATGAGGAAGAAGGGGATGTGTAGGTTAGGTAAAATAGAAGGAAATGAGTAGATTAAAAACTAAGTTCTTAGGCAATAGGATTATAATAAGAGGAGGTGTAGATTGATATAAGATCTAGAACCTAGAAGTGTCAAGAGGACCTGTAACAAGTGGGAAGGGCATGGGAAAGGATATATTGAAAGGCAATCATGCCTAGAGGAAGGATCCCTCAAAGCCTTGGAACAAGATCCATAGTCAATGGGTAAATTATTGAGGTCCCTTCAAAAATTGACCATTGGAGATGCACTAGATGCACCTATCCCCTTTGAACCAGTGGTATAGTTTCATGAATTAGATTCCCTAAAGGAAAATAAAAGATTAATAATTGACCTTGTTATTGACATATACTTTGATTGATTTACAAATTTGGATGAGAACTTTATGATTGAACAAGTCATCCTGTATGAAGAGGTAACTAAGGATACATCTAGACTATGAAATGATAGCCTAAATATATATAAATTAAGTGAAAGCACCCCAATTTAGCCAATATTAGCTATCAAACCTAAGCCATAGCCCATAATAAGTGGTCTTATGCCATTAATTAGTAGTATGGAACCATCATCTTCTACATCCCCAATAGTAACCACCATGACAACACCTAACATAGTGGTTAGAGGCATTAGAGGACCAATGCCAATACAAGCCCCAAGAAGATAAGCACCTCAAGCACTAACTAATCCCCAACCCCAAATTTATTATGAGATGGCCATGTGCCTACTAGAGTATCGAGGCATGGAGAATGCCATAGAACATGTAATCAAGTGTGAGTTACAATGGCATGCTTGGGAAATAACCAAATTCAAGTGCAAGGAAACTTAGCCTGTGATAACCTTGCTTGACCATGCCCATACTTGGTATAGTAAATTTTATCCTAACCAGGCTATGGTTGATGATGACACCCTAAAGGGAGAATTATTAAATGAGTGAAATATACCTAAGATTGAGAAATAATGCATCATCATACTCAAGGAGATAAACCAAGGATTATCATAAATCATCTGCTTGTATGATGTTAGGTTCAAGACACTCCTCTCCAAGCTCCCTTATGACATTCACCCCTCCTATCATGCATAATGGTTCTAGTTCCATTGAAAAAGGTACTCTCTATGAAAACATTCATAGACACACAAGATAACTACTAGTTCCATTTAAAAAGGTACTCTTTATGAAAACATTCATAGACACACAAGAAGCTCTTAAAGTTACATTTAGAGCCGAGGTGATTGGGAGTGTCGATATAGGCATAAACCCATTCATGATAGCACAAATTACATTTATGGCCTCCTAACTATAGAAGCTAACCACTAGTTCATCACAAGATGATTTAAGTGGGTTGTGGTGTACAAACTATGAAATATAGGGCCATAACTATAATAACTACCCATAGAGGAATGTGCACACACTACATCTCAATTATGAATTTTGTCATGAGGTACATGATGTTTGTAACTACCCCTTATTGTAACATGCCAATCATGTTAGCACAACCATCTACTATAATTTGTGTGACACATATAATCTAACATAATTGACTATTAAGTGATTGAAGAAATGCACTCGAACATAAATAAAGGTGTACAACATGCGAATATAATAGTTGGAGGGTAGGCAAACCAAGGAAATGAGGGTTATGGTTATTAGAATGCTAGACATGGGAAATAAATATGTACTGTAAGGAGAGGTGGAGGAAGATTCTCATCATGATCATGTTATAAGTGTGGGTCAATTAAACACTATCAATATGACTATCTAATGCATCTAATGTATGGGTTATTTTGAGGATCACATGTGGTTAAAGAGTGCTTCAACTTGTACAAAAAATTGACCCAAGGTAAAATGGGTACTAATAAAGGTGTAGGAATGATCAGGTGTAAGCCTAAGGATATGAAATGGGATCCAAAGGCCTAGCTAGCCCACCTAGAGATAATCAAGATTCAAGCAACCACATATAATGGGTTCACCTCTCAGCCACTAACTATACCAACATAAGAGTTATACCTAGAATATGGTGAACCAAGTTAGATGAAGTGTTTGTCTTCACCTGAGATAAAATCTACACCCTACACTAACCTAGTACATTAAAAAGATGTCTTGTAATAAGCCATGAGTGTAATACAAAATTTTTAAGGAGAATTCCAGGTGGCTAGAGACCTTAAAGCATAGGCTACTAACTCATATACAAATTAAGATAACTAGGAGGCTAAGGTAAAGGAGCTGACAAAAATCTTGCACCTCCTACAAATAGATGGGATACTTCCCTTATTGAAACATTTACTCTTAGAGCACATAGGGAAGAAGCCAAATTAAGTTTATGAGCCCCAAGAAATTAAAATTGTTGAAGTGTATATAGAGTGGGTGCATTATGTAAGGCATACTCATAATATAGAGTATGGGCAAGAATTGATAATAAACACCACCATTGATGTCTAGTTTATCTATGAGGTGTTTATCTATATTGATGTAGAGGTCAATATTTTGACCAATAATGCATGTGAGAAGATGGGTAAGCTAACCCTAAGATCTCCCCATGTACTCTTCATGACTAACAAGACATGAGTATATCAGAGTATAATTATTCAAGGCACCATTTTAGATATTATGGGCATTGAATTCTATGCTGACTTTTGAGGTGATTGAGTTATCAGAATATGATAACTACCCAATGTTCTTAAGAAGGCCTTGGTGCTACACCAATAATATAGATATGCACTTTAACAAGTGATATATAACCTTTGATAATGGTAAAGAAATGGTAATAATCCCCCTTTCAATTGACCAACGACCCCCCTATGTGTAAAAAATTGATTTGGAGGATGAGATCAACCACATTAATAACATAATGATGTAATGCATTAATAATCTCCATCCTTATGATCAAGGAGTGCTTTCTTGAGAATATGGATAATCAACCTCATATACCACTAACATTGCTTATAACTGATGGATTAAAGTGAAATATCCCAAACTAAATTTGGAGACACAAAATATATAGGTTTTTACAAGACAAAGATATAAATCTAATTATTTGCCTTTACAGTATGCTGATACAAAAATATATTGCCCAGATTTGCTTCAATAGTGAATAATAAAAAATTACAGTACACAACAATACTATAGAAAGTATAATGAAGCCCAAATAACTAAGAACCTGGAAGTATGCATAGATCTGGATGTTGTGTCAAAAACACAGTCGCTGACGTTGGTTATACTATCAACGTCAGTCGATACACTACCATCATCGGTTGCTTGGTGGTGATCTCTACCTACTGGTGACTGTCTACCTGCCTATAACTATCTGCTTGCTGATGTCAGTCACTGATCGGCCGATGTCAGTCTACCTGCTGATGTTGGTCACTATAATACTCTGCAGCCTACAACTGTGAACTGTGCCCTTCTTCACTTTTTTGAATCTACTGGTATGGCCTGGTACCAATCTATGTGGATTCCGTATGCCACCTAATATAAAGATATATATATATATATATATCTTAAATAAAATCTAATGAATAAATACTTAGAAACCTCTGCATATGCTAAACACCTGATATACCCAGTGAATGACCCGTGAAGCCCCAAATCTAATCAATAAGCACAATCTGAATTCCGTCATGAATCCACCCCTAAAAAGTGCTAGGTTTTCATCCAACTCTTCTCCAATCTGTTGAAGGTTTGTGTCCTCAAAGATTTTAGCTGAATCATAGATTCAAGCTTCACAATACTCATAATATTTTAGCAACAAAAGATATTCCAAATGCTTTACCCTCAACTTGTTTTAAAGGCTCCCAGGAAACTTCTAGAAGAAGTCAACTTTATTTAATATGTTATTTCCATATTAATTAAAATTAATTAATTAAAGTAATCCTTTTGAAGTATTATTAATTTTTGGACAACTTAAATTAATTAAATTAATTAAGTTATTTTATCATAAATTTGGGGACATTACAGTCCTCCCTTCCTGGAGATTGCCTGTCCTCAAGCAATTCACCCCTGATACCCAACACCAACTACCAAGATCCCATATCATTCTCAAAAATTTACAAACTCTACTATCTGAAACACTATGCTACAAAGTATCTGTGAATAAATTCTCCTTATTTCTCCTAGAGAGTAATGCGATAATTCTCAATATGTAATTAACAAACTCAACATCACATACCTTAGTCCTCACAAAAGACCACTGTGCTACTATGATTATCATACTCTCCAAATCCCCCATCTGAATACTAAGCTATGAAATCCATTTGATACAACCAAACTTGTCATCCCATGGTATCAAACCATCCCATAACTGATGACAAGCACTTATAGTGTAATGTCGATAAAATGTGCCACTCTTAATCAGTGGCTCAGGCTGCAATCTAAAAGAAACTAACTGCAACTGATCACTAACCAAGCCTGAACCAACTACTACCTCCGAAGACACCTCCAAAGGAGTAGTATCATAAATAGGAACCAAACCAACTACTGGCTCACCAACATCACAATTGATCCCTGATACAACCTCATGTGTCGAAGCTTCTAACTGTGCCTGATACTCTCTCTCAGCAAAGTCATGAATGTTCACCTCTTAATCAACTGTACAATCCTCAAACATGACAGTATCCTCAACTATTGTAACTTCATCCAGACCAACTATACTGGAATCACTATCTGTGTCAATCATGCAATCTGGTGTGCTATGAGTCTCTAAAGTTATTTCTTCTTTAGGATTCCCACATGATGACTGATTTTTGTTTTTCATAGGCTACAACTCAAATGATAACACATCTTCATGCCTTTCTACTACATACCCTGCAAGTGACTAATCCATTATGGTGTTTTTATCATAAACATGGATAGGTTGACATAAATCTTCTTTCTCACATGAAAACATATCATCAACTATGGCATGGTATTCCTTTTTTGCAAGCTCAGTCTTATGACAAATTTTTGGATGCATGTCAATGTAATCTTTGAAAGGAAAGTTCTCCCTAACATATTGAGGAAGAGTATTATACTCCTCAAGTATGCTAATTACTTCCATTTTTCTGTCTAGTGGCAATGGATCCTTTCTAGAAGAAGATGATGATCCACTAGCATGTCCAAATTTCCTTGACATAGAATCATTGAACTGCTGCAATTGAAAATTAAATTTTTGTTTGTGACTGCTCACATTCTTTCCACAGGGTTATATCTCTTAACCATTTTGCCATAATGAACTACCAAGCTAACCAACTGAAACTAATATGAAAGAGCAAAAATTGACCCTGTACTACAAAAAACTAACATGCAATGTGAAATCCCAATAGGCTGGCAGAATCAAGGCTTTGATACCACTGAAAGATCCCAAACTAAATTTGGAGACACAAAATATATAGGTTATTATAAGATAAAGATATAAATCTAATTATTTGCCTTTAGAGTATGCTGATACAAAAATATATTGCCCAGATTTGCTTCAACAGTGAATAATAAAAAATTATAGTACACAACAATACTATAGAAAGTATAATGAAGTCCAAATAACCAAGAACTTGGAAGTATGCGTAAATCTAGATGTTGTGTCAAAAACACAGTCACTGACGTCGGTTATACTACCGACATCGGTCAATACACTGCCATCGTCAGTTGCCTGGTGGCGATCTCTGCCTGCTGGTGACTGTCTGCCTGCCAATGTCGATCACTAATCGGCCGATGTCAGTCTACCTACCGATGTCGATCACTATAGTACTTTGCAGCCTACAACTGTGAACTATGCCCTTCTTCACTTTTCTGAATCTATTGGTATAGCCTGGTACCAATCTATGTGGATTCTGTACAACACCTAATCTAAAGATATATATATATATATATATATATATATATATAAATCTTAAGTCAAATCTAATGAATAAATACCTGGAAACCTCGACATACACTGAACACCTGATATACCTAGTGAATGACCCCTGAAGCCCCAGATCTGATCAATAAGCACAATCTAAATTCTATCATGAATCCACCCTTGAAAAGTGTTGGGTTTTCATCCAACTCTTCTCCAATCTATTGAAGGTTTGTGTCCTCAGATATTTTAGTTGAATCACAGATTCAAGCTTCACAATACTCAGAATATTTTAGCAACAAAATATATTCCAAATGCTTTGCCCTCAACTTGTTTTAAAGGCTCCTAGGAAACTTCTAGAAGAAGTCAACTTTATTTAATATGTTATTTCCATATTAATTAAAATTAATTAATTAAAGTCATCCTTTTGAAGTAATATTAATTTTTGGACAACTTAAATTAATTAAATTAATTAAGTTATTTTATCATAAATTTGGGGACATTACATAAAGAAGTGTATGAGACCACTGGTTATATATGCTACCTAGTAAGTGCAAAGGCACCAATGCCCATAAGAACTAGTTAGGTCCAGATTGATCATGCTCTAAAATGATGGGTCTCATGCTAAGAAAAGAAATAAAAGAGGGTACTCCACCTAAGAAAATGCAAGCTTGTGGCACTCCCAAAATTTTAGGGAAGAAACCCATTTGAAATGTACGTTAATAACCTTGAAACATGTGTCCCTAAGGAGATAGACATAATGGGTGTACTGGTGTACACCTCAAGGAGCACTACCACATGCTAGTGGGTAGTGTAAAGATATAACTTACCAACTTAGATAGAATTAAAGGTGGCCATGTGCACCAAGTTTAGGAGGAATAATGATAACTTAGATATTTTAGCATACTCTAGTGACTCTAACCCCATGACACGTGTGCACTTATCTAAAGAGACATGGACTAAATGTGGTGTGACTACCCTAAAGAACTTATGAGTGCATGTATTTTACATAACTTGAAGACATGGGAGTGAGCTTGGTATGTGGTCAATAAGATGCATTGATAAATATCTAATTGGGAGGTTCTTAAGGAGAAGTTTTTGCACACCTTCTCATTTTCTTCACAAAACTTGGAGTTGGTCGAACCACTACAAGTAATCTATAAGGTCATGTTTGAAGACACCACCATCCTCAAAGAGTGATTGAAAGACATGTTCAAAAAAAAAGGTTTAGTTTTCCTAAACTTATTTGAGGAATAAACACTCAATAATGACTCTAGAAAGGAAGATAATGAAACTTGGAAGGAGTGTTACAAGAAAACTATAATCACTATAAGAATTCTTTTGCATCAAGTATATGATAGTGCTCTTAGTGAAGAAGACCCCACTCATCTTTACATTGAGACAATAGAGGTAACTTGATAGGTCAAGGATTCTCACCAAGATAATAATAAGCCATATTTCACCCCACTTAGGACCATCAAATTAGATATCAGCAAAGAAAGAGAGCCAAAGATGGATACTCTAGGTGCCTATTGGCCTGATGTAGAGCTAACACCAATCATAGAAATCCTAAAGGAATTCTAAGATCTATTCCCTAATGCTTACCAAGACATGAAGGTCATCCACCTAAGTCTTGCGAAGATTATCATAAAGCTGATAGATGGTACAAGACTAGTCAAAAATTACCCTTATTAGGTGAATCCCAACCTCCATGCTAATGTCAAAATAGAGATCAACACTATGCTAGCCACAAGGGTCATTTATTGTGTAGGAGTCTAAGTAGGTTAGACCAATGATAATAAGCATCAATAAGGATGGGCACCTTCATATTTTCATTGACTATATAATATTTAATGCTACTTACATTAATGACCCCTTCCTGACTCCATTCATCTATGAATTCTTGGAAGGTGTCATGGGTTTCAAGATCTACACTTTCAATAATGAGTTATCTAACTACCACCAAGTCCAAATTAAGGAGGATAAGCCTAAAACAACCTTTGTGACCGAATGGGGTTGGTTTGCTTAATATATGATACCCTTTGGACTCAAAAATACACCAACCATGTTCTTTAGAGTGGTGATCACTACATTCAAATATTTCATCCATGGGTTCCTCCAAGTCTATCAAGATGATTAGATGGTGTAAGGCCTTGTCAAAGACCATTGTGACAACATGTGCCTAATGTTTGAGAGGTATAATTACCTCTATATCTCCTTAAACCTAAATAAGTGTATATTTTCAACACTATATGAAACCTTGCTTGGGTACATCATCTATAAGGATGGTTTGCTTGTTGATCTTGTAAAAATTTCCATCATCATTCAGCTACAAACTCCTTCCATAAAAAAAATGTTCACACCTTTCTTAGCCATTGTAGATATTATAATAGGTTTATAATGAGTTATGTAAATATTAGTTCATCATTAGAATATCTTTTATTCAAGGATAGACCATTCTACTAGGGTGAATTACAAGAGGAGGCCTTTGAGTCCCTGAAGCTGAAATTAGCTAGCATACCTATCTTACAATTTCCAATATGGAAAACACCCTTTCATGTCCATGTCAATGCTTCTAGATATGTGATTATTGCAATCTTGGCATAGCCTATGAAGGAAAAATGGATCATCCCATCTCCTTCACTAATAGAAAGTTGACCTCAGTAGAGTAGAATTACATAACCATAGAGCATGAGGAACTTGACATGGTCTATGCATTAGAAAAATTTAGACAATACTTGTTGGAAAACCCATTCATATTTTTCACTAGTCATGAGGTGCTCAAGTACCTTCTAAACAATCATATTTTACATAGGTGCATATACATATGGATTGTTCTATTCCAAGAATTTTAGTTCTCTATTATGGTTAAATGTAGAAAGTAGAACTTGAGGCCAAATCATTTATCCCACATTAGCTCTAGCAATATAAAAATGTCAATTGAGGATGATATGATGGTTACACAACTATGTAGATTATATCATATCCCTATGGATTTGTCAAAGATATCTTCTTTTCTAACATTTGGTGTAGAACCCCAGGCTATGATGAATAAAGAGAATAAACAACTAGTAGTTCATATTACCCCCTTTCAACTCATCGCTAGAGAACTATATAATCTAAGTAGAGATGAAGTACTACATTGATGTGTCTAAGAGCATGAAAGAGACTCCATCCTATAGGAGTCATATGAAGGCATAGAAGGATGACATTGTGCTAGAGATGTAATGGCAAGAAAATTGTTGTAATTAGGATAATGGTGACCAACCTTGTTATAAGATGTGAAGAACTATGACAAGGCATGTGATATATGCCAACACATTAGGAAGCCTAACCATCAAGATGAGATGCCTCTCATCCCTATTATTTCCCAAGAACCATTTGAGAAATGGACCATTGATTTTTTGGGGCTGATAACTTGCACAACATGATGCATAGGCACAAGGTATATTCTAGTGGCCATTTATTATTTCACCAAGTGGGCTAAGGCCATGCTAAAAAAATATTTCACAGCTACCATAGCCACATGATTTATCTAGGAAAACATAATCAGTAGATATAGGTTCCCACTCAATCTGACTAATGACAGGGGAACTCACTTTATTAATGAAATGGTGCACATTCTATTGGCTAAATATATGGTGATACACCACAAAATGACATTGTATCATCCACAAGTAAATATAAAAATTGAGGCATTTAATAAAATATTAAGAATGTGCCTCAAAAAAATATGTGATGTTGGGATTAAGGATTATGATGACTAAGTGTCAATAGTAATATGGGTATATCACATGGCCTATAAGTGCCTGAATAACGATACACCATTCTAACTAGTGCTAGTATGGAGGGGATCCTTCCAATGGAATTTTTGGTTTCATCTTTGTGCATAACATGCATTGGTTAGTTAGATGACCAAGAGTCATTAAACATAAGTTTGGATGACTTGGAACACTTATATGAGATGTTTACCCAAGCTAAGTAGAGCTAATAGATAGAAATGGAACACTAGAAATGTTAAGTATATAAAGGATAAGGTATTGACAGAAAGAGAACTCATTTTTCTCTATGAATCCAAGTATTTTAAGCACATAGGAAAACTATAGATAAGTTGGATGGGTCCCTATATCATCCACCACATATTGGAAATAAGTGCATATAAGTTGCACACATTGACTGATGAAATGCTCCCTAGGCATTTCAATGGCAACTAGTTGAAACCATATCATCAATAAGATGGTGCTTGCACCTTGAGAACATCAAATTATTTGTTACTAGTTGGTTTGAGATGTGATAACCAAAATAATGTTTAGCACAAGCTAAAGGGTTCCTTTTTGTTTATTTTAATATTTAGTGTTAGAGTAAAGAGTAAAGAAGTGGTGCTTTGAAGCCCAATAGAAAAACCTACTAACACTTCACTCAATTCTAGCCAAGTGAGTCAAGCACTTATGATTCCTATGTTCCTAAGGTTAGACACCTAAGTTATGTCCACATGAGGATTGTCAGCATCTAACAAAGAGAACTGCACCAGATGTCATGTGCCAACTTCTAGTTGCAAGGAGTTTTCAAACCTCTAGATATAATTTTTTATGGCCTTTCACACATAAATTAAATTAGGTGAGTTGAGCCCTTGTAATTTTAAAATATCTTAAGGCTATACATCTAAGTGGTGGGTGTGTGAAACTCACCAGACTCAAGAGGAAGATGCACAAACTCTAAGTACACAAGAGATAAATTATAGGGCCAAAGAGGTCCAAGGGAGAAATACTCGAGTGGTTTTGCACATAATTCTAGTTACATGACTCAAACCCATTTTATTTCTAAGAACCTAGGGCCAAACACCTATATTTTTAGGTACAAGGAGGTTTTTAGACTTGGTAGAAATAGGAGTCAAGTGAATACACACAGCTTTGATCATCTACAAGAAAGGTAGTGAATATTCACCATATGATAGTGTGTAAGAGAATTATAGAAGAAAAATAAAGCATTAGAGGACTAGAGTAAGGCGTATATATGGGGTAGGATAGGTTGAGGCAAGATAAAGCACAAAAATACAACTAAGATAGATAAGTGCACTTGAAGTAGAAGTGTATCAAGAAGAGGTAGAACTAAGGAGGCTAAATCATGTGCATGTGAGGTGTTACACCTAGGTTACCATATTAAAGATGAAGGTCATACCAAGAGGACAAAGTGTAGAAGGATAATCATCATAGATAGCTAGCATCCACCCAGATTTTAGTGGGAAGTGACTATTTGAACCATGAGTCACTTCATCAAAATATTATTAAGAGCATTGAATGCAGTGATGGTAGATGCACAACAATCCATAATAAATGAGTTTTTGGTAGACAATTTTCATGGATTTCAAAAAAATTTGTAGAGTTTAATAAATCTATATGCCACCATGCCATTAATGCACCTACATTAAATATGATAGATGAAAATAGGGTATAAATTGACATGCAACCAACTAGTTTTCATTATAAACTTTATGAAAACTTAAGACATCAAGAGAGCCAAAGTGAACCAAGTAACTAGAGATATAAAGTATAGAACCTAATAGATTAAGAATAAAAGTAACCCTAAGCAGCCAAAGTTAATGATTATGACACTAGAAAAATTGTGTTTATGGTGAGATTGGTATAAGAGAGGTGTAAAAGGATTTTTAGTAGGAAACAGTTGGAAAAAAACAATTTTCCATCAAGGGACACCACTAATGACCTATGAATCTCTAAGATGAAGGTACAATCATAGGTCTCATGATTTTGAAGCACTATTAATAATTTGAGGTTTTGGTAAACCCAACCTACCAAGCTTCAATACCATTAGGTTCAGGATGGGAAAGAAGTAGATAGGAATAGGTTCATAGTAACAAAGTTAAAAGTAGGTGTGTATGGTGGTTGAAGTGGCCCCTATAATGTCACACAAGTTGACCCTAAAGTGCTGACTAAAATGTATTATCAAGTCATGCAGTTCCCCCTAGAGGTTTTGATAGTGGAAAATTGGTATTCATTTATGCATACCTACTAGTTGAAGGAATATGAACATCACACTTCTATCCATGTGAAATACCTAACATAAGATTAGATGGTAGATACATGGAGAAAAATGAAATAGGGTGTGGTGTTATTTGATGTCACTATTCGAGATAAGTTAATGGATTCCAACATGACTCAGCTATATGAGTTGCCATGCTTTGGGAAGCCAAAAGATATAGTTAAATTAATTCTATCACATTTCTATGGTGAATTCATATACCTCATAGGGAGGAGCATGAGGATATCAACACACCTCATTGGAAGGATTATTAGGCTCCTAGACACTATAAAAGACATCCATGAGATGATGGGTGATGATGAAGAAGTGGAGTGCATGGCAAAGTTCCTAAGTTAAAAGAAGGGGAGATTCACATTATCCATTAAGGATTGTAAGGACCCCAACATGAGGGTGGATTCATGCCTCATGAGCTCAAAACTCTACCTTGGTGGTTGATGGACCGATGTGACAAAAAAATCCTCTACATCACCTACCATATGGTGCATGGTGTAAAATTTAACATTGCCAAGTTTATTACTTAAGAGTTCATGAAGAATATGATAGAGTGCCACATGATTAAGGGGACACTTAGTTGGGGATCCATTCTCATCCTAATAATCATAGAAGATATTATCAAACTAAATGGGGATAAGGATAATCCCTGGGCATTTTTAGAGTATAATGACTACTTGGTACAAAAATATAAAGATTTCACTTGCCCCAATTCATTCAATGAAAAGTATAAGGTGTGTATGATGATATGGTATTATAAATACATTGAATCATTTGGGATCAAGTGGTGCATCCCAATAGATCTCCCCAAGGTCATGTATGGGATGGAAACCTTGGTTATGATGTAACATTTTTTTATAGTTTTCTTAGTATTGGTTGATGGAAATAGGTTCAGTTGGCTAAAGCTCCCATACACTTTCTCAGCCAATTATTTCAAGGACATGCTTAGGAGGATCCAAAATGTGTAATAATTGGACGTTCTAATGAGAGAAATGAATATGGAGATAAATAGGATGTAGTGCTAGTTCATGCACCCAGATGGGAAAGTAACAATGGATGAGGAGGATAAGCTAGATCATACCAACATATACCATATTCAAGAAGTGACCATACTCAGATTCATCTATAGGATCTACTATGATATGAATATTAAGAGGAAGGGTCCTAGCTCTAGTGCTGATCAAACTAATTACTCTCTAATAAAGATTGACGATGAAGGCACATCTACACTAGCCAAAATAAGGAAGTCTCCCAAAAAGAAAGGGGAGACATTTAAATAAATATAGGAGTGCATAAAGTTTAAAATCACCTTAGGTGATGAATCATCTCAATAAACCCCAATGAATAAGTTTGTGAATTTCACATCAAATACTTATCTGATTTCAAAGGAGAAGAAAAAGAAGCCTAAGTTCATATCAATGATACCCACTATTACCCTAGCAGACATAGAGGTTCAAGAAGAATTAGAAAAGAGGAAAGAAGTGGGGGAGGGTATATATATTATGCCTAAATAATACTCCTAATATAGTAAGAAAACTTCCCCACCACCCCAAACTGAGGAAGTAAGGTAAGAAAAAGCTTGGAGGAAGGTTGGCCTTAGAAAAGTAGACATCTAAAAGGTGGGGATATGTAGAAGAATAAAGAAGTAAGGAAACCTATAATAATAGAGGAGGAAATGAGGAATCCAAGACCAAATAAAATCACCCAAATAAAAGAGAAATATATAAAGATCCTAATGTTATAGATGTACAAAAGCCTCTCCAAGACAACACCATTGTCACTCTTGGAGAACTAGGACCATCAAGCACACCAACTAAAGAAGATTTAAAGCATAAATGGAAGGTCATGGGCCTAAATAAAGATAAAATCAATGTAATACTATAGTTTCACCATAAGTGATATGCCATGAGGTCTAAGGTCATGACCCAAAGTGAAATCAACAAACTAGAGGCCAAGGAGATAAGGGATAAAGAAGAGAGAACCGCCACAATAATTAAGAAGAGGAAGGCAGAGATAAAGAGGGCCCAAAAGGAGAAGGACAAGGACGAGGAAGAAGAGAAGAGGGTTTTTTTAGGTTTGGAACCCATTAAATATAAATCAATAGAGGTACTTATTTCCCACACCATCCTAATAGAGAATGTTATAGAACAGGCATGCCCTAGTGTTTAAGGGGTGCTTAGGGATAAAGAAGGGGATGTTAGAACCTCAAAGGAACAAATAAAAGAAGAAAAAGTATACATAAGGGATAATTTTGAAGAATAATCCTTATAGGAAAGAGAATAAAAAGGTAACACTGAAGAAGAGGGTAGCAACACAAGCAAAGAGGCATAGGAGCCAAAGGAGAAATTTGTGCCAAGCTACTAAGAAAAGACATAGATTGGGTTCAACAAAGATGAGGACTTATACATGTTGGAATAGCTTTTACATGTCATCAAGTGTCCTTTTAAATTTAATGCTATATGGATGAGCCCAATTTTGAGGTGCTAGCCAAGGCAATATAAAACATCAAAAATCTAGAAGAGGGGCACAACTACCAACTAGTCAACCCATAAGATATGAACCCAATAAGGTTATCTAACAACCTCATCAATATGTACTCTTAGGTGGTATGAAATAAAATTTTCTATGATGTTTACATCACAAAATGGAAACATATTGCACTCAAGGTAGAAGAAGAACTAAGTTCCATGAAGCTCAAGCTTAAGGAGTTGGCCAAGTGCATTGAAGAGGAAGAGACATCCCTTTTGGATGGTAATGACACTTCCTAAATTTTGGAAGTAGATAAGGTATGGGAATTGGTTGAATAGATGATACCTCAAATAAATCCAACATAGGAAGAGGACCCTTGAAAAACAATAAATAAATATCCCAACAAAAAGCTTGATGAGGTATAAAACCTATTCACAAGACTAAAGGAGCGTGTAGATGATGTTGATGTCATCTTTTGTAAATTTTCCACCTAAGTACCAGTCATCAATGCATGCCTCAAAAATGTGAAGGAGGATAAGGATACATTAATGAAGTAAGCATTCACTATTAGTAGGCTTGAGCATACCTAGATAATCGTGTAGGTGAATATATTGATCACCTTGCTAAAAACCCAAGAGCAAGATTTGGAGGAGTTGTTTCATGCATTCTAGATAAATTTGAGAGGTTTCATCCTAGATGGTGGGGTCTAAAAAGATAAGGAAAGGATGGAATCCTTATATAAAGGACTAGATAACATGGATGTGCTCATGCTCGAGGCTACCTCTACAAAGATAGATAGTACCATTGAAAAAATCAAGATCATGATCCATGGCTTCAAGAACAAGATAAATTTACAATAGAGCATGCCTAAATTTTGCATAGATAAGGTGCTAGAAGGATAGTTTGAAAGTGGACTAACATTTTTGTATGGGATAATTTTGGGCCCCATTTCATGCTAAGTAGTGGATTTATGATAACTTTAGAAACACTTAGGTGTGAGGCAACATTTTGGATGGTTGTTGTTTTTGTCCTCTAGTGGTACTAATTGGTTGGAAACTTACAACTCTAAGCATCAATGGGAATTAGGTGCAATAGATAGCGACCAACCATTCAAGATAAGCATCTCTTTTTGAATAATGAAACATTAGGAACTAGGTACATAGGATAATGACTACACACTGAAGGCAAAGCATAGTAGAGGTGGTGAGATGTGTACCTTCAGTGCCAACTCAGTAGTTAGTGTGCTCCATTCCCCATGAACCTAATATTATTTAAAGATTATAAAAGGAAGCTGAGTTTAGTTGAAGAAGGAGGCAAATTAGCGAGTATTGAAGCTCTGGTGAATTGTTTCTAAAAGTTCATTTAAGCTTAGAACTTAGCTTGGGATGTATTTTGATTCTCCCCTTTGTACTATATATTGATGCCCTTATTTGTTGTGATTCAAGTGAGAACATGGATTGCACCTTATGTATATTGATGCCAGTGCCATCGAGTGATAAATGTTGAGTGTCATAAGGATAGTTAGGGCTTATACCCCTCTAGACAAGATTAGATCTGACTTGGATAGCTAGCTAGGCACATGACTAGTCCCATAACTTGAAAGACCTAATTTACTACAACATACCCTATCAAGTAGACCCTTCAGGCATTTTTTCCATGAAGTAGATTATTTGGACCTTATGCACCTACCCTTCAAGACTTTTGTCATGAACATTTTTTCCCATGAAGTAGACCCTTCAACCATTTTGAACATGCATTTTGAACATTCTATAACCTACCCTTTGGGTCTTTTGTCTTGGGAATTTTTCCCTACAAACCTATCCTTCAATAATTTTTTCCTTGACTAATTCTTTCAGGACTTTTGCCCCAAACCAATTCCCTTAGAAGTTATGTCTCAGACATTTTGTCTGACAAAAATATACATTCTTTAAAAGTTTTACTATAGGCATTTTTTATCAATGAAATATTATTCTTTGAGATAATTTCTTTAGAAATTTTGTCTAAAATAATTTCCTTGTATACACATCCTAGACAACAATCCCATAACAATTTCCCCACACAAAAATGATGAAACAATTTCCCTGAATTCCTTACTACCAAAACTCTATAAGATTGGTAAGTGGCAATATCTTGAGAGCCTGGATGAAAGATGAATGACCCATGGAAAGAAGCAAAGTGAAAAAATTTAATATACCAAAATCCCCATGGAGATACTAGGTGGTACCCCTACATTCATGCACTTTATTATATAAATATATAGACACACACACACACATATACATGCTAAGTCACTCTAAGTTCATGTTTGTAGGAATGAATCTAGAAATGATAAGTGTCAAGCTTGTAGGTTTCAAATATTCAAGCACCGAGATCTACGATGCACATTAACTCATGTATTGAAGATCTAATATCACAAGATCAAACACAACAAAAAAGGGATTTTATAGAGTGAGTGTGGTATTGATAAGTGTCACCCTTGTGGGAACATTTAATCAAAAGATCCAAAAGTGCATAAGATCCTAGTACATAAAGATATAATGGTGTGAGATCGATGGAGACTTTTCAATGGGCATAGGATAAGTGAGGAGCCATCACATGGCATAAAGATGTTTAAGCTATAATGATAAGACCATAGAGGCCTCATGGAATTTCCAAGTACCATGTTTATGTTCTATCATTTAGAAGATCCAAACATATGAGTCTTAGGTGGAATTTTGAATGATCAAAACTAAATAAAAGGCATGTTCAACATGAAATGCATAATTATTTTTGGTTACTCACAATTTCACCAGTTCTAAAGTACTGATACAATGATACTTATATTTTATAAATAGCCTGTAGTTCTAGTTTTCACCACCTTGACCATTTAAACCGTGTAACTTTAAAAGGCTAAGAATTTTTGCATGTATAATTTTATAAATAACACATATATATTTTGAATTTTTGCATGTATTTCAAGCTATAATTGTAAAAATTTAATTTGTCTTCATACACATGCACATGTTGCATATATTTTATAAAGGCTATTTGAAACCAATAACTGTAATTGGACTCTTATACCATTTTAGACCATAGTTAGAACTTGAGTTTTGACTATCACTTGTAACGACCTTACATGAACATGGAGGATGAGGTGACCCCTTCACCAAGTCTATATAAAAAATTATAATCCAACTTGGATTTTTGTCAAATATTTTTAAATATAGGATCAACATCATTTTTGATTGTCAGTGAATGTGTTTGTGTATTTTCTTTCCAATTTTTGTGTAATTAGTTGTTACTTTCTTTGGTTATATGTTTCAATAATCTATAGTGTGAAATAGCTATAAATGTATTATTGATTATTTTTATTAATGTACTAATCCTATATGTGCAATAACTATTGAAATATTAGTGAATTACATTGATTAAAATAGTCAAGTTGTTTGATTCATAATTTTGACTATGCATGAGTGGTTTCTTGGATGTAGTTTTTTGTGTGTGTAAAAGCTACCTTAGATACTTCACTATCTTAAGCCATAATATCCTAATTAATGGTGTGAAAAATATAATTAATGGTGTGTGCAATTATTTTTAGCAGTAGGCATAGGTTATAAGAGCACTTGTCCTTTTAGAAACCAACTGGGGAAATAATTCCTAAAAACCATAGTTCCTTCTTTTCTATCATACCCTTCCCTCCTTTCTAATTTTATTTTGAGATATACTCACTTTAGATTAGAATCCAACCATCCATCTAACTCACATAGAGATTCACTACCTTTTAGGGACCACTCTTTTATCCAAAAACCTTGCCAATAACTTACATGCCCTACCATTTATTCCAACAATATGTTATCAAAGACCACATACCTACAACACATGCCCTAGAGTGGAATTTACCTCCATTCAAACATTAAAATATTATAGGATACCTTATTATGTTATGGTGTGCATAAAGCCCACATCAACAATTCAATGGCACTAGAAGGAGGGCCAACACCCCTAATAATAGTAGTTATCCTTTGCATAGAGTTACACTAAAGTCACTCAATAGAGTGACCAGATCCAATTCTTAGGCTAGTTTTCTAGTTTCACCCATAAAAAATCATAGGAGACCTAGAACTATGATAATAGCCCTAATCTAGAATAATCCACCACCTCTAGTAGGGAACACTTTACTTGTAAGGAACCCTCTCCTTGATAACCAACCAATGTCCTAGCCTTGGTTAGTTGGGTCTACTATTTCCATCCCAAGAAACATGTATAATTTACCTTAGAATCCCAAAAAGTACTTACTATCCTTTTCTCCTATAAGACTGTAGGAGTAAGGATAATAAAGGAATATATCATATTTTTTAAAGATGATTTAAGATTAATGATTATTTTACATGAGGATGTTTCATGCAGATTATTACCTTTTACTTTAATGGATGTTGCATATGATTGGTATTTAAATCTAACCAAAAATTATATCACTTCTTGGGATGAATGTCAAGCAATTTTTCTTATTTAGTTTGGATAGGTCATCAATCCTAGTTTGGTATACCAACATTTTACTAACATGAGAGAACCTAATGATCCCATCCATGCTTTTAATATGAGTTTCTAAAATATGTACAACTAGTTGATCCCAAGGTACAAACTAGACAAGAAATTAACATTATATATGTACATCAATGCCTTAGACCCAATCAATTTTGTGTTCTTAAGAAGATATATTACTACCAATACTTTTATGTTATCATATGAATATTATATTAATATATAGGCAACTTAACCCTTAGCACTTGGTATGATTAATGTCAACAATGGATTTCTATCATTAAATCCAATACCACATGTGAAGTAGAATGTTCCTACATTTAATCAAAATCAATTGTACACACTAACTTCATTGACATAGACAGCACAGTCAAATTTTACCTTATTAAAAAATCATATGATAATAAATGGTTACCAATAGAATCAACAATCAACTACACTCCCCACTACTATATTATAAGGCACTAATTCTATAAAGGTAGAACTGAATTATACCTCAAAAATGGTTTAAAAGTTGAGCAACAACATCTTGAATATGCAAAGGAAGATGGGCAATGTTAATTTCTCAACTAAATATCATAATTCTAGATTATAAAGATATAATAGATTGTTCAATAGGCCTAAGCATCCAAAAAAGCTTCTAGAGATCAACATGGTTTAAATGGTTCTTCCCAATTGGTATAGAGTTCACAACACCTCTCAGCATGATGAGCTTGACTATGTAGATTTCTATACAACATTTGAAATATTTCAAAGAAAAGTAGTCAGATAAGACTAGATTCATAATCCACCAAAATCCCACTAGGAACCTAGCTCTTCAAGTACCTCTATGTTCTCTTAAACTTGTGAGTTTCTCTTTACAAGTGAAGATGACAATGAACCAACACATAATATGGATAAATTTCATGCTTTCCAGTAGTTCCAGAGAGGTGCATATAATGTAAAGAATAAATAGCCACTTACAACATTGACTCTTTTGAATACCATGGTGATTATTCCTAATCTTAAATAAGACAATAATCCACCCCCTCTAACGTGAATGATTAGTAACAAAATAAGGATGAACCAAGCAAAGGAAAATACAACATTGTGGAGGATATGGAAAATATTGAGGTGAATATAACTCTCTATGAGTTAGCCTAGATCCTTGAATAAAACAAGTTACTATATGAAAGTCCATTATTGAAAAGGCTCCTATGGAAAGAGTTAAAGTTTCTATAGATAGAGCAAAGGTTATTGATGCCAACATCATCTACAAGAGTAAGCCATAATTTCCACCCTTCTTGTTGACTATTTGAGCATTTAGAAAGAGTATTCATAATTATTTAGTTGATCCTGGAGCATCTGTAAGTATCATGTCTACATCCATATGTTATAATCTAGGTCTCACTTCAAGTCTTTCAAAGAGAATAGTTTCATAATTAGAAAAAATAGTAATACTAGTAGTTAGATAATTGACCAATATGAGCATTCAAGTAACATCTAAACCATTATTCTAGATGATCATTGATATTCTAGTGATAGACATACTTAAAGACTATGATCTACTACTAAGTAAAGATTAGTCCAAAACACGCAATGGATATATTTCTATAGATTTATCTCATATTTGGCTACCATGGAGAAGAATTATGAATCAAATCAGAACTGATAAAGAGATGAGAATGAAGTATCCCATTATATAATATAATGTCAAGAATGAAGAGGTAAAGTATGAGTCTCCTATACTTAGTATGTATACTTTAACTATTCAAAATCAAGTATAAAAGGCATAACCTAAAGGTTCCAATCAACTATGGACTTTAAACTTTGATGGTGTTAAATATAATCAAGGATTAGGCATAGGAATTGAGTTAATTGATCCACAAGGTAAAAGGTTATTGGAATCATATGGGTTGTAATTTCCATGCACAAATAATAGAGATAAGTATGAGGCCTTAGTTGTAGGACTACAATTTACACTTAAGAATAATGTGAAGCAAATATCAATATTTGGTGACTCAGAGCTAGTGGTTAATCAAGTCAAAAATAAGTACCAATGTAAGTTGTATTATTTGAGAAGATACAAGCATAGAGAATGGGACATGATTGAAAGATTTAAATATTTTAACATAGTATCACTTACTAGAGATAAAAATCAAATCATTGATTCATTAGTTGTTGCTACCACTAATATAGAACCACTATAAAAATCTAAGGTAAAAAGGTTCTCAATTGAATTGGTACCTTTCCCCTCTATTCTAGATAACATATAAAATTTATAGGTCTTTGATGATAACTAATAGATTATTCAATTTTTAACTAATTTAAGGGAATTTGAATCCTAAATAATTGATGATAAGTACATTAACCACCTCTATTAACAGGAATCAGACAAAGAAGGTATCCTTTAGCTTAAAGAAAATTAAATTCCAATCAGGTTGGTCTCTTTGGAAAGACCATTTGACATAAACCCTCAAGCTCAACAACTTAGGTATCCCAAGGTCAATGAATAAGATTTCAAAAGGAAAAATCTAGGAGATGAACACAACCCATGCTGTGTTAATATTGGTCTCAACTAAACCCTAGAAGAGAGATAACAAGTGAAGGATCTAATCACTCAGTATAGGGATGTCATTACCAAGATATATGAAGACTTGAAAGCATATGACCCATAGGTCATTACTCATATGATTCCCTTAAAGCTAGATAATAGACAATTCAAATAGAGGTAAAGACTAGTTATTCCTATTCTAGAACCCCTCATTTAGAGAGAAGTGGAGAAGTTATTAAGCACAAAATCCCTCTTTCCAATAAGTCATTCTACCTAGGTGGCCAATTTGGTCCTAGTAAGAAACAAAAATGGTGAGGTTAGATTATGTGTGGATTTTAGGAACTTGAATAAGGATTTTAAAAAAGATAATTATCCCATACCTTCTCTAAATGAGGTGATACAAATAGTAATTGGTTCTAAAATGATGTCCTTTTGGATAGATTTTTAGGCTATAATCAAGTTATAGTGCAATCTAAAGATAGAATAAATATGAAATTTACTACAAAGTGGGGAAATTATAAATATAAAAGTATACCAATCAACCTAATAAATTTAGGAGTGACCTTTCAACATATCATGGATCATGCTTGCAAAGGACTGATAGAAAAATGCATAATCATTTACATGGATGATCTTATAGAATTTTCAAAGAATAGGAAAGACCACATAAGTCACTTAAAATCCATATTCAAGATATGTAGAAGGTTTGGTATTTCACTAAACCCAAATAAAAATATATAGAGAGTGAATGAAGGTAAGATTTTGGTTCGCATCATCACCAAGGATTGGATTACCATTGATTTAAATAGAATTCATGCGATTTCAAAAATTTATCCACCAAACCAAAAAAAAGCTTAAATCATTCTTTAGAAAGATTAACTTTGTAAGGAAGTTCATCTCAAGATTTATATAAATCATTAGACCTCTGAACACCATGTTCAAGTAGGATGCCAAAATAGGGTAGATAGTTGAATCCCAAAAGTCCTTTGAGGACATTAAAGATGTAATATCACAATCTCTAGTATTAATTAGTCTATATTTTATGAAAGGTTTATACTTGTACTCATTCACTTTAGAGCATACAATTGCATCTATCATCATGCAAAAAAGGAAAAGACTGAGCATCTAATTATATTCATGAGCACAAATTTGAAAGATGTAGAACTTAGATATTCTATGATCGACAAACAAAATTTTTCCCTTATCAAATCCATGAAGTTTTAGAATTACATTTTGAGGAATAAAGTTATTTTCATCATGCATGATTCTCTTTTCAAGATTACCCTAACACAAAATGAATCAAGAGAATGCCAAGGCAAATGGATGGCCAAGTGACACAAATTCAACATAGAGATCAAGCTTATAAATATCATTTGGGCCCAAGGCATTATTCATCTTATGACTGAACTAGATCCATGCATCATAGTTGAAGAGGTATGTGAAGCTCAAGTATCTAAAAGATAATGGTATATTGATATAATACAATATTTACTTATAGGAACTTGTTCCCTAAAACGTAATAGAGAAAGGAGAAGATATTTGAGGCTCAAAGCTGCACATTACATGATCAAGAATGAAGTCCTCTATAGAAGAAATTATGAATTTATTTATCTTAGGTGTGTATATATAGAGGAAACTAAATAAATTTTGGACAAATTACATCAAAAGATATGTATTGGTTACCCATATGGCAATACCATAACCTATAAGATCTTAAGAATGGGCTATTATTGCACAAAAATTTTCAAGGATGCTCGCACCCATGTGAGAACATGCCATAATTATCAAGCTTTAGCTAAGAGAGAAGTACATGTAATAATGCCTCTATATCTAGTTATTGAAGGAAGGCCATTTTCCCAATGGTGTTTATAATTCATTGGCATCATCAACCCAAACTCTTCAGTAGGCCATAAGTTTCTCCTTACTACTACAAACTACTACACTAGATGAATGAAAGTTATAGCCACAAAGAACTATAGAGCACAAGATGCAATTCACTTTTTGGAGGAACATATAACAAATAGATTTAGCACACCCATTTCTTTGGTTTGTGACAATGGCCTACATTTCATATTAATAGAATTTACTAAGTGGGTACATGATAACCAAATTATTATTAGGTTAGTTTCTAACTATTATTCCTAGGGAAATAGACTGGTAGAATCAATGAACAAAAATCTAATTGATGTAATTAATAAATTAGTAGGGGACAAGCCCAGGGACTAGCATAATATATTGAAGTATGCTCTTTAGGTAGACTAGACAAGATACAAACAATACCTTAAATCTTCACCCTATTTATTGATGTATAGATGCAATCCTGTATTCCCAATTATGCTAAAGTTGCCCACTTATGAATTCATGCAAGATTATATGGAGCCATGTGATGAAATAAAGTCTAGACTATTGGACATAATGTAAATGGAAGATCTAAGGACTAAGTCCATATAAACATTCAACAAAAAATAGGATGTGGTTAAAAGGTGGTTTGATAAGAGATCAAAAGTTAAAGCATTCAATATTTTAGATCTAATGCAACTTGGGGATAAAGCCCATGAAAATAAAAGACAAAATGACAAGTTTACCCCACTATGGATTAGACCATACTAGATATTGGAGATCATGGGAAATAATACATTTTTTTGAAGGAACTATAATGTAATGAGCTCACATATCTAGTCAATGGATAGTTCTTAAAACACTACTTTAGGGTTGTGTCATTTGTTGATGTCATTGAGTAACAAGGGATAGATGAGTTTACACGTAGGATTACATTGGATTTCCTCCTTTCTTAGATTAGTTTCCTAATTTATATATTAATCTTTATTTATTTTAGTATTTTACTTTCATAGGCTAGTTTCATGCTTTCTAGATTAGATTTCATTGATTTCTTAGTTAAACTCCTTATTTTCTTAAAATTAGTTATTTTTTGCTTTATCTGACAATCAAAATTATGTTTACTCTAGCTATAACTAAGATAAAAATCCAAACCAACTAATATTATGACATGTGGAAAAGGGGGAAAATTAAAAACTAGGCAAATTGGGACTAGTTTAAAAATTAGGTGTATTTCTATGTTTTTTAGTTTTTAGGATGAAGGTAGGTAATCATGTATTATTCTTAATGGTGTCATAATTGATTAATTTTAAAAATCATGTGGAAATTTATCTTAGAGTAATTCATACAAATTTATAAAGTTTTCTTATTTTATTAGCTCAAATTTACTTATCACATTAAATACCTATTGGAAATGATAATTTTGGGTATATGTGTAGCTGGCAGGGACATTTTAGTGATGATTTGTCTTATAATTATACCATATCACTAGGGTTATATCTCTTATCTTTTCCATTCAAGGAAAAAAAAAAAAAGAAAACCAATGATTCAAAAAATCAAAAAAAAATTTAAAAATAAAATAAAAATGCTCACATGATGAAATTAGGTCAATGTACCACACATCATGATAAAAAATAATACTGGAATGAGAAGAGAAGGATCCTAAGGTATCTCTATTAGGGATATGGATGTTTGGTTAGAATTATATCAATGCCTGAGCTTCCCTTAATTTAATGAGCTTTAAGAGATACTAGAATGAAACCTACAACCTTATTAAAGCCTTTGAAAAACTCATCATAGAAAGGGTTAAATAAACTATGCATTTGATAAACATGGATCCAGTAAATTAGAAGGAAATTATGTTGTGTGAATGAGATTAGGAGTCTCTTTCATGTTTTTTATTTAAGTATTCTTCTATGACACACTTCATGGTTAATTTAAGATTTCAAACTAGAGTTCTAGGTTCTTAAATACTCAAGAGTAGTGTCCCTATAAGTCACCATTTGTTGTACCCAACATCCCCTCTTTCTTTACATAAATGGGCACCCACTTTTTTTAGACAATGGTCTTGACCTTATGCCCCTCTTCTATATGTTTATGTAAAATCTATGAGAAGATTTATTATTGGCATTTTTATGCTTTGGAAAATTAGCATTAGTATTATGTTCTCACTAACTAACTTTATACCTTTCAAGAAATTTTTTATCAAGTTTTATGTTTTTAGACTTATCTTTTTGGAATTATCCTTTTTGGGGTTTGGTCTTAGCAACTTTTGTTCTACAAGAATTTGTCTTTAAAACTTTTATTTTTCAATAATTGGTCTTCTAGTTTATTGTGTCAAACATTTTGTCCATAACAATTTCCTCATGACAATCCCCCATGCCAATTTATGTGAAGCAATTGAGATATATTATACTTATTCTTTTGGATTTGTCATTTTCAATATTTTTCTATTGAACATTTTATCTGATGGAATTTGATCTTGATGATACATTTTCCATTCAACAATTCTATCGAAACAATTTCCCCAAATCAGACTTATTCTTGCAAATCTTTTGTCTAAAACATTTCTCAATGCTAATATTCTCAAGAACAACCTTTCCAAGACATTAGGACTTATAACCTTTAGATTTTTTGTTAATTCCCTTTGGCATTTTTATTATAGCCATTTTTCCTAATAGAATTACCCTTGAACTTTTTTTTTACATTGACCCTTTGCCTTTCCGAACTTACCCTTTATGAATTTTGTCCTAGGCCCTTTCCCATCAAAATGTACCCTATGAAGTAATGCCTTAATACATTTTCACCATGAAGTAAACCCTTCATACCTTATTCACCTACCCTTCAGGACTTCTATCCTAAACATTTTCACCACAAAGTAGACCCTTCAAGCATTTTCATCACAAAGTAGACTCTTCTACCCTTTTAAACATACCTTTTAACTTTATTTAACCTACCCTTCAGGACTTTTATCTTGGGAATTTTTCCCTATGAGCCTATATTTGAACACTTTTATCCTTGACTAATTCTTTTTGGCCTTTTACCCAAAACCAATTCCTTTGGAAGTTGTATCTTAGATATTTTATCTACAAAAAATATACATTCTTTGGAAGTTTTACTGTGGGCATTTTTCTTAACAAAATAAGACTCTTCGAGATAATTGCTTCAGACATTTTGTCCAAAATAATTTCCCCGATGATATACATGCCTAAGACAAAAACATTATAATAATTTCCTCATGCAAAATTTTTGAAACAATTTCCCTAAATGCTTTACTATCAAAAATCCATAGGAGTGGCAAGTGGTAATATCCGAGGAGCCCAAATGACAAATCAATGACCCACAGGAAGAAGTAAAGTCAAAAAAATCAAAATACAAAAAGCCTCATGGAGCTATCAAGTGGCACCCCTTCATTTATGTACTTTGTTATATATTTACATGCTAAGTTATTCTATGTTTATGTTTGTAGGAGTGAATATATAAATGATATGTATCAAGCTTGTGGGAGTCAAAGAGTCAAGCATCAAGAACTATGGTATACATTAAATCATGTATTAAAGATCTAAAAACACAAGATAAAACACAAAAATAAAGGTATTTATATATAAATCATGGTTGTGATAAGTGTTACCCTCATGTGAATGTTTAATTAAAATATCTAATAGTTCATGGGAGCCTATTGCATAGAGATCTAATAGTTTGAGAATTTTGGAGGCTTTTCAACAAGAATAGGACAAGCGAGGAGCAATCACATGGCATAAATATGTTTGAGCTATAATGATAATAGCATAGAGGCCCCACAAATCTACCAAGTGGCATGCTTGTGTTCTATCATGTAAAAGATCTGATGGTGTGAGTCTTAGGTAAACCTTTTAATGATCCAAACTGAATGAGAGGCACAGGCATGGGAAACATATAATACATTTCTATTTATGGTTAGTCATAGTTTCACTAGTTTTAAAGCATTGATATAATGACACTTGTCTTTGAAAAACAACTTGAAACTCTATTTTCCACTACCTTAGCCATTCAGACCATGAAATCTTAAAGGATAAGACTTTATGCATGTACAACTTTCTAAATGACTCATATATTTTGAAGTTTTACATGTAGTTCGATCTATAATTTTAAAAATTACCTTCATATTAATAAATATGTACATGTTTCATAGCTTTTTCAAATGTTATTTTAAACTAATAACTACAATTGGACTCTTATATGGTTTTATACCATAGTTAGAACTCAAGTTCTGACTATCACATGGAACTATCTTTCATTAACTTGGAGGATGAGGTGACCCCTTCCCAAAATCTATATAAACAATTATAATCCAAATTAGATTTTTTTAGACAATTTTAAATATAGAAGTAGCATCAATTTTGATCATCAGTGAATGTCTCTATGTATTTTCTTTCTAATTTCTATATAATTAGTTGTTACTTTCTTTGGTTTTATGTTTCAATCATCTTTAGTGTATAATAGCTACAAATGGATTCTTTATTATTTTGATTAATGTACTAATCCTAGATGTACAATATCTATTGAAAGATTGGTGAATTAAATTGATTAAGATAGTCAATTTATTTGATTCATAATTTTTATTATGTATGAGTTTTTTCTTGGATGTAGTTTTTTATGTGTGTAAAATCTACCTTAGATACTTCACTAGCCTGAGCCATAATCTCCTGATTATAGGTGTGTAATAACTACCCTGAAATGGGTAACATTTGTATGAGGCTTGTGAATTTATTACATAATTATCTCCTTAAAATTATTAACCACATCTGACTATGTATGTGAAATTACTACTAGTAATAGGTGTAGGTTTTAAAATCACTTATCCTTTTAGAAACTAAGGAAGTAGTTCCTAAAAGCCACATAGCCTTATTTTATGCCTTACCCTTCCCTCTTTTTTGAGTTTATTTTGAGATCTACCCAATTTATGATAGAAGATAACCATCCATCCAACTCGCATAGAGATTCACTACTTTTTAGGGACCACTCCTCCATCCAAAAACCTTGTCAATAACCTACATGCCCTACCAGATATTCCATCAATAGGTTGTCAAAGATAACATACCTATAACTCATGTCCTAGAGTGGAGTTTAACTCCATTGAGATCCTAAAACATTAGATGATACCTTGTTACACTATGGTGTGCATACAACCCACATCAATAGTCTATATATTGGTCCCCTAATCTCTATGAAAATTAATTAAGAATTTAAGGGATCTAAATGTCATCCATATTTACATAGGTAAAATAGAACATGATGGTTTTTATGGATTATTATATTTATTTGGTAGAACCAATGGTTGATCCTATTTCATCAAGTCTTAAAAAGACCTCTCATGGAATTTTTAGTGTTTATCCTACACATATGAGATTATGGAACCAATAAACCTCTAAATTGACATAGTTTGCAGTTTACAGATAGATTTAGATATTGTACAGAGTCTTGAGTGCTTTCTCTAGAAAAAGATGAATACATTAAAGGATTGTTTGATTGTCTAGGCATTTTTCATGCCTCTTTTATTGATTTTTAGGTCCATAATCATCTTACCTTCTCAGGGTGTCTTTAAAAAAGGCATCATATGCATCTGAGGTTCATTATGTGGTGAGTATTGTATGTTGTTCATCGGTACCTTTAAATCCTTTAAACATAATTAAAGACTTAAAATGAGGTGTTAAATACATAGTAGGTCATCATCATATCCTTGGGAGTAGGTCTCTTAACTTTCATGGTAGCCTCATATGTCTAAAAATCACCCTCCTTGCCTCCAAGGATAACACAGTCAGTTTTAGCAAAAGTTCAGGTTTTTTGTCAATGTTAAGGTTTCTCAAAGATTCTTAGGTTTCACTTTTTGACTATATATACCCTTTTTATACCTGAAAAGTGTTATGTTTGCATAATTATGTGTATTAAGGTATTCAAGGTGCTTGTGAGTTATCTTAGAATGGTTCTTATGATTCATTTCATGTCATGTTTTATCCTATGTCATTTCATGTAGTTTCACTACCATTACACTGTGCTCTAAACTTGTCTTTATATTCTAACCCCCAGATTACTCCATAGTCATCCTCCTCTATCCATCTACCCTTCATTCTAAGTCTGATCCATGTAAATAGACATAGATACCAATTATAATCACCAATAACCATGATATCATGGAAGGTTAGATCTATATAGATCACATACCTTACTAGAGAATCTAATATCCACCTATAGCCAACCATTTTGAGCCGACAATAAAAAAGTCTCCAAGAACATTATGTGTGGGCCACTCATGGGAATAGAAAATGGTATGTTTAGGATAGTGAATACATCTATAAGATGAGGAATAATGTGAGATAATATCACTAAAGGTTCCAAATGGCTAAAAAAACTCTACTCCCCCAAAAGCTCATCCCATAGACCCCTTTATATAGTCATTATAGGTAGATGAATGCATATACCATTATTGATGTAGATTGATATCTCCATATTTCCTAGGTTAAGAGACAATGTTTATAAAATAAGGGGAAAGATTAAAACTAAAGAGGAAGATAAATCTTGGTGATCACTCCATCTAAAAATCAAAAGAACACCAGATATCATATTTGAGGACACTTAGGCCTATTTAGGCATGAACCCTAAGCTTAAGAAGGGGAAAGAATGAAAGAAGAAGAGGGGTTAAAAAATCACCATATAATAATGTACCTATATTTGAAACATAATATTGGAATACTATCATCATTTGGCATCTCAAGAAATAAAGGACAAAATCCTACCTATAACTCTCATTGACTTAGAGTTGTAGCAATCCTACTAGTTTGGGCAAAATGATTATTTTAGGCATAATCAGACATTCAAACTTAGTAAGAATGGTCATTGTGACTAGAAAAAGGAATCCATGTATCTATTTGTGCCAAAAATAATTGTGTATATCCATTATTATATCTCAAACCTATCCCATTATGTGATAGTTAGTTTTGGGCTAGATGAATAAATTCATGATTTAAAGGGCTTCCAAGTATACTAGGGTCTATAGATGTTTTGAAGTAGTGAAAGAGGATGGTAAAGGTATCCATACATCCTATAAGGAAATTAAAATCTCAAATAAATTCAAATTCCCTTGAGGGTAGGCTAAATCACACATACCTCAATCTTGGTCATACACCTTGTTACTATCTTGAAGAATCTCCAAGTCATTATGACAAGATTGATGAGTATTGGAGAAGTCAGAGAATTCTTAAGGTCTTGATTAAGTGGTCTCAAGTAGAGATAAGTAAGATAAATGTCTAAATGGTTTAAAAACCTTGTTTGAGCCTTAAAACCCCAACACAACCAATTCAAAGTACAACTTCAAGTGTTCATACACTTCACTATAGAGGAACTCGGGCTTAGAGAATTTGAAAAGTTTAAGTCCCCTTATGGAATAAAAATCCATGAAATATTTTTAGGTATTAAGGGGATAAATTATTAATGAGAATTAAGAAAATAACCTATTAAAATTGGTTAGTAGAGAGCTCAAATGTCACCTTTCAATGCTTCTCTCTCCACACACCCTTTGCATGGACCCTAGGCTATTCATGAAAGATTAAAAGGTCAATGCACTACAGGTTCATAGAAATTGGTTCTAGTTTAGACATCCATACACTATGAACCATTATTAATATGGTGGATATCCTAAACCCAAAAAATGACTTGATGGTGAACTCTTGCTCTAAAACACATCCAAATGGAGTTTTTTTGGCATAAAATGATCTTTAATGCCTCCTCGAGCCTTATGAGCATCATGATAGCTCACTAATTATCATGTGTATGAGTCAGACTATATGGAACATAAATAAGAAGGATAATTTGATCCTAATAATAGAGAAATTATAAGTTTTTGTGTGTCCCAAGAGGTTAAAGAGGTAAAATGGGTACTTAAGCCTCTAAATAAGCCATATAATAGTCATCTATAGTGACTTCCATGACTAGTTCTGTAAGCAAATAGGTAGATGTTGAGATTGACGGTTATGTGCATTTAAAGGAATATAAATAGACTAATAAATTCAATGTTTAAACTTAATGAGACCTCTAAGGTTATATTAAATATGAAAACAAGGTATAAATTACTCACAACACCTAGGTTAAGACCAAAGCTCAAGATTCATGTCTATAGGTAGACTAGTCTAACACCCTCATTAGAGTAGTGTCATAAGAAGGTGAAATAGAGAGACTTTTGAGAACCAAGGGTATGCCAAAAAATTTTAATATAGGTCATTATTATTTTTAGACACATTGAAGTCACTTTGGATTCTAGTGAGTTTTCATAGTGAGTCATTCTATCCTGAAAACACCCTAACACTACCTAGGAGGCATGTTTCTCACCCAAGGAGCATTTTAAAATTATCAAAACTATATATATGATTTAAATGGGGATAAAATAACTTAAAAAAAGGTAAAGTGGTCTATTTACATACATCTATTTTAATTGGTTCAAATATTTAGATCTTGACCTCTATGAACCAATGTTAAGAGTCCAAAGCACTCTAAAACCCTAATAGGGACTCAATTAAGGATATTTAGTGAAATATGAATAAAAAAATATTGGATTCACTAGAATAAAACTTATAACATGTTTACAACTTACAATAACCCATGACCATGATACTTGGTTGTACGAAGGCTATATGAACACCTCTAAAAAGTGCAAATTTCTAGGGTTTTGAGTATAAAATAGGGCATAAGACCTAATAAAGAGTTATAAACTATGGGAAAGGTTAGTTAAATACATGTTTCACTCTTTAAAATATGTTATTATTTATTAACATTCTTTTAGTTATCTTTTCTAGCTTCTTTTAAATAGCCAGTATGTGGAGCTAGTTTAAGTGGCCTAGTCATGTAAGATAAATGAGATGCAGGTGAAGGATAGTTGATAAAGTTATAAGTATTGATACATATGGTTAATAAAATAATATTTAAATCCCCATAAAATTATTTTAATTCTTGTTTCATCTATTCAAATCATTTATATAGTGGATATGTAGAAAGATGAAGAGCTAGTAAGATATGCTTACTTAAGTTTTAGGTAAAAGGGTCTAGTAGGCATATAATGGAATTATGAAATTAATGGGACACCTTGAATAATTTTTAAAGCTAATTTCAGAAATAAAAATTAATGTTTATGACCATTATTAAATAGTAGAGATAGGTTCAATGTTATGTTAACATGCACATTGAAGAGGAGGTTGATCAACACCTCTTGAAGGCCTATTCACTCCCCATTTTCATTTTTTAACTACTATTAGATGGTTAATGGAATATTTTAGGCATGATAAAGCCTTTCATGAGGTAAAATATGGAAATCATAGTCTTCACATCTCACCTCAATGCCAACAAGGAGTAAATGAAGAACATAAATACATAAGAGGAGTGATTATGACTGCCTTAATTACCATGTGCCACCTTGGTCTCATTCATGACCTCTCATACACCTATATTATTCTCTCCTCTCTCATAAAATTTATATATAATTAGGCATTGAGATCTTATTTTATCATCCCTTAATTGGTAGTATCAACTCTACCAAATTTGTACCTTATGCCTTTGAATCAATAGAAGAATAGTTACAGACTTCTTATTTGAGTGTTAGTGTATCTTGTGAGAGTTTTTTTTAAGAATTTATTAGTGTTATTATATTATTTAAGTCCTTTCATGCACCTAATTTCATGTTATCATTTTATGTGAGTTATGTGAAGTATTGATATGTAAGAGTGTTTTTGAAGTGTTGATGGGCTGATAGTGTCTTATGTAGACCTAGGTTATTATCCTTCAAGTTACAAAACTTCCAATTGATATTCACATAAAACATTAATTCCTATAACTTTGTTAAGAGGTATGATCATTTTTTTTTCATTAGGTTGATTAGTGTGTTTAACAGAGAAATCAAGAGAGGATATTCAAGTATTAGTGCATCACCACTTTAGTATATATTTACTTTATGAAATATCTTTTCCATTTTAATATCAATAGAATTAGATATTATATTAAGAATTAAATTTAAAAATTATGGGATCTATCCCCATAAATCTATAGGTTTGACCTAGACTACAGGTAACCCACAACCTATAGGTCCATCTAATGTTAGTCCAAGTTTGAGGGGGGTTTGAACAATCCTTCTCAAGAGGGTGCAACTTGGGTAGCTAATATTTATGGCATGCCTAGTAAGACCAAATATTGAGTGCCTTGAGACATGTTTTAACAACTTTGGATGACATATATAAGGTTAAATACAATCAATGGTAGATCTAAAGGCAATTTCAAGCAAAATATGTCCACTAGATCATCATCAAAAGGTAAAAAGATTATATTTTTTGAGCCATCATTGGATATTATTAGGATAAATAGGTTTCCAAATTTTAACCCTAATGCTACACCTCCCAATCCCATAATTCCACCAATTCTACCCAAGAAAAGTCTATTGTAATTCATCTAATCCTAATGGCCAAACCTAGAATGCAAGCATTTGTACCTTTTAATAGTGGCAATCCTTTAAATATTGACTAGTTTAATGATATCCTAGCTTCTTCCCTTAAAATTCTCCCCTAATTTATAGGAGAAAACTCTACCACCCTTCTAGAACACATAGTTGATGTATCCAACTTATGCTCAATACACAACATAACCTAAGAAAATGTGGCTATGATACTCTTGGAAACCTCCTTGAAGGGTAAAGGACTTCAATGGTATAGGGGTCTCACCCCTACCTCTATTAATACATAGGATGAATTTTTTGAGTAACTATGTAAACATTTGGATGATATAAGTGACCATGTATCCCTAATAAAATAACTCACCTCAATTAAGAAAGCCCCCTAAGAATCCATGGTAGATTTTAATTATAGGTTTCAAAAAACTTGGGATATGATTCTTGTCATCATCAAGAATACCCCTAATTATTCCTTATTATATTATATAATGGCCTTGAATTTTGATGTAGTTGTGATGCTATAGTCCATGGGGGGGAGTACCTTGTTAGAGGCCTATGAGATATCCATAAGAGCAAAAAAACTTATAATCCTAGCAGGAAAACTTACTCATAGACACCTCATGCCATTATTTATATAAATTAAACCCCCTATCCCTAACATTACTCCATTACCAACTCCAAAAAATCAAGATCAGTCTAATGGTAGTCAAATAGATAGGTTAGGTAAGATAGAAGGACTACTCAAAGCCTGACATAATAAACGAGTATCTTTAAAAAGTTATCAGAATACATTTTATATACCCTATAAATCCACTTACCAAGATCCATATAATTCTTACCCATACAATATTCCTCCTTATCAACCTAACCAATAAGGCTAGGGGAAAATTACATAGGCTAGACCTTACAACAGTTTCAGTCCCAACACTGTAAGTAGTTCCAGGGCCTTGGTACCAACTCAAAACATATATGTAAAATAAGGATAGTGGTCTAATCCAAGGGGTAAATTAGGTGAGATTCCAATGGATCCAAGTGGTGAAGGTGTCAGACTTCTTATATGCAATAGGGTCTTACCTTTCAAGCACATGACAACATGCCTCCTCCACAACACAAATAAGGTTCTCAAACACCTCATGGAGACTATTTATGTAGTTTTTATGAATATAAATTAATAATGAGGTAGCCTATAACATTTTATGACCTTAATGGAGGTATAATATACTCTAAGTTATGAGTTATAGGTATGTAGTTTTAAAAACCAGGTGATGGAATAGTAGGCATGGTATGCAAGTTGTTAACCAAAATTATGTATGAATGGATGGTTACTAAAATAAATTCAAAATATAGGTGAGTTGGTGGATGGATGGTTACTAAAATATATTTGGTAGATATTAAAAATAAACTCAAAATAACATGGAAGGGTAGATCAAAAAATGACTCTATGGCTTTAGGAATCACCTCTCAGGCAGAATTCTAAATGGACAAGTGCTTTTAGAACCAATGTCTATTACTATCACATGTTACACACACATAAAAACATGATAAATTAGTCTATGATAGTTAGATATAGGAAAATTATAGGTCTCAATCAAATGTTTATCCTTTTAGAGTAGTTGTTTCACATACATAGAAGACTATATCATTGAAAGTACCTCTACACACTTAGAAATATGAAACAATCAACTTACTTGAAAATGATCAACATAATTACTAATTATTAAATATATTTTTCACCTATAAAACTAGCATATTAATAATAACAATAAATAATTCCTCATAGCCATTACACACTAAAAATTACTAAATCAAGAAACTGAAAAGATATAACCTAATTACACATAATTGGAAAGAAAATACACAAACACATTTGATAACAATCAAAAATTGATTATGCTTCTGTATTGAATTTTTTTTACCCTTAAAAATGAGGGTTACATTGTTTATATATAATTTGGGAGGATTCACCTCATCCTCAAAGTACATTCAAATTTTTTGAATGTATGGCATAGTTAGAATCTCAGCTCTAATTGTAGCTTCAAATTGTATGTAATGTATACATATAGTTAATTTACAATTATCATAAATTAAAGTCAACCTTTACATTATTATGCAATTTATGCATGTTTACAAAATAATTTAGGAAACTTTTATATTAAGTTATAACATAAGAAAACTAAAAGTATAAAACTTAACACTATTACATTGAATTGGCATGCACAAAACTGACCTTTCAACTAAGGTTGATTAGACATTTGCATGGATGAGATATCTTATATGGGAGTCACTATTGTATATTTTTGTGATGAAATAAATGTTACAGCATCAATTTTCTTCTTCTTTTCTTTCAACTCAAGATAAATTTTGTGACTCACATCATGGTGTTGCCTTATGATGTCTAAGTTTAGTAACAAGGGTCTGTGCACCCTGTTAACTTACTCTAAGAGTTTTGAATGCTCATCATTTATATTTTGTAATTTGGTCTTGAAATTTTCAACTTATATTACTTTATTTCTTGTGAAAATCAATTCATTTTCAATATCTTCAAGTGATAATACATGTAAACTTTGCTTAAAATTCTCAGATGCTTCTTGAATGAGTTGATCAAAATTGATTCTACTAATTTTCTTACTAGTAGCATCCCTTGCCTTTGAAAATTTTAATTTGTCCAAGATATGCAATATAATATTTTTATGTTCCTGATATTTGGGCATGACTTCCCTAGCTATTGTAACCCATACTTTGGCTTTCTATTTGGGCATGACTTCCCCAGCTATTGTAACCCATACTTTGGCTTTCTGAGTTCTAATGACCATAAAATTGAGGGCATTGGATGATTCTAATGGTGTCATTAATTCTAAATGTCTATAAGCCTTATTAGTGGTGTAAAAAATCAATAATTTTAGTTTATTTTCATCTTAGTTCAAAGAATTATATTATTTATGCATTCCTATAATATGGGGGGCTAATTTTTCCCTCATTTACTTAATATCCTATAGAGCATTGTAACATATTGATGTATCTTCTTAAACTTCAATCTCAATTCCTATTGAAATGTGGAATATTTACTGATATTCTTTGATTTACTCTAGTTCTTGTTCTAGCTCTTGCCTTGTCATCTCAGTCCCCTTATGTAATGTTATCATAGCATCCTTATGGGTTTATACAAGGGACTTTAAATTTTCTATATATGGGTACTTCCCTAGATGTTTATTCTTCCTTTTGGACAAGACAAAAACTTCATACCTTTCCTCAAAAATGATATCCCTCCCAACTTTATCCTCTAATTTCCTCTTTTTAACCCTTTGAATTATCCCTAAGGGTTTATCAAACAAGGAAGTTATTGATGGAAGTCCTGTAATTTTGAAATTAGGCTTTTGGGAAGCCTTTGATATAATATCCATTTCCCATGGTGGAATCACTAGTTGGGTTGGGTATTTTTATTGTGTATCATTATTTATAACCTCCACCTATAGATCTTCTATTGATTTTTTCTCTAAATCTCATTTGAGTACTAGGTCAGGGAGGGAAGGCCATATGATTTTGGATCAATCCACACATCCATATTAGGGGAGTGGATAGACTATATACACTAGTTTACCTCTTTTGGCCTTCCCTAAAGATGTGATAGTAGTATCTTAAGTAGAATTTGTGGAAGGCATTGGAAAATTGATCTTTATGGAAGAGACATGGAGCTGGGAACTAGCCAGTTTTATTTAAATATTTTTAGAGGCCCTTTTATTTTTCATTATTTAACTATAATAGTCCGAGAGGGAATGTTATTAGTGGTGGAAATAATGGACATGGTTGCCACTATGGGGGAAAATGAAACAATGGTGGTAGAAGAAACATATTCTACTTTGGAAGTGAGAAATAATGTTGATGAGACATAAGTAGAGGAAAATGAAACATCAAGGGTAGATGTGTCATCCTCCACCTTTGGAGTGAGCAAAGGAGTTTTAAAAATATCACTAATAAGAACCAAACTAAAATTTGGAATAAATGAGGAAACTTGGGAAGAAGGGTCTTAAGGCTAAGACTTCTTACCCAATTTCTCCTCTTTTCTCAATGAATTCCCTAAGGCTTAGTGCCTTTGATCTTTCCAATTACTCTTCTTCATCCATTTATTATTGTGCCTCTATTTTCTATTGGGGAACTGAAGGTATGCCATATGGTTGATTAGCTATTAGATTATCCATGAGGTGAGGAGCCCTTGGCTTCCTCTTATAAAAAATAGTAGTCTTTAATGGTGGGGAGGAGGCTCATTATATTAAGGTAGTAGAAACCTATTGCATTGTAGATTCCTTCATGGGTAATGTAATTATAGATGTTTGTAATGGTGATATAGTTAGGTTCTAGTCTTTTATATTAGAGGAATACAACTCAATTAGGTGCCCTTGGCCTCCTCTATGCTCAATCTCACTTAACCCAAGATAATTTTTTAACAACCAATATTGGGGGAAGTCCTTGAGAATGCCCTTCTTTTAATTTTACTTTTTTATGGTGTATATTACCCCAGAAGTTAGAAGTAACCCATCCTCTAGGGGTGGAAACCTAGTATAAATTTATTGAATTGAAATTGATGGATCTTGTTGAATAATCCTCAAATGATCCTCTTTTAGGCCTACAAGTTTTTCCCTCTCTAAGACTTGAGAATCATCCTTTACATTTTGGAACATAAAATTATGGTTGTAGGGGACATCTTGGTATAGAATACCAAAGACCTAAATATGATTTGGTATTTGAGTATGGAGGTCCCAATATATATGTGTTAATTTAGGCAATTGATAATGTTTTCTCTTGTCTCCTATGTCCCTAAAATACTTTCTCATGATATAATGCATTCTACGAATGATCATGTGAGATCCATAAAATGTGATTTTCTTTTATTTTATCAAATCCTCCTCCACACTCCACCAAAGTTGATATGAAATTTATTATTTCAAAAACTTATCTGGTACATACTTAGGGAGGCACACAGGGTGGACCTTATGACTAGTGACCATGATTACTATAAAA